>CM046034.1:36651944-37176944 GCA_025215565.1 Flaveria ramosissima
TTTTGTATTTGGTTGAATGTATTTTGTCATGTTTGGTTTTATTCATTAAAGGATTGTAATAATATATTTGTGTTTGTATCTTTCGGGTTGTAATTTATTTATTCTTTGGTTATGTAATAAATAGATTAGGTGCATTTCTTTTATTAGAAAAATTTTATTAGAATATAATTTTTGTAAAAGAAGATGCACAAGTTGGAGACCCAAAGGAAGATACAAAGGAAGGACACAAAAGACATGGACACTTGAAGCATTTGGATGCGGATTCAAGTGGGAGTTCATGGACACATTTTGATGTGTTATTTTAAACCCTTAGGAAAGACCAAATGACAACACTTGTGTTGACAAACAAGTGTAGTCAACTTAGTGGCTATGGTTATGCACTTGTGATTGAATGGTTGTGCTTGTTTGGTTGTTTATTTTATGTTGGTTGTTTGATATATGAATATGCATAACAAACTAATTAATAAACATAACAAGCTGAAATAAAATGGTTTTTTATCATTAAGTGGTTATTAAAACGGTATTAAAAGGATTAATGATTTTAAATAAAAAGGTTTTATTGAAAAGAACCATAGGGTAGCATGTGTTTGAAAGCATGCAAATACAAGGTACATAGAGTTTTCTATACTAGAATTATGAAAACTAAAAAAACCCTTTTGAAAACAAGTTTAACATCGTTCTTTTGCACAACACTTGAGACACTTGGAAACTCTTAATGGAATAAAGGTCACCAACCATTTTGAGGGAACTTGTGATTTGAGGTGGGAATACCATATTTGTGAGATAAAGGTCACTTAACCACTTGTATTGGTAAACTCACATGTGTGTGTAAGTAGGGTGACTTGATTTGCAAACCATGTTAAATAGATCACCTACAATATGGTTTACAAAGGGTGTTGATGGGATAAACATGCCGACTACACATATGATGTTAAGTCGATCCCATACCTCTAGAGTTGCAATGAGTTGCAATTGTCAAACGTTGACTACCTTGTTAATTTAATGGGATAAAGGTCACCTAACCACTATTTAGATGTAACGTTGGATTCTAGAATTTTAAATTGTGTATGACACATAAAAGGGTATTAATAATTAAAATATGATAATATCAAAAATACTAAAATTGAACTTTGTTAAATTTTGTAGACGACCACCAACAACAATGAAAACAATGATGTCCCGTCCGCTCATACCCTATCACTAAGAACCATTCTCCAAAAGGAGCGTCTAAACCATAACAACTTTATTGATTGGTTTTGAAACTTGAGAATTGTTAGAGAAACGGTCATATATTTTAGACGATACGATTCCAGATGAACCCAATGAGGAAGATGAGGAGGTCTACAATGATTGGGTGAAATACACTGAGGATTCGATCGAAGTGTCTTGCCTCATGTTGGCAAGTATGGCTCCGGATCTCCAAAAGGAGTACAAACATCACGGAGCATACGACATGATTACCCAGTTGAAGGAAACGTTCCAACAACACGCTAGGGTAGAGCGCTTCGAAACGATTCGAGCACTCCTTGCATGTCGTATGGATGACACCCAATCGGTCTCTTCTTATGTACTTAAGATGAAGAGCCATATAGACCGCCTCGAAAGGCAGAATTGTCCCGTCTTGAAAGAGTTGGCTTCGGATTTGATCCTCAAGTCTTTGACAAAAAGGTGTGACAACTTTGTTATGAATTATAACATGAACGGTTGGGACAAAAACATTACTGAGCTTCACTCTATGCTCAAAACAGCCAAGGCGGGGATGGGTAAAAGGGTTTTACCCGTTCTCACCATCAATGAAGGTGGGAACAAGAAGAGGCCTCACCCCGCACCCAAGGCAAGTGTTGCCAAGGGTAAAGGGTACGTTGGGGGAAAAAGAAAGGGAGTGGTAAAAGTGCCACCACCAAAACCAGCGGAGAAGAAGCAAAAGGTTGCTTCGGATGACCCATGCTTTAAGTGTGGGGAGATAGGACATTTGGCAAGAAATTGTTCTATCCATCTCAAAGAGTTAAAAGCTAAGAGGGATGTCGGGCAAACTTCAGGTACAATTTTCATGATTCATATTGATCTCAATCTAATATCCTCTAACACATGGGTATTGGATACCGGATGTGGAACTCATATTTGCAATTTGTTGCAGGGGTTCAAAGGAAGTAAGGACTTCAAGAAAGGGGATGTTAGCCTCTACATAGGAAATGGGGCAAAAGTTCAAGTTGAAGCCCGAGGAGACTACATCTTGAAGCTTCCAAATGGTTTGGAAGCAATTTTGAACAATATTTTGTATGATCCTAGTTTGACTAGGAACATTATTTCAGTTGCCCAATTAAGACAATATGGTTATGTTTTGACGTTTATTGAAAATGAAATTCATGTTTCTTTAAATGACATCTTTTATTTTAAAACTATTCCTATTAACGGTATTTATGAATTGGTTCGTGTAAACACATTATATGATAGCTCATTGTACCAAACCACTACCAAGAAGCTCAAATTGGATTTGAGTGACACCTATCTTTGGCATTGCCGTCTTGGTCATATAAACAAGAAGCGCATACAAACACTTCAAAAGAGTATTCTTTCAAAAAACAAGTGAATATGATTCATTCGATGTATGTGAATCTTGTTTACAAGGCAAAATGACTAAGGCATCTTTTAGTGGTAAAACCAAAAGGGCAAAATATTTATTAGGCATCATACATTTGGATTTATGTGGTCCTTTTAAGCCAATGACTAGGTACAATGAAGGATACTTCATTACCTTTACTGACAACTATAGTCGATATGGGTATGTGTAATTGTTAAGAGACAAAGATGAAGCTATTGAAATGTTCAAAACCTTCCAGAATGAAGTAGAAAATCAACTCAACAAGTCAATAAAAATTCTTCGCACCGATAAAGGAGGTGAATACCTAAGTGATGCTTTTAGAGATCATCTTAGAAGTTGTGGGATTGTCTCATAACTATCTCCACTTGAACACCACAGCACAATGGTGTGTCCGAGAGGAGAAATCGAACTCTATTGGATATGGTTCGATCTATGATGGCTAGAAGCTCATTGCCTCTATCATTTTGGGGTCTTGCTTTGCTCTCTGCGGCCCGTATTTTGAATATGGCCCCAACCAAGAAAGTGGAAAAGATACCTTTTGAAATATGGCATGGAAGGGTTCCATCTCTATCATATTTAAAGGTGTGGGGATGTGAGGCTTATGTTAAGACTCCCACCTTAAACAAGTTAGAAACCCATTCCACTAAGTGTATCTTTATTGGATATCATAGAGATTCTATATGATATTGTTTCTATGATCCATTGGAACAAAAGAAGTTTGTTGCCAAGAAGGGTGAGTTCTTGGAAGCTAAGTTCCTTATGGAAGGAGCTAGCAGTAGAACAGTGGATCTTGAGGAGGATCAAGAACCACAACCCGATACACGTTTGGTTGACACTAGCACTCAACATGAGGATGTTGAGGATGATCAAATGGTTGATCAATACACAGAAAACGTTCATAGATCTTGTAGAACTAGTAATCCACCTGAAAGATATGGATTTTTCATAGATAGATGCTATGTGGTAGATTCCGATGAACCAACCACATACCATGATGCAATGTCCAATTTGGATTGTGACAAATGGCTTCAAGACATGAACGTTGAGATGCAATCCATGTATGACAACCAAGTATGGGACTTGGTTGTACCACCTCTTAACTCCAAGGTAGTTGGAAGTAAGTGGGTTTTCAAGAAGAAAACCGATATGCATGGAAACTTGGATCCTTATAAAGCTAGACTTGTAGCAAAAGGTTTCACTCAAACTCAAGTGATTGATTATGATGAGACCTTCTCGCGGGTTGCAATGCTAAAGTCTATTAGAATATTATTAGCTATAGCTGCTCATTATGATTATGATATTTCGAAAATGGATGTCAAAACCGCTTTTCTAAATGGATATCTTGAGGAAGATGTATATATGGTTTAGCCTGAAGGTTATGTCGATCCAAAGCACTCTAACAAAGTATGCAAGTTAAAGAAATCAATCTATGGATTGAAGCAAGCATCAAGAAGTTGGAATCACCATTTTGATGAAGAGGTAATCAAATTTGGGTTCATCAAAAACGCTGATGGAGCATGTGTGTATAAGAAATCTAGTCGGAGCATCATCACTTTCCTAGTATTGTATGTCGATGACATCCTACTATTTGGAAATGACTTTCCAACCTTGGAAGGTGTAAAAACCTGGCTTGGAAGCTGTTTTTTCCATTTAGGATCTTGGTGAAGCCGCCTATATTTTGGATTACACGGATACGAGTTTCCAAATTGATCGCGATGATTCATGATCACATTCGGGATACATTTTCGTCTTGAATGGAGGAGCAGTTTCTTGGAAGAGCTCTAAGCAAGATGTGGTGGCATCATCAACTACAGAGTCAGAATACATCAAGCAGCTCAAGAAGCTACATGGTTTAAGAAATTCATTGCCAATCTAGGGGTGGTCCCTTCCATTCAGGACCCCTTAGAAATTCTTTGTGATAAGCGATTGCTCAAATCAAGGAACCCCATGCACATCCAAAGACTAGGCACATTGAGCGAAGATTCAACTACATAAGTGATGAAGTTGAAAAGGGAAAGATATGTATTCGCAAAGTTCACACGGATCAAAACATTGCGGATCCACTCACGAAGCTCTTTGAAAAGGCAAAGCATGAAGGTCATACTTGTGCCATGCGACTTCGATATTCTAGTGACTGGCTTTGATCTTTTAATTTTGTATTTGGATATTGAAACCTTTTATTACTTGAATGAATTATTTGGTTAAAATGTTTCAACTAATGTTCCAATTTTGCATGTTTAATCCATGAGTAAATCAATTACTCTGAACGTCCGTAGTCGTTCATACTTGTGGGAACAAGTATGAGGTAAGACTATTATGAACTTGGATTGGTGGATATTCATATGGATGAATATAAAGCAAAGGGTTGTTGCCAAGGTTCATAGATATATGTGGGATACAAATATTGGACTGACTCGTATCTCAAATATTACTAAATGGAATCTTCTTGATTGATCATCAGTAATTTTGAGTAAAGGCGAATATCATTTGGTATCCTCTGACCTGAGATACATTTGCTTTCTTGGTTATAAAATGGTTTATTTCCAACAACTAAAACAAGTTTTAAATCACTTAGATCCGCTGCGTTTTATGTTTAAATGGTTAAACAAACTTTGATAAACTTGTAATAAACCCAACAAGCTTAACTGTGTGTTATATAGCGTGCGATATTGGCTAACCCCTGAGGTGGCTTTGTGCCCAACGATAGGGTATGGATTATAAGAGGATCTGGATAGAAGTGAAAGATAATGAAAAACTACGAAACGAACGAATACGTGCGATAATGAAAGATAATAATGGTCTTACCTTGATGTATGTACGATGTGTAACATCCGCCATTATCCAAGTTAAAACCCAAACCCGAACACATGTTGAACTTCCATTATTAAATTAATCTAACATTTTAATGAATCAAATACGTTAAATGTGTAATTTAACCAATATAGAGAATTGTTTTATTCAAATTCCATATATTAAATTATTTAAACAACTTATAATAATTTTTATAATTTATAAAATAAATTATAAAACTTTATTAATATTTATAAGATTTTAAATATTCAATTAAAATAAATAATCAAATTACAAGTTGTTATGAGATTTATAAAGTCTACAAAGATTCAATAAAAAAAGAACTTGTTAAATTAAAATTAGATTTTTAATAAATTTAGAGTTTAAATCCTAATTATTCTTTTATTTATTTAAATTATTTAATTTTATATTTATTTTAAATTCCAATCATAACCCCTTTTAAAAGACTTGTAACTCATCATTAACATCATTCATAACCCCCTCCTAACCTCAACAATAAAAGCAAGCTTTAGGCTATATTTTTCATTTGTTCATTCTTCAAAAATCTCACTCTCATATTTTTCTTTCATCCATTGGTTATGATTAATTTCAAGAATTTTAGTATACAAGAAGTTTCTAATACTAAGGTAACCTTTTATTGCTTTTATATTATGTATATCTATATTGTTATAATCATCCTTACATTCAATTATTCTCATGTTCTTATTTTTATTCTTTCTTCTACTAAATCTTTTTTAATTTTAATCATTATCATTTGATCATTAACATTCTAACTTTTACTAATCTTATAAGCATCACTAACATTCCTAAATCAAACTAAGAACACGCTAACGTAAACAAAGAATCCTGTTTGCATATGGACGGCTATGCCGCCGCATTCTGTTATTCCACAAGATTATTTCTCTAAATTATGACTATGCTAAAGATTTGGAATATTTGTTTATAACTCAAATGAAGTCTAATATACCATATATCGACATAATAAATTTGTTCTAATCCGTTTCATGCTTTAGCAATTTTAAAAGTGCACATAAGTGCCTTACTACATATTTGGCAGAATATAGCCTGACTTCAACTAACCATAACTTGGTCATAACAAAATAAATTTACATAAACTCAGACTACAATATTAAGTTCATTGAATTATATTTTTAACGATAGTTTATACGTCTTTAAACTCAATCGTACAACTCAACAATAGCCTTCACAAGATAAGTGCGCATTTCAGCACCTTCTGTCTTGTGCTGCTGTTTTGACCTATTTACGGTTTTTTTTATAAAAATGTTTTTGAACAAAAGTTGTCTGGAAGACTGTGAACTAGTCAACTGTAAATTTTTATAATTTTATGAAACCGTTTGCTATTTTTAAAATCTGTTCAAACACCAACCAAACATTCTGTCCAGAATCTAAAATTGGTACAATAATCCTTTTCCAATCTACCTTTCGCTGTTTGACATTCTCTAAACATTCGAATTCTTGTAATGAATTCCGACCTCAAGTTATCCTTTAGGACATTACATTTGACTCTTGAACATCTAAGCTTCCTTATGTACTTTACAACCATCATTATACAATGTGAGTTTCCCATGCTACTTTTTACTTTATTTCACACCTTTTTTGGGGTGAAACATGTTAACCTTATAATTGTAAACATCTTGATACTTGTAAATGCACATGCAATTCATCTTTACTTTTTGTCATGGTTATTTGTATTATTGTGAGTGTTATATAAGATACATTATATGTTGACAATCATTAACTATTGATAGCCTGGCGACGTCATAGATCAATGCACCTGACAAGCCTATTTGGTGCTAAAGCCGATCTATTGCCGTCTCCTAATGACGTCTGCTTGTTCATCATGGGAACCAAGGACACTTAGCTAATCTTTATAAACTTGTAAACTTATTCTTGGTCAAGGTTTTATTGTAGCTATACGTGTTCTATAAACTTGCATAATTCATAACCATTGACATGAATTGCTACTTGTAAATCTTTTTATATATATGTATGTTTAACCCATGGAAATTCATCAACTTTCAAAGTTGACCCTTTATTTTTAACATGTTTTAGGACTGCTACTTGAGAAACTCTTCTTGCTCATATGTTGTTGTTTATATCTTTGTTGTATTGTAATGACTTAATTGTCTAGTATTATTCAATAAAAAATGGGAATTAATATTATTTCAACTTATTTAATTCCATGAGCTATGAACAATCGTTTCACATTCGTCCACCCCGATGATTCTGCCGTCGGTCGGGGTGTGACAGATTGGTATTAGAGCCATGGTTATAGGGAATTAGGTTAATAGAAATGGAATGACTTAGACTATAACTAAGTACCCTTACACATGAGTCCTCTCGTGTATTTTATATGCTTAGATAGGATTTTATATGCTTTATATGTTTATATTTGATTATGTGATTATGTGCCTTATGTGCTTATTCTTATACTTTGAATCTTATCAATGCATACATGAATGTTAAATCATATTCTAAGGCATTGTGTGCCTAAATTAAATGGTTTTCAAAATGAGCTTTGAATCGTTATTCGTGGTTTTCAAGTCTCGTCAAAGTCTATGTCCTATAACTTGGAACATGTAATGCTGGAAGAGCGTGATACCTGTATCTCGAGGTGTTCTGTCTAGGCAAGGTATTCATATAAATCCAAATCAACCGATGGATCCGTTTACCTTACCTGGGAATCCTTGGGGTGAGTGTCCGCATATAGGTACGCATGTCTTCATTAAGGTTGTAGTTGATTTAATACTTTGATAAGACAACGTATTGCTTTGGTTAGTAAACCGAACGTTACACTTGAAACATCTTGTTGTTATTTTGAATCGTGTTATCATTGATCTTGTCTTCTTGGATCTTAAAACTCATTACCCAATTCTCATAACGACTTTTAATAATCTTTTTGAATGTCCTCCCCTCAAACCCGCACTTATTCTGAAACCTCATTTCAATGATACTCTTATTCTTAACTGAACCATTAGTCTTAACAAACATGATTCCCGTATCAATTTTGAACTAATGTAACTTTGAAACCTCAATGACATAGTAAACAAGAATCGATCATCTAAGAACCATGTCGAAGTTATTTGCTTGAGAAGGTCCTATGAATTCTCATCTCATCCAAATGTGTCTTAAAAATATTTCTCATGTTCGTCAAGAAGACTCTCGTATTGATCTAAAACTTGGTGTTGTATTCGTGACAAAACCTTCCTAATCGTCTTGCACCGTCTGAATGCAAAAGCTTATCAGCTAAAATTCAAATCGATAACCTATCCATTTTCTCAAGAAACACATGAAATCTCAAATCATGAAATTGAACAAACTTAAGTGTACCAAAACACCATAATCAAACTCATTGAGGTTAAACGTTCCTAAGCGTTCACTAGAGAACACGAAATGAAATCCAGGTCTCCTCATAACTTTGAAATAAATTTTCTCGTGATTAAATTTCGGGAAGAAATTTCTTATAGTAGGGGTAACTGTAACATCCGCCATTATCCAAGTTAAAACCCAAACCCGAACCCATGTTGAACTCCTATTATTAAATTATTTTAATAATTTTAATGAACCAAACGCGTTAAATGTGTAATTTAACCAATATTGACAATTGTTTTATTCAGTTTCCATATATTAAATCATTTAAACAACTTATAATAATTTTTGTAATTTATAAAATAAATTATAAACGGTTATTAATATTTATAAGTTTTTAAATATTCAATTAAAATAAATAATCAAATTACAAGTTCTTATGAGATTTATAAAGTCTACAAAGATTTAATAAAAAAAGTTGTTATATTAAAATTAGATTTTTAATAAATTTAGAGTTTAAATTGTAATTATTCTTTTATTTATTTAAATTATTTAATTTTGTATAGATTTTAAATTCCAATCATAACCCCCTTTTAAAAAACTTGTAACTCACCATTAACATCATTCATAACCCCCTCCTAACCTCAACTATAAAAGCAAGCTTTAGGCCACACTTTTCATTTGCTCATTCTTCAAAAATCTCATTTTCATATTTTTCTTTCATCCATTGGTTAAGATTAATTTCAAGAATTTTATTTTACAAGTAATTTCAAGAAGTTTCTAAAACTAAGGTAACCTTATAATTGCTTTTATATTATGTATATCTATATTGTTCTAATCATCTTAACATTTAATTGTTCTCATGCTCTTATTTTTATTCTTTCTTCTACTAAATCTCTTTTAATTTTAATCATTATCATTTGATCATTGACATTCTAACTTTCACTAACCTTATAACAATCACTAACATTCCTAAATCAAACTAAGAACACGCTAACGTAAACAAAGAATCCCGTTTGCATATGGACGGCTATGTCGCCGCATTCGGTTATTCCACAAGATTATTTCTCAAAATGATGACTATGCTAAAGTCTTGGAATATTTTTTTATAAATCAATGAAGTCTAATATACCATACATCAACATAATAAATTTGGTCTAACCCGTTTCATGCTTTAGCAATTTTAAAAGTGCACATAAGTGCCTTACTACATATTTGGCACAATATAGTCTGACTTCAACTAATCATAACTTGGTCATAACAAACTAAATTTGAGTAAACTCAGACTCCAATATTATGTTCATTGAATTATCTTTTTAACTATAGTTTATACATCGTCAAACTGAGTCCGACGACTCAACAATAGGCTTCACAAGATAAGTGCGCATTTCAGCACTTTCTGTCTTGTGCTGTTGTTTTGACCTATTTACGGATTTTGTTTATAAAAATGTTTCTAAACAAATGTCTTCTGGAAGACTCTGTACTAGTCAACTGTAAATGTTTATTATTTTATGAAACCGTTTGCTATTTTTAAAACCTTGTTAAACACCCCCCACATTCTGTCCAGAATCTAAAATTGGTACAATAATCCTTTTCCAATCTACCTTTCGCTAAACATCCTAACTTCTTGTAATGAATTCCGACCTCAAGTTATTGTTTTTTTATCCTTTAGGACATCACATTTGACTCTTGAACATCTAAGCTTCCTTATGTACTCTACAACCATCATTATACAATGTGAGTTTCCCATGCCCCTTTTTACTTTATTTCACACCTTTTGGGATGAAACATGTTAACCTTATAAACTTACACTTGTAAACATCTTGATACTTGTAAATGCACATGCAATCCATCTATACTTTTTGTCGTGGTTATTTGTATTATTGTGAGTGTTATATGAGATACATTATATGTTGACAATCATTAACTATTGCTAGCCTTGCACGTCATAGATCTATGGGCCTGGCAAGCCTATTTGGCGCTAAAGCCGATCTATTGCTGGCTCTTGATGACGTATGCTTGTTCATGGGAACCAAGTACACTTAGCTAATCGTTATAAACTTGTAAACTTATTCTTGGTCAAGGTTTGATTGTAGCTATATGTATTCTATAATCTTGTATAATTCATAACCATTGACATGAATTGCTACTTGTAAATCTTTATATATATATATATGTATGTTTAACCCATGGAAACTCATCAAATTTTAAAGTTGACCCTTTATTTTTAACATGTTTCAGGACTGCTACTTGAGGAACTCTTTTTGCTCATATAGGACTTGGACTTAGTTTAATTAAATATCTTATGTTGTTGTTTATATCTTTGTTGTATTGTGATGATTTAACTGTCTAGTATTATTCAATGAAAAAATGGCAATTAATATTGTATCAAATTATTTAAATTTCATGAGCTATGAACAATATTTTCACATTCGTCCGCCCCAATGATTCCGCCGTCGGTCGAGGTGTGACACGATGGATGATCATGTATGAAAGTAAAGAAAATGTTTGAACGAAAGGAAAAGTATTTTATTTATAAAACTAGAACTCACTCAGCAACGTTAACTTTTATGCATTTTCAGTTGGCATGTAATTTGTTGCTGAAGGTGGCACGCGGGTGAAGCTACTTGGCAAATAAAGACTGGCATCCATTTTATGCAGAAATACTATTTTTGTTTTATAATGCAACTAAATATCATTTTGTAATTTTAACAACGATGTATTATTTGGAAAAAGTAATTATTAATTTATGAAGTTGATTTTGTTTAATTATTCCGTTGTAGTGTTTTTATTTTTCCAATGAATTGTAACGTGTTTTGAATATTATGCGCGGGTTTTGAATATTATGCGCGATGAACGTCCAACGGTAAGCGTTCCGGGAACGGGGCCTTAAAAGTTGGTATCAGAGCCAAAGTTTAAGAGAAATGGGTAAATTATTTGAAAAATCTAAACTTAAATTGAAAATGGACCAAATGGAAGGATGCGAACCTAAGTAGCTACATGCCATCAGGTAATTTCTTTAAAATTAACTGGTATTACATGCACGTGCTATTTGATTTATCTGCTCTTAGTAGATTTGGATATTGATGTAGTCAGGATAGGAAATGCTTGGAGAATGAAGAGTAAAGTAAGTGGCTAATCACAACTGACCATTGTAATAAGGGACTTACTATACTTAACATACCCTGAGTTATTACCTTGAATGATCATGTTGGTGTTTGAATCTTATTGTGTTTAGAGGATGGCTGGTGGTAGATTTTCGAAAGCTTCTCGTGATGGCAGTCATGGTGGACATGGTGTTGGGCCACGGGTCACTAGGAGCTGAGCTAAGACAGATGAAATGGCCCATGTAGAGCTTGAACCCCATAACAGGATGGTGGGGATGATAGCGCTAACCTGAGGGACTCAGTGAAGGAGGCAGTGGTTGAGGAGGTCCATCAGGTCATGCAGATGATTCTGCCTTCTGTGGTGATCAAAGTGATTAAAGCTGTAAAAAAGGATGAGAAGAAGGAAAAGAAGAAGACCTCTGAGAGGGAGAATGATGAGATGAGTGAAAGGGAGCAACCAGAGACTAAGACGGTTGTCACGAGTGATGAGGAGGAGGAAGAAGTTGTGCAAGAAATAGCACGAGGCTATAACTATAGAGCCCTTCAAAGGTGTAAACCCCTAACTTTTGATGGCAATGGTAACGTTGTTGCTGCTCACCGATGGGTGAGAGAAATGGAGGCTGTATTGGAGATCAGCGAATGTATGGAGGATCAAAAGGTGAAGTTTGCTACCCACTCATTTGTGGATTCGACCTTTTGCTGGTAGGACAACATTTTCCAGGTCGACGGTAGCAGGGTGATCAGAAGAATGGGGTTGAGTGAACTGAAGAAGCTGGTGATCGAGGAGTTTTGTCCTCATAGGGAACTCGACAAGATTGAGAGGGAGTTCTTACAGCTGGAGGCAAGAACCATGACACACCAGCAGTATACTACTAAGTTCAATGAGATGGCGAGGTTGGTGCCGGATCAAGTGACGCTAGTATCAAGAAAGATCAAAAGGTATATCCAGGGTTTGCCGGCAGATATCTGCAGGCACATGATCGCTGCCCGGCCAAGTACTTTTAGGTGGGTGGTTGATCTGGTAGGGAGGTTGTATGATGAAAGAGAGGTGGCAGTGGTAGAGGTGAGTAAGAAAAATGGTGTTGACAGGAACTGGAATGGAAAGCGGATTGGCCGTGGTGATTTCCCTCCAAATAACAAGAAGGCAAGGGTTGATGATCAAAGGGTGGTAACATCAGTTACAGGGACGAAGAGGTGTGATAAATGCTAGAAGGAGCATACAGGGGAGTGTCGGGTGGGATTGAGCGTCTGCTTCAAATGTTGGAAGCCCGGGCTTATGGCAAGAGAGTGTGGGGATGTAAGATGTTATAACTGTAGTGAAGAGGGCCATCTGAGAGAGGATTGCAAGAAGCCAATGGATAAAAGTTCTGGGGCAAAGAAGAAGATCGAGAATGAAGGGTAGAGGGTGAGCACCAGAGCATTCACGATGACGCGGGAGGAGGCTAGGGTGGACCCTGATGTTGTGTCAGGTACGTTTCTTGTTAACCAAGCTTGTGCCTCTATCTTATTTGATGCTGGTGCTAGTAGAAGTTTCATTTCCGCTGTTTTATGCGCTAAGTTGCATGTTAGAAGTAGATGTATTGATGAGCTCTTCGATGTAGAAACTGCCATTGGTAAGTCTACCAAGATTTATGATCTAATAGAAGGTTGTGACATAGAATTAGAAGATCATAGGTTTCTTGCTAGACTATTTGTGATGACCTTAGGCGGGTTTGATGTAGTCCTAGGGATGGACTGGCTAGCAGCCTATGAGTTAAATATTATGTGATGCAAAAAGATGATCTGACTGACAGCGCTTGACGGGAGTTCAGTTACAATCTACGGTGATCGACTTACTACGGTTCTGAAGGTGATTTCGGTGGTAGTGGCAGGAAAGTGCATGAGACGTGGATGTAGCGCCTATCTGGCTTACGTGAAGGATGTGGACACGTCAGTACCACAATTGTCCGATGTACCGGTTGTGTGTGACTTTCACGACCTGTTCTCAGAAGATTTACCAGGTGTGCCACCGGAACGCGAGATCGAGTTCCAGATTGACTTGATACTTGGTGCTCAACCAGTTTCCAGGGCACCGTATCGATTGGCTCCGTCTAAGATGAAGAAATTGATGGTCCAGTTGCAAGAGCTGATAGACAAGGGGTTTATTCGACTGAGTATCTCTCCCTGGGGTGCTCCGGACTTGTTTGTAAAGAAGAAGGACAGTAGTATGAGGATGTGCATCGACTACCGCGAGTTAAACAAGTTGACGGAGCATGATATTCCTAAGATGGCTTGTTTAAACAAATTGATGGTCCAGAATTGATGACTTGTTTGATCAACTCCAAGGTGCCAATTGGTTTTCGAAAATAGATCTTTGATCAGGCTATCATCAACTGAAAGTGAAGGAGCATGATATTCCTAAGATTGCTTTTCGCACGCGTTATGTACGCTACGAACTCCTCGTTACGTCTTTTGGATTAACCAACGCGCCATCTACTTTTATGGATTTAATGAATCGGGTGTGTCAATCAATGTTGGATAAATAAGTGATTGTGTTTATTGATGATATCCTGATTTATTCAGGGAGCGAGGAGGAACATGCCGGACACATTCGAGAGGTGTTTGTAAGGATTCCTATAAGTCTGATGCAGCTAAAACATCAAAAGTCTCTCTGCATACATGCACTAAAATACAGAAGTAGAAATGCTTCGGAAGTTTTACACCTTGCACTAGAAAATATTCTAAGTGTAAAATCTTCCAAAGCGAAGACCAACATCTTCCAAAGCCAAAAGTGAAGTCTTCCGAAGCTTCAAAGACAAAGTCTTCCGAAGCCAAAAAGTGAAGACAGATTTCTTCCGAAGACTTTTATGTACATGCTTTTATCTGATGTACTTTACCATAAAGCTGGACCACCTTTCCGCTACACCTCTGTTCAGTTACCAACTTACACGAGTTGGTGAAAAGGTCATGATTTTGGCAACTATACATTGAGGTCTTGAGTCTGAGTTTTCTACTTTATGTATGTAAGAATTCCTATAAGTCTGGTGCAGTCAAAACATCCAAAGTCTCTCTGCATGCATGCACTAAAGACAAAAATAGAAGTGCTTCGGATGTTTTACACCTTGGAATAGAAATATATTAAGTGTAAAATCTTCTGAAGCCAAGACCAACATCTTCCGAATCCAAAAGTGAAGTCTTCCGAAGCTTCAAAGACAAAGTCTTCCGAAAGCTTCAAAGACAAAGTCTTCCGAAGCCAAAGAGTGAAGACAGATTTCTTCTGAAGACTTTTAGATACATGCTTTTATCTGATGTACTTTACCATAAAGCTGGACCACTTTTTCGCTGCGATTCTATTCAGTCACCAAATTACATGAGTTGGTGAAAAGGTCCATGCTTTTGGTAACTGTACATTGAGGTCTTGAGTCTGAGCTTTCTACTTTATGTAGTTATATTCTTTTTGTAATATATTGGATGTGAGCTATGGCATGTCATAGTCACTAGTCAAAAGGAAATATGTCTTTTGACTCTACATTTGATTTTGTTGTCTAGTCTTATGTATCCAGCTGGACTTCAAAGTATGGCCAGTTGTAGGATGTAGTATAAAGTATCTCAAGTACTTGTAACTTTCTATCTATGCTTTGTAACATTTGTAAAAAAAATTGAGAAGCAATATACAGCTTTCTTGAAAACCAAATACTTGTGTTGTTAGCTATCTTGTTCTGTCTCTCATTTTACTTGTGTTCTTAGAATCTTTCACTTAAGTTACCAGTTCCCTATTTGATCTATTAAGTGTTCTAAGGAACTCTCCTTATTGTGTTGTTGTGTTGTATTTGCATACCCTTCACCGGTCCTGCAGTTGGTAGCAGAGCATTCCAGGCTCTTGATATAAGATCTCTCCATCTTAAGATCCCTCGCACACACAAAATACTTTACAACTCAAATTGCAGCTATTATTAAAGCTGATATGGAAACTGGAACTATGACAAAGTCTCCACTGATCACTCCTGATGACTTTGATACTTGGTGTCAAAGAATGGAAGGCTTCATCAAGTCTCAAGACACCAGGATGTGGGACTCTGTTGTTGAAGGACCTTACATACCATGCACCACTTCTGCTACTGGTGGTGGTATGATTCCAAAGGCTATAGCTAATTATTCTGAAGAAGAAAGGAAAAGAATAGAGATTGAACAGAAAGCCATGATAGCTCTTCAAACTGCTATTCCAAACTCCATCTACATTGTAAGGAAGTTTATGTCCTGTCTTCCTAGACAATGGACACATTACTGTGTTGTTATCAAGAGGACTGAGAACCTTAAAACTTTTACTCTCACAGAGTTGTATGGTATTCTGAGTGGCTACAACATGGAGATGTAAGGATTCCTATAAGTTTGAAGCAGCCAAAACATCCACAGTCTCTCTGCAACTCAAGTTCACATTAATGTGGACATTAAAGACTCTGTCATTAGGAGTCTCTTTGAGGAAGGCATTCCAAGGGCTGTGTCATCTCCACCTTAAGGAACTTCAAACTACATTATTGGGTGGAAGTATGATGCTGATAGAACAGCCCTCATTCTTCACAGAGTTCAAGGGTAGCAAGAAGTGTTCAATTTTCAGACCTTGAACAACTATGAAGGTCTTGACCTGATCAACATGCCATTTGTCAACCCAAGCCAATCAAGACAAGCTGACAGGTTAGCACTCAGGATTCAAGATAGAATTACTGAAGAGTTCAGCCTTAGAAGGAGACAAAGGGGTAATGTCATTGGTCAACTGGATGCTGAGGCAGACCCAGAGATTAGCTTCAAAGGGAAAACCTTGGCTGAAGGCCCAGTGATAGAGCCTGAGAGCTCTGTCACACCAATAACTGCTTCAAAAATTCATTCCCTCAGTGAAACACCTGCTGGTGAAGGTGTCTCACAACCTCTCTCTGGCCAGAGCTTGGATGCTACACCAAGCAATAAGGGCCAACGCTCTCTCCACCCTGAGTCACAAAGGTATATGGGTGACAAAGGGAAAAGGATCTGACTCCTGAGGAGATTGAGGAGGAGGAGAGAGAGAGGAAGATGAAGCTTAGGGGAGAAATTTCCCTGCGTCTTCAGGCTTTATGCAAGCTGCAATCAGGACTGCCCCCAGACCAAACACTCAAGAAGATGAGTTGAGGGCAGTCAGGATTACTTACCTATAGACTAGGAACTATGACATAGATGAGATTATATCTCTCCTCTTAGAGCAATTAAATGAACTGGCTGACATGGAAGTGTCTAGAGAGATGAAGGAAGTAGAGGATACAAGGTTATATCTCCAATTCAAAGAGGAGAAGAGACAGAAAAGGTTATACAAGCATGCTCCAACTCTCTCCCCAGTTCAGGAAAGTCCTGTACAAGAGGATGTGGCTGCTACACAAGAACCTCAGGTAGACAAGGAAACAGATAGGCAAAATATGATCAACTACCTGAGTGCCACAGGTCTCTACCAGGCATCTGCACTTCTTCCCTTGTCCTTTGAGTACATTGAGTTTGAATATCTCAAACACCTTGAACTTCAAGTGCTCAAAGATCAAAAGGCAACAAAGAAAAAGATGAGGGAAGATGCTGGAAAGTCAAGAGCCATCATCCAAAAGAGTATGAAGAAGTCTGCTGACAAACAAAGGATGATGAGCTTCTTGAAGTAGTATGGATTCTCCGAAAGGATACTTGGCCCTATGTCTCTATCCACAATGGATGAGCATACCAGGGTAATCAAGCAGAAGATCAAGAGCGGGGAGCTGATTGTCTTATACTCTCCTCCAAGTCAAATCCCACCTGAAGTGGAGGTTAAAATTGAACAACCTTAGACAACACAACCTGGACATCCTGCTGAGCCTCAGCAAGCTTCATCTTCTAATCCACAGTAGGGTCAAACTCCCTCTCCTTCTGAACCTGTGACAGAGGAACACCAAACTGAGAAAGACAAGGATGATCAACAAGGTGCTGCAGACCAGTCTTCTCAGTTAAAGTCTTCTAAAAGGAAGAAAAGGATGGCTTCCAAATCAAAGTCAAAGAAGAAGAAGCCTGAATCATCCACCTCTACACCCCAGGTCGAATCAGATCAACCTGAGGAAGTGCATGAAGTGGCAGCCCAATCAACTCCAATTCAAGTGGCTCCTCTTGCAGCTGAGACACCCGTCTTATCTTGGACCTTCACTACTAATCCAGAAAGATGGCATGTGATTAGAGATCAAGGTGTTATTAATGTCTATACATGGCAAGACATAATCAACCTACCTCTGTATGGTCTCTTTGAGATGAAAAGATATTATGAGAGTCTGAGTGATCCTGACCATCTGATGAAGAAGGGTATAGTCATCATCATCTTGAAGACTACAAATATCTGAAGTTCTTCTAAATGTTTTGGTAGCATCAGCCTAGGGGGAGTTTGTAAGGATTACTATAAGTCTGATGCAGCCAAAACATCCAAAGTCTCTATGCAAGCATGCATAAAAGAACAAAAGTAGAAATGCGTCTGAAGTTTTACACCATGCACTAGAAATATTTTAAGTGTAAAATCTTCCGATGCCAAGACCAACATCTTTCGAAGCCAAAAGTGAAGTCTTCCGAAGCTTCAAAGACAAAGTCTTCCGAAGCCAAAGACTGAAGACAGATTTCTTCCAAAGACTTTAGAGATATGCCTTTATCTGATGTACTTTACCATAAAGCTGGACCACCTTTCCGCTACTACTCTGTAAAGTCACCAACTTACATGAGTTGGTGAAAGGTCCATGCTTTTGGTAACTGTACATTGAGATCTTGAGTCCTTGCTTTCTACTTTATGTACTTTTATCCTTTTTGTAATATATTAGGATGTGAGCTATGGCATCTCATAGTCACAAGTCAAAAGGCACATCTGCCTTTTGACTCTACATTTGATTTTGTAGTTGTCTAGTCAATTGTATCCAGCTGGCCTTCAAAGTATGGCCGGATCTAGGATGTAGTATAAAGTATCTAAAGTACTTGTAACTTTCTATCGATGCTTTGTAACTTGTAATAGAACTTGAGAAGCAATATACAACATTCTTGAAAACCAAATACTTATGTTGTTTGCAATCTTGTTCTGTATCATATTTACGTGTGTTCTTAGCATCTTTAATTAACAAGTTAACTAGTTCCCTATTTGATCTGTTAAGTGTTCTAAGCAAGTATCCTCATTGTGTTGTTGTGTTGTAAGTGCATACCCTTCACCGGTCCTGCAGGAGATGAATATGCAAAACTTAACTGGTAACTTCAGCAATCAACTGAGTTCAGCCCTCCATGTGGTTAAAAGGGAAAGCATTGAACCACAACATCATCTTATATGCTACCCTGACAACTCACAAAAGGGCCCTTTCATCACCTTCCTAGAGACTCCAAGAGAAAGCTACACTCAATGAAGTCCATTCCAAGAGACAAGTTCTTCTCATGCCTTTGTCTCTGCTGATGAAACAACAAGCAACTTTCTCTTCACCCTTAAAGATTTGGACTGTATCCATCTGTAAGGATTCCTATAAATCTAATGCAGCCAAAACATCCAAAGTCTCTCTGCAAGCATGCACTAAAGAACAGAAGTAGAAATGCTTCGGAAGTTTTACACCATGCACTAGCAATTTTCTAAGTGTAACATATTCCGAAGCCAAGACCAACATTTTCCAAAGCCAAAAGTGAAGTCTTCTGAAGCTTTAAAGACAAAGTCTTCCAAAGGCAAAGAGTGAAGAAAGATTTCTTCCAAAGACTTTTAGAGATATGCCTTTATCTGACGTACTTTACCATAAAGCTGGACCACCTTTCCGCTGCTACTCTGTAAAGTCACCAACTTACATGAGTTGGTGAAAGATCCATGCTTTTGGTAACTGTACATTGAGATCTTGAGTCCATGCTTTCTACTTTATGTACTTTTATCTTTTTTGTAATATATTAGGATGTGAGCTATGGCATGTCATAGTCACAAGTAAAAAGGCAGATCTGCCTTTTGACTCTACATTTGATTTTGTAGTTGTCTAGTCAATTGTATCCAACTGGCCTTCAAAGTATGGCCGGCTGTAGGATGTAGTATAAAGTATCTCAACTACTTGTAACTTTCTATCGATGCTTTAAAACTTGTAATAGAACTTGAGAAGCAATATACAACATTCTTGAAAACCAAATACTTGTGTTGTTTGCAATCTTGTTTTGTGTCATATTTACTTGTGTTCTTAGCATCTTTCATTAACAAGTTAACCAGTTCCCTATTTGAACTGTTAAGTGTTCTAAGCAACTCTCCTCATTGTGTTGTTGTGTTGTAAGTGCATACCCTTCACCGGTCCTGCATTTGGTATCAGAGCATTTCAGGCTCTTGATATAAGATCTCACCATCTTAAGATCCCTCACACACACAAAATACTTAACAACTCAAATGGCAGCTATAACCAAAGCTGATATGGAAACTAGAACAATGACAAAGTCTCCACTGACCACTCCTGAAGACTTTGATACTTGGTTTCAAAGAATGGAAGGCTTCATCAAGTCTCAAGACTCCAGGATGTGGGACTCTGTTGTTGTAGGACCTTACATACCAAGCACCACTTCTGCTACTGGTGGTGGTATGATTCTTAAAGCTGTGGCTGATTACTCTGAAGCAAATAGAAAAAGAATAGAGATTGATCTGAAAGCCATGACAACCCTTCAAACTGCTCTTCCAAACTCCATCTACAGAGGTTTCAAGAAGTGCAAAACTGCCAAGCATTTATGGGAAGCACTGAAGCTGATGTATGAGGGGTCTACTGAAGCAAAGGAGAACAAGAAGGATCTTCTGAAGTAGCAGTTTGAAAACTTCACCTTCAAGGCAGGTGAAACCATGACTCAACAATACTTCAGGTATGTTGAGATTGTGGATACTCTAATGGATGTTCGAGTAACTCTTGAGAACAGGGACATTGTAAGGAAGTTTATGTCCTCTCTTCGTAGACAATAGACACATTATTGTGTTGTTATCAAGAGGACTGAGAACCTTAAGACTCTTACACTTAAGGAAGTCCTTTTCAAGAGACAAGTTCTTCTCATGCTTTTATCTCTGCTGATGAAACCTCAGGCAACTTTCTCTTCACTCTTGAAGACTTGGACTGTATCCATCCAGATGATCTGGAGTACATGGAGATAGTCCAGCAGATGGCTTTTCTCACTCACAGAGCCAAGAAGTTCTATAAGAGGATAGGGAGAAAGTTTCCAAGCAATGCAGCCAGTGGAAAGTTTGGGCTGGACAAAAGCAAAGTAAAGTGTTACAATTGTAACCAAATGGGACACTTTGCAAGAGAGTGTAAGGCACCAAGGACAAATGGTGGCCAAGCACAGACCAAACTACACTGAGAAAGCCCCCTAGAATGAGAAGCCAAAGCAACAAGCTGTAGTTGCTGTTGAAGAAGGAGGCTTTGACTAGAGCTTTCAGGTAGAAGATGCATCTCCAAACCAAGCACTCATGGCAGACCACGATGAAGCCAAGGTATTGGAACATCTTTGTACTCCTGAATGCATTGCTAAAGTTAATAGATATAGGTCCTATAATTTAGAAATGAGATCTGATATTGAGTTTTTAAATATCTTAAAAGCTGATTTTAAAAGAGCTGAAAATGATTATAAACTAAAGATAGAGGATTTAGAGAAAACCATTTCAACTCTTAAACATGAACATACAAACTACAGGACTCAGATCAGATCTCATTACTAAATTAACTGAATGCCAGGCTGAAGTTGTGATCAGCAAATCCAAGGCAGAAAAATGTGTTCTTGAAGAAGAGACCTTCAAGAACATAATATCCTCATCATTGCATGCAAAGGTTGGTTATCAAAATAAGCAGGGACTAGGGACTTGTGAGATAGCTCCTCCACACACAATCTTGTCTGTAAGATCTCCTAGGTGTGAAATTTGTGAAGATGAGCTTCCCCTCATAGATCCTGAGACTGAAGAGGATAAAGAGGAGATAGTGGAGAATGGCTCTGAGAAGAGTGAAGAAGAGCATTCTAAGAAGGGTCACCATCCCTCTGAGGAGAGCGAAGCTGTTGGGATGACCAAGTCAAGAAGAAAGAACTTGATCAGGAAGGCCAAAAGAAAGTCCAAAAAGGCTCAAGAGATCAAGGCCACCTTCAATTCTGCATAGAAACAAGTCTTTATCTCTACAGGATTTGAAGTGGTAAAGGCTTAAGACACAAACTTGAACTCCATCAACAAGAGTTCTAGTTCATGTCCAAATCATCCTATCATCTAGAGGAAGGCTGATCAGTTGTGCATACTGTTGTACAACCTGAACCATCCAGCTCCAAAGGTAGTTCTAACCCCACAAGAACTACCACAACATCTACAAAGGTGAAGATGGAGAAGGAAAGTGATCAAGTTCAGCCTTTTTCACAAAAAAGAACTCCGTGTGGGAGTACTTCTCATCTTGCTAAGGATTGTGTTTACAATACAAAGAGTTTGGAGAAGAAGAAGCAAGCTTCAGAAGGAAAATCTGTTTCCTTCGGAAGCTCCAAAATGATGAAGAAGATAAGTGAAAACTTGCCTTCGGAAGAAAATTTGGTCTCGAATGAAAGGAATACTTCCAAAGCACTGTAGCCTGCTGCAGTGTAAGCAAGATCTTCCAAAGGTCCAGTCATCAAAACTTCCGAAGTCATCAAAACTTCCGAAGTATTGAAGGTCAAGTCTAAGCTTCCAAAGGTGGTGTGGAAGTCAAAGAAAGACCAAGTGGCTGAAAGTTCTTCATCAACATCAGCAAATGATCCTTCTAGCATGACTATAGGATCAATTACTGTTGCTTTGTCTTTAACTTCTTTTGATGAGCCCAAGACCAATGAGGCTTGGGTTTTCAAATGTAACTAATCATCTCTTTTGTGTAGGAACAGCTCAAGACAAATAGAAATGTATGGATCATTGATAGTGGCTGTTCCAGGCACATGACAGGCAATAGGTCACTACTCCAAAAGTTTAAAAGAATTGATGGAGGACCAGTTGCTTTTGGAAGAGATGCAGGAGGTTTCATTACTGGAAGGGGCAAGGTCACAAATGGTAAGCTCAGCATTGAAAAGGTAAACTTTGTCAAGGAGCTTAGGTACAATCTTCTGAGTGTATCCTAATTTTGTGATCAGAGTCATAACATGCTTTTCACTGAGCATGAGTGCATTGTTCTTAGGCCTGGGGTGGTCATTCCTCACGAGCACATCTTGCTCAGAGTCTCCAGGAAAGGAATCATGTACAAGATGGACTTGCAAGAAACATCTCCCTCAGGAGAAGTTTCATGCTTTCTATCTAAAGCAAATAATGATGAGTCTTTCCTCTGGCGTAAAAGAATGTGCCATGTAAACTTTAAAACATGAATAAATTAATTAAGAATGATTTGGTAACTGGAATACCAAAGAAAGAGTTTACAAGTGATGACCACTTTGTTGCATGCCTGAAAAGGTAGCAACACAAGGTATCTCACAAGCCAAAGGAAAGAAATTCCATCACTAATCCCCTGCACTTATTACATATGGATCTCTTTGGCCCCACCAATGTAATGAGTCTAGGAAGGACCTCTTATTGTTTGGTGATCACAAATGATCTTACAAGATTCACTTGGGTCTTCTTTCTTAGAGCTAAGGATGAGACCCTTGAGATTCTAAAGAATTTCATCTTAAAGATTGAGAATCAATGAACCATAAGATGTGATCAAGGAACTGAATTCAAGAATCAAATCCTTGATACATTTTCTGATGGAAAAGGGTATTACAAGACAATATAGTACTCCCAGAACTCCTCAGCGAAATGGTGTTGCTGAGAGGAGAAATATGACACTAATTGAAGCTGCAAGAACTATGTTGTCTGACTCTAAACGGCCCATCACCTTCTGGGCAGAGGCAGTGAACACTGCTTGCTATGTGCAAAACAAAGTTTTAGTAGTTAAGACACATGGTAAGACTCCTTTTATTCGTTTTCTCAGGACATTTGGGTCCTTGCACCATCTTGAATACCAAAGATCAAATTGCCAAGTTTGCTAAGAAATCAGATGATGGACATTTTATTGGATACTCTTCTCAAGCTAAAGATTATAGAGTATACAATCTCAGAACTAGAGTAGTTGAGGAGTCAACCAATGTGACTTTCAATGAGCACACTCCCAGTGTGAAAGGTTCTGGTCCGGATTGGCTATTTGATCTTGATTTAGTTACCAACTGTTTTAACAAATCTTGTGAGCATGTTTCAGGGTCCACAGATATAATACCTATAGGTGATTCTGACCCAAGATTTGAGCTAAGAAGACCTTCAAGCTACATATCTTCAGCTCCAGTGGTAACCAATCATGCAAATGAAGATTCTACCAGCACATCAATGACAAATCCTGCTGATACTTCCGGAGTGTCTTCAAATTCCAGCTTAAAGGCACAAAACTCAAATGAAGGAGCTTCAAATGTTGGAGAAAATAGTGTTGGTAAAAGTGATCAGGAATTTCTTGATGCTCATAACCACTCCATTGAAGACAACATCAATGATGTCACACACTCATTTGATCAAGTCAATCTTGATAAGTGTGCTGATGTGGAGGATGAATCCTCTTTTCCAGATTAGAATTTCTCAAATTTATATTTGTCTAAGCAACTTGTTGTGATCCCTCAGCTAAGGATCCACAAGTCTCATCCTACCACAAACATCATTGGAGATGTTGATTTAGGGTAAGAACAAGATGACAAACCCATGATCTCTGTCAGCATGGCTACCAAATGGGTACTACTGATGGAACTCTCTTCATCAAAGGAACAGTAAATGACATAATGCTAGTTCAAGTATATGTAGATGACATTATCTTTGGGTCAACTAATCCAAGGCTCTGTAAAGACTTTGAGAAGCTGATGAAGCACATGTTTGAAATTAGTGCCATAGGGGAACTAAATCTCTTTCTAGGAATTCAAGTGAAGCATGTTGACAATGGCATCTTTTTAAGTCAGCCAAAGTATGTACAAGACATACTTAAAAGGTTCAACATGACTGATTGTAAGGTTGCTAAGACACCCATAGCCAGGAACCACTCCCTTGGACCTGATCTTGAGGGGGAGTGTGATTATGATCATTTCTACAGGGCAATGATTGGGTCTCTAATGTACCTCACAGCTAGCAGGCCTAATATCATGTTTGCTACATGCACTTGTGCAAGATATCAAGCCAACCCCAAGATGTCACACCTGATCACTGTCAAAATGATATTAAAATATCTCAAAGGTGCTCCATCACTTGGCCTTTGGTATCCAAAGAATTTTGACTTTAGTCTGTATGCTTATACAGATAGTACCTATGGTGGTTGCAACATGACTGCAAAGTCTACATTAAAGGGATGTCAGTTTCTTGGTGGAAGGATAGTCTCTCGGCAATGTAAGAAACAATCCTGTGTGTCTGCATCAACTGCTGAGGCTGAATACATTGCTGCTGCAAGTTGCTGTGCTCAAGTGCTTTGGATTCAAAATCAGATGCTGGACTATGGATTCAACTTCAAGGAGACTCCCATCCACATAGACAACAACAGTGCTATCTCAATCACAGAAAATCTTGTGCAGCACTCAAGGACAAAGCATATCAATATCAGGTATCATTTGATTAGAGATAACTTTAAAAAGGGATAAATCAAACTAGTCAAAGTTAACACAAACGAACAATATGCTGATCTATTCACCAATGCTTTTGATGAGAAAGATTTAAATATCTTGTATCAGCTATTGGGATGATTAATTTTGAATAGATTTTCTTAAAACTTAATCATATTATTTCTAAAACCCGTGTGTCCTAAGTTGTCTATATAATCACCTTCATAAGCCCTTGTTCTCTTTGGAAGAAATTTTTTTTTAAAAAGACATTCCTTAGGTTTTTGAAAATTTTGATCTCTTTTCTTTTTGGAAGATTTAAAATTACCTTCAAAAGAAACTTATGTCTTAGTAAACAAATAACTACTTCAGTAATTTTACCTTCAGAAGAAATCTCTAAAATATCTTCCGAAGCTTAAAATTAACCTAAGTACTTTTATGTTTTAAAAGAACAACTTTCTTCCAAAAGCAATTTACCTTTTTAAGTTTCTATTCTTTTTAGAATAAACTCTTTGAGTATTGTATCTCTTCCGAAGCAAAATTCTCAAAAAAAAACGTTGAAATATCTTTCGAAGCCAATTTGCCTACGGAAGCTTTTTCTTCAGAACTTTCGAAGCCAATAACCTTCGGATGATTTCTCGACTTCCAAGAAAACTACTTTTGGGCAAAAGTAAACTACTTTTTCAGAGGTGGGACCGACATCCAGATTTCAAAGTTTATCCTCTTTCATTAACTTTGTCTCAGATCCTTTTCACATAAATACAGATTCCCCCCTCTTTCACTATCTTTTACAATTACACTATTCCTTAAACCTAAATTCTCCAAACCTCCTTTTTCCTTCACCTTCCTTCACCTTTAAGCTACTCAAAATGGCCAATCTAAACCGTAGAAACAACCCTGACTTCTCCATGCAACTTTACAGGCAACACAACCAGGTTGCTCTGT
This sequence comes from Flaveria ramosissima, assembly GCA_025215565.1. NCBI lineage: Eukaryota > Viridiplantae > Streptophyta > Magnoliopsida > Asterales > Asteraceae > Flaveria > Flaveria ramosissima. The sequence goes on from CM046034.1 coordinate 36,678,306, forward strand.
TGAACTATGAGAAAGATGATAGTTTTTCAGAGGTTTGCTGTTTTCTGGCTGTATCCAACTACTTCACCTCCCTAACCATTGATCATACTCTCTATGAGGATCATTTGTTTGAATTTTGGAAGACCTGCCAAGAGGTCATTATGGATGGGAAGAAGGCACTGTTTGCCACAGTGCAGGGAAGACAATCTTCATCACTCCAGCCATCATCAACACTCATTTACAGCTGGATGATGAAGAAGGTCAGTTGTCCTTCCCAAAGGAAGCTGTTAATCATTCTTTTGTGCAGATGGGCTATGAGGGAGATATCTCTGTAAAGACCTTCATGAAAGGGAAGGTCTCTTCCCAGTGAAAATACCTGCTTCATGTGGTTATCCATATCTTGTCAAACAAGCATGGAAGGTGGGACCAGATTCCTGAGGATCTCTCGATCATAGTGCATGGAATGGTTTAAGGGGTCAAGTTCAGGTACTCTTAGTTTGTCTACACAAATTTGCTTGCTAACTTTGACTCCTTAGAGTATTACATGTTTCCTAGATATGCTCAATACATTCTCAAACTGTGAATTGGGCTTACAGTTGAGGGAAACATGTAATATTCTTAAATTGGGACAGATGAAGCCCGACATCTTAAAATCATGAAGAAGCCAACTGTAGGCTTCTTAGGGGTAGAAACAGCCCTTGTCCCAAAAATGTTAGAGCCCATTGCTCAATGTGACAACCTAGCAACACAAGCTAGTGTTGAACCCACACCTTCTACCTCCCAACCACCAAAAAGACCACAAATCACCCTCACCTAACAAAGAAAACCCAAACGAACCCCTGCTCAAGCTATTGAGCTTGTGTATGCCCCTATACACTAACCCATACAGGAGGAAGTGGATACTAGAGCCCCCACTTTCCCTGAGGAGCAAACCACTCCCATCTCTAAAACAATAAGTGCTAAGGTTCCTCATGCTCAGTCTGATGAGCTCACAAGCTCAACTGCTTTAAGCCTTCACTCTGAGTCTCAACACTCAAGTGAACAACCTTCAAAGGACCGTTACCATCCCAAGCCTTTAGACTTAAATCAACCCATTCCCAACCTTGAATTCTATACTGATAAAGACTTAGGTTTTAGTGAGTACCATGAGTCTCTCTACTCTTCCCCTACTCAAAGAGAGATGAGTAGTTCTGAGTCCTATATGTCTAGCCCACATCAGTCACCCATCACTAAGGTGGATCAACTTAAACCTGTTTAGGAGATTCATATGGAAGAGGCTCTCACTTCTACAAGTTATTACATCACTAAGACCTCAACCATGGCAACTCAGCCTATTGACACCTCAACTGAGGCTGTCAATGAGCAGAGGAAATTCACTAGCCAAGAACCTGAAGCTGGTGGTGAGAGAGAGGATTTTGGTCCAATTATCTGACCCCCAATGATTCTTCTGATGAAGATGAGGGGAACTTGAGACTAAAGGTGCAAAAATTGTCAAAAACATGCACCTATTTAGTCTCTAAGGTTAGTCACCTTGAAATCTCAAATGACTACCCTGTATAACAGGGTCAATGATCAGCAACTTGAGATATCTTATCTCAGCGAAAAACTAGTTGGGATACCTTTAAGGAGAGCTCAATCAGGAACACAAGAACCTGTGAATGTGATTGACCTAACTCCTAGCACACCTATGCAAGAGGGTGATGCTACAAAAAAGGAGGAGAAAGTCATTACAGTCACAAAACCTAGGAGTTCTTCAGGGAGTATGGACATTGAGGACTCACCATCCTCACTTCAATTGTACATACTCAGCAACTTCCTCAAGTTCACATTGATGTGGACTCTATAGACTCTTTCATTCAGAGTCTCTTTGAGGAAGGCATTCCAAGGGCTATATCATCCCCACCCCAAGAAACTTCAAACTACATTATTAGGTAGAGGTATGATGCTGATAGAAGAGCCCTCATTCTTCATAGAGTTCAAGGGCAGCATGAGGTGTTCAATTTTCAGACCTTGAACTACTATGAAGGTCTTGACCTGATAACATGCCATTTGTATACAAAACTTAATCTAGATAATCTTGCAGGCTGGCACAAAGGATTCAAGACAGAATAACTGAAGAGTTTAGTCTAAGAAAAAGACAAAGGCAATCAGGTAATGTCATTGGTCAACTAGATGTTGAGGCAGACCCTAAGATTAGCTTCAAATGGAAAACCTTGACTGAAAGCCCAGTGATAGAGCCTAAGAGCCCTGTCACACCAACATCTACTTCAGAAATTCATTCTCTCAGTGAAACACCTGCAGGTGAAGGTGTATCACAACCTCTCTCTAGCCAGAGCTTTGAAGCTACAACAAGCAATGAAGGCCAAAGCTCTCTCCACCCTGTGTCACAAAGGTCTATGGGTGACAAAGGGAAAAGGATTTTAACTCCTGAGGAGATTGAGGAGGAGGAGAGAGAGAGAGGAAGAGGAAGCTAAGGGGAGAAGTTCCTTTGGGTGTTCAGGCTTTATGCAAGCTGCAATCAGCGTTGCCCCTAGAAAAAAACACTCAAGATTATGAGTTGACGGCAGTCAGGATTACTTACCAGCAGACCAGGAACTATGACATTGATGAGATTATATCTCTCCCTTTAAAGGAACTTAATGAACTGGCTGATATGGAAGTGTCAAGAGAGATGAACGAAGCAGAGGATGCAAGGCTACTTCTCCAAATCAAAAAGGAGAAGAAACAGAAAAGATTATACAAGCATGTTCCTACTCTCTCCCCAGTTCAAGAAAGCCCTATGCAAGAGACTGTGGCAGCTACACAAAAACCTCAGGTAGAAAAAGAAACAGATAGGCAAAATATGATCAACTACCTGAGTGCCACAGGTCTCTACCAGACATATGCACTTCTTCCATTGTCCTTTGAGTACATTGAGTTTGAGTATCTCAAACAACTTGAGCTTCAAGTACTCAATGAACAAAAGGCAACAAAGAGAAAGATGAAGGATGAGGCTGCAAAGTCAAGAGCCATCATCCAAAAGAGCATGAAGAAGTCTGCTGACAGACAAAGGATGATGAGCTTGTTAAAGTTGTATAGGTTCTCCGGAAGGAGACTTGGCCCTATGTCTCTATCCACAATGGATGATCACATCTGGGTAATCAAGCAGAAGATCAAAATTGGAGAGCTAATTGACTTACACTCCCCTCCAAGTCAAGCTCCTCCTAAGGTGGAGGTTAAGGTTGAACAACCTAAGACAACACAACCTGGACCTATTGCTGAGCCTCAGCAAGCTTCATCTTCTGATCCACAACAGGGTCAAACTCCCTCTCCTTCTGAACCTGTGATGGAAGAACACCCAACTGAGCAGGACAAGACTGATCAACAAGGTGCTGAAGACTAGTCTTCTCAGTTAAAGTCCTCAAATAGGAGGAAGAGGATGGCTTCTAAACGAAAGTCAAAGAAGAAGAAGTCTAAATCATCCACCTCTATACCTCAGGCTGAGTCAGATCAACTTGAGGAAGTGCATGAAGAGGGAGCCCAATCAACTCCAATCCAAGTGGCTCATCTTGCATCAGAGAGACCCATCTTATAGTGGACCTTCACAACTAATCCAGAGAGATGGCATGTGATCAGAGATCAAGGTGGTGAAGATGTCTACACATGGCAAGACTATTCAACCTACGTCTGTATGATCTCTTTGAGATGAGAAGATACTATGAGAGTCTGAGTGATCCTGACCATCTAATAAAGAAGGGCATGGTCGTCATCATAATGAGGACTGTCAAAAGCTGAAGATCTTAAAATGTTTTGGTAGCATCAGCCTAGGGGGAGTTTGTAAGGATTGCTATAAGTCTGATGCAGCCAAAACATCCAAAGTCTCTCTGCATGCATGCACTAAAGAACAGAAGTAGAAATGCTTTGGAAGTTTTACACCTAACACTATACATATTCTAAGTGTAAAATCTTCCGAAGCCAAGACCAACATCTTTCGAAGTCAAAAGTGAAGTCTTCCGAAGCTTCAAAGACAAAGTCTTCCGAAGCCAAAGAGTGAATACAGATTTCTTCTGAAGACTTTTAGATACATGCTTTTATCTAATATACTTTACTATAAAGCTGGACCACCTTTCCGCTGCAACTCTGTTTAGTCACCAACTTACATGAGTTAGTGAAAAGGTCCATGCTTTTGGTAACTATACATTGAGGTCTTGAGTCTGAGCTTTTTACTTTATGTACTTTTATCCTTTTTGTAATATATTAGGATGTGAGCTATGGTATGTCATAGTCAGTAGTCAAAAGGCAATCTGCCTTTTGACTCTACATTTGATTTTGTTGTCTACTCTTATGTATCCAGCTGGCCTTCAAAGTATGACCGGTTGTAGGATGTAGTATTAAGTATCTCAAGTACTTGTAACTTTCTATCTACGCTTTGTAAAATTTGTAAAAGAACTTGAGAAGCAATATACAGCATTCTTGAAAATCAAATACTTGTGTTGTTAGCTTTCGTGTTCTGTCTCTCATTTTACTTGTGTTCTTAGCATATTTCACTTAAGTTACCAGTTCCCTGTTTGATCTGTTAAGTGTTCTACGGAACTCTCCTCATTGTGTAATTGTGTTGTATTTGCATACCCTTCACTGGTCCTGCAATGTACTTTTATCCTTTTTGTAATATATTAGGATGTGAGCTATGGCATGTCATAGTCACTAGTCAAAAGGCAATTTGCCTTATGACTCTACATTTGATTTTGTAGTTGTCTAGTCTTATGTATCCAGATGGCCTTCAAAGTATGGTCGGTTGTAGGATGCAGTATAAAGTATCTCAAGTATTTGAAACTTCCTTTCTATGCTTTGTAATACTTGTAAAAGAACTTGAGAAGCAATATACAACATTCTTGAAAACCATACACTTGTGTTGTTTACTATCTTGTTTTGTCTCACATTTTACTAGTGTTCTTAGTATCTTACTTATAAGTTACCAGTTCTCTATTTGATCTGTTAAGTGTTCTAAAGAACTCTCCTCATTCTGTTGTTGTGTTGTTAGTGCATACCTCTAAACGGTCCTGCATTTGGTATCAGAGCATTCCAGGCTCTTGATTATAAGATCTCACAATATTAAGATCCCTCACACACACAAAATACTTAACAACTCAAATGGAAGCTATTACTAAAGCTGATATGGAAACTGGAACTATGACAAAGTCTCCATTGATCACTCCTGAAGACTTTGATACTTGGCTTCAAAGAATGGAAGGCTTTATCAAGTCTCAAGACTCCAAGATGTAGGACTCTGTTGTTCAAGGACCTTACATACCAAGCACCCCTTCAGCTGCTGGTGGTGGTATGATTCCAAAGGCTGTGGCTGACTATTCTAATGAAGACAAAAAAAGAATAGAGATTGATTAGAAAGCTATGACAGCCCTTCAAACTGCTCTTCCAAACTCCATCTACAAAGGCTTCAAGAAGTGCAAAACTGCCAAGCAACTATGGGAAGCATTGAAGCTTATGTACCAGGGGTCCAATGAAGCTAAGGAGAATAAGAAGGATCTCCTGAAGTAGTAGTTTGAAAACTTCACCTTCAAAGTAGGTGAAACCATGAATCAATAATACTTTAGGTATGTTGAGATTGTGGATAGTCTAATGGATGTTGGAGTAACTCTTAAGAACAGGGACATTGTGAGACAGTTCATGTCCTCTCTTACAAAGTTGTATGGTATTCTCAGTGGATACCAGATGGAGATGAACATGCAAAACTCACCTGGTAACTCCAACAATCAACTGAGTTCAGCCCTCCATGTGGTTGAAAGGGAAAGCATTGAACCTCAACATCATCTTATATGCTACCCTAACAACTCATAAAGGTTCCTTTCATCACCTTCCCAGAGACTCCAAGAAAAAGCTACACTCAAGGAAGTCCATTCCAAGAGACAAGTTTTTTCATGCTTTTGTCTCTGCTGTTGAGAGCACATGCAACTTTCTCTTCACCCTTGAAGACCTGGACTGTATCCATCCAGATGATCAGGAGTACATGGAGATAGTTTATTAGATGGATCTTCTCACTTACAGAGCCAAGAAGTTCTACAAGAGGATAGGGAGGAAGTTTCCAAGCAATGCAGCCAGTGGAAAGTTTGGGCTGGATAAAAGCAAAGTGAAGTGTTACAACTGTAACAAGATGGGACACTTTGCAAGGGAGTGTAAGGCACCAAGGAAAAATGGTGGCCAAACACAAGCCAGACCAAACTACACTAATAGAGCTCCCCAGAATGAGAAGCCAAAGCAGCAAGCTGCAGTTGCTGTTGAAGAAGGAGGCTTTGATTGGAGCTTTCAGGTTGAAGATGCTTCTCCAAATCAAGCACTCATGGCAGACCACGAGGAAGCCAAGGTATTGGAACATCTTTGTTCTTCTGAATGCATTGCTAAAGTAAATAGATACAGGTCCTATAACTTAGAGATGAGATCTGATCTTGAATCCTTAAATATCTTAAAAGCTGATTCTAAAATAGTTGAAAATGATTATAAACTAAAGATAGAGGACTTAGACAAAACCATTTCAACTCTTAAACATGAGCACACCAACTATAGGACTCAGATCAAAGACCTCATAACTAAGTTGACTGAATGCCAGGCTGAGCTTGTGATCAGCAAAGCTAGGGCAGAAAAATGTGTTCTTGAAGAAGAGACATTCAAGAACATAATATCCTCATCCCTGCATGCAAAAGTTTGTTATCAAAATAAGCAGGGACTGGGATCTAGTGAGATAGTTCCTCCACACACAATCTTGTCAGTAAGATCTCCTAGGTACGGAACTTATGAAGATGAGCTTCCCCTCATAGACCCTTTGACTGAAGAGGATGAAGAGGAGATGGTGAAAAAAGGCTTTGAGAAGAGTGAAGAAGAGCATTCTAAGGAGGGTCACCATCCCTTTAAGGAGAGTAAAGCTATTGGGATGACCAAGTCTAAGAGAAAGAACTTGATCATGAAGGTCAAGAGAAAGTCCAAGAAGGCTCAAGAGATGACCACCTTCAACTCTGTACAGAAACAAGTCTACATCTCTGTAGGATTTGAGGTAGTTAAGGCTGAAGACACAAACTTGAACTCCAATAACAAGAGTTCTAGTTCATGTCCAAAGCATCCCATCATCAAGAAGAAGGCTGATCAGTTATGCACCATCGATGTACAACCTGAACCATCCAGATCCAAAGGTAGTTCTAGCCCCACAAGAACTGCCACATCATCTGCAAAGATGAAGATGGAGAAGGAAAGTGATCAAGTTCAGCCTTGTTCACAAAAGAAGACTCCAAGATGGAAGAAAATGGATTGTGTCATGTGTAGGAGTACTTCTCATCTTGCTAAAGATTGTGTTTACAATCCAAAGAGTACTCTCCACATGACCAGGAAAGAAACTTCTAAGAGTTTGGAGAAGAAGAAGGAAGCTTCGAAAGGAAAATCTTTTTCCTTTGGAAGCTCCAATGAAGAAGAAGACAAGTGGAAACTTGCCTTCGGAAGAAAATTTGGTCTCAAAAGAAAGGAATACTTCCGAAGCACTGAAGCTTGCTGCAGTGAAAGCAAGATCTTCCGAAGGTCAATTAACAAAACTTTCGAAGTGTAAAGGTTAAGTCCAAAGGTGGTGTTGAAGACAAAGACAGACCAAGTGGCTGAAAGTTCTTCATCAACATCAGCAAATGATCCTCAAAACATGACTACGATCAATTACTGTTGCATTGTCTTCAACCTCTTTTGATGAGCCCAAGACCAATAAGGCTTGGGTTTCCAAATGTTACTAACAATCTCTTTTGTGCAGGAACAGCTCAAGACAAACAGAAATGTATGGATAATTGACAGTGGTTGTTCCAGGCACATGAAAGGCAATAGGTCACTACTCCAAAAGTTTGAAAGAATTGATGGAGGACCAGTTGCTTTTGGAGGAGATGCAGGAGGTTACATTATAGGAAGGGGCAGGGTCACAAATGGTATGCTCAGTATTAAGAAGGTAAACTTTGTCAAGGAGCTTGGGTATAATCTTTTGAATGTATTCTCATTTTATGATCAGAGTCATAACATGCTCTTTATTGAGCATGAGTGCATTGTTCTCAACCCAAGGTGATTACTCCTCATGAGCTTATCTTGCTCAGAGCCCCCAGGAAAGGGAACATGTACAAGATGGATTTGCAAGAAACATCTCCCTCGGGAGAAGTTCATGCTTTCTATCTAAAGCAAATAGTGATGAGTCTTCCCTCTGGCATAAGAGAATATGCCATGTAAACATTAAAAACAAGAATAAATTAATTAAGAATGATTTGGTAACTGGAATGCCAAAGAAAGAGTTTACAAGTGATGACCACTGTGTTGCATGCCTCAAGGGGAAGAAACACAAGGTATCTTACAAGCCAAAGGAAAGAAACTCCATTACTATTCCCTTACACTTATTACATATGGATCTCTTCGGCTCCACCAGTGTAATGAGTCTAGGAAGGACCTTTTATTGTTTGGTGATCACAGATGACTTTACAAGATTCACTTGGGTTTTCTTTCTTAGAACTAAGGATGAGACTCCTAAGATTCTGAAGAAGTTCATCTTAAAGATTGAGAATCAATGTGATCACAAGGTCAAAACCATGAGATGTGATCAAGGAACTGAATTTAAGAACCAAATCCTTGATACATTTTGTGATAAAAATGGTATTACAAGACAATGTAGTTCTCCCAGGACTCCTCAGCAAAATGGTGTTGCTGAAAGGAGTAAAGGACACTAATTAAAGCTGCAAGAACTATGTTGTCTGACTCTAAACTGCCCATCACCTTCTGGGCAGAGGTAGTCAACACTGCTTGCTATGTGCAAAATAGAGTTTTGGTAGTTAAGACACATGGTTAGACTCCTTATGAACTTTGGCACAAGAGAAAACATTTCATTGGTTTTCTCAGGTTATTGGGATGTCCTTGCACCATCTTGAATACCAAATATCAAATTGCCAAGTTTGCTGAGAAATGAGATGATGGACATTTTATTGGATACTCCTCTCAAGCTAAGGCTTATAGAGTATACAATCTCATAACTAGAGTAGTTAAGTAGTCAGCCAATGTGACTTTCAATGAGCACCCTCCCAGAGTGAAATGTTTTAGTCCTGATTGGCTATTTGATCTTGATTTAGTTACCAACTGTTTTAACAAATCTTGTGAGCATGTTTCAGGATCCACGGATATACTACCTACAGGTGATCCTGACCCAAGATTTGAGCTGAGAAGACCTTCAAGCTACACAACTTCAGCTCCAGTTCTAACTAATCCTGCAAATGAAGTTTCTACCAGCACATCAATGACAAATATTGCTGATACTTCTGGGGTACCTTCAAAGTCCAGCTTAGAGGCACAAAACTCAGACTCTATCTCAGTATCTCTGTCAGCATGGCTACAAAAGGGGTACTTGAAGATCATGCATAGGTTGGACTCACCTTAGATTAGAATGTTTATTTTTGCTTGTAATAGGTCTTATGTTAGTTTCCTTTATGTATGTTATTAGCTTTATATAGTTTTGCAGTCCAGCGAAACTTTGAGCGAAACTATATTTTCGCTCACATTTAGCTATTTGGTTCGCGGGCGAAACTGCTGTTTCTGCTAGGCGAAACTGCTGTTTCTGCCGGGCGAAACTATAGTTTCGGCAAAACAGTTTCGCTGACAGCAAAACTAAGACTGCTTTATATACTTATGTTCATTTTCATTGTTGGGTAAGCTTTCAAAACCCTAATCGATTATCATTGTTGCAAGTTACCATTTCAAAGCAGTTAATACAAAGAATTATCCTTGTGCTTTTTGTTATTGATTGTCATTGATCATAGTCTTATTATGAATGAGTTATTATTGTAGTCAATCATCACTATTATTGTTGTTTAGCATATTTGTTGGATATTGAACGATTCTTCATATCATTTTCACTGTAATTCGATCACATGGACCGACAATATGGTATCAGAGCCTTAGTGCTCTTGATTTGTTGAGTTTTTGGTGGTTTTAGTTCAATATCTAGTTTCAATCAATTTTCAGTGCATTATCAGGTGTTTTTTATATGAATATTGATTGAGTTTTGCTAGTTTTTGGTTCTGGAAGATCTTCTAATCATCATATCTCAAATTAATTGAGTATTTGATGATTTCAGATTGATTTTGGGTTGAAAAAGGGTTTTTGGATTGATCAGCGAAACTACAGTTCTTACAGCGAAACTATTAATCTTCTTCCAGCGAAACTATGGGTTATATTGCTATTGAAATCGTTCTCTAGTGGTTCTGCGAAACTAGTCTTTTTGAACGAAAGTTCATCAGTGATTGTGAAGGGTTAACAAGCGAATTTGCTGCCGAAATTGTTTTTGAACAAAAGTTCAAGCTTGTTTCGTGCGAATTTACCAGCGAAACTATGCATGTTGTGACATTTGGCTAGCGAAAGTACTGCCGAAATTGAACACGAAATTGAACACGAAATTAGCTTCCACTACGAAAGTATCAGCGAAAGTAGTTTTTCTACGAAATTGTGTGCGAAGTTACCTTTTTCTGTGAAAGTGTCAGCGAAATTATCTCCTTTCTTGCCAAAACTACATCAATCTTTGCGAAACTACCATGTCTAAGTTAACATCACTCACACTTGCTGATCTTGAAAGTGTTGCTCCCAATAGGCCTCCGAGACTCATTCACGGAGACAATTTTGAAGATTGGAAGAGATGTCTCAAAGCCTTCTTCTTCTACAATGGTCACAACCAATGGGAATCGATTACTTCTGGTCCTCACATACCAACGGTTACTGTTGGTGATGTTGTCTTTCACAATAAGGACCCATCTTCCTATACTAAAAAGGATCTGAAGTTGATCGACCGTGACCAAAAGGCTTTTGGTGCTTTAACTCTTTGTCTGGCACCAGACATTTACAATCGTTTTGCAGAGCATAAAATGCTAAATCTCTTTACGATGCCCTATGTGAGTTTTATGATGGTAATGCAGATTTGGTAAAGGATAAGAGCATTCAGGCTGAGAAGGAATTCAATTCTTTTGTTGATACAAGAACGAGAGTCTGACAGATCTCACAAATCGTTTCATAATTGTTTCAAGCACCTTAAAGAAATATGATGAAAGGCTTTCCAACAGTGAACAAGTTAACAGGCTTCTAGATTCTCTTCCACCTCAGTGGAGTCTTCAGGTGAGGATGCTTAAACAAGAAAGAGGGTTCACAGACTATAAGCTGATGGATATTATCAATAAGCTGAAATCCTTTGAGTTGGATATGTGTCATCCGTCACCTTAAGGTCCGTCAATTAACGTGGATTTCCGTTAACTATTCCTTGATCGATCATTCCTCATCTTTATTAACTCTTTATATGGATATCATGTGTGCATTATCATCGTTGTGCTTGTGTTTTCGCTGTAATCTTATGTTAACCCCAAAAACTTTATAAAACCTTCAACCTCGTAACCGCCCAATATAACATTTTTATATATAATAAACGTCGCTAATAAAACCATTTTTTAAGTTATAAATATCATTAAACGCATTTTTATAATTAATATAAATCACCTAATAAAGTCGTTTTTCAACCGAACCAAATTTGGGAAACTAGGGGGTTAAGTGCAGGGACTAAACTCGTCATTTTGCAAACTTGGGCTGGGTATATAAACCCATTTCCCAGCCCTAATCACCATTACTTCATCTTCTTCATCTCTTCATCCTCTCTACACACCATTTCTTCATTTTAGCACCAAATCCGACCCGCTTAGGCTCGTTTTCGTCGTCTAGACTTCATCTACAGCCTAGCCTACTCTTTTCTAGCAGGTAGACGACTTTGGTTGTCTCTTTTCTTGCTTTTTCACGGCTGTCCAAACTAGGGTTTCGGGTGTTTGGGTTCAACCCGAACACATGAGGTCGTATGGGTGCGTGTGAGGTCTTTCTGCTTGTGTTTCATGTTTGTGCATGTTTGTTGAGTGTTTCAGGAAGTCCTTGTGGTGTAAAACTCGCGTTTAGAGTAGCCGGGGGGCTGCTCAGCCCGACCACAGTCGTGATTCTGCTGTCCAAGCGACTGGGTCTGTCATGCGATTTCGTCGTGCGACTGGGTGAATCGTGCGACTGAGCCCTGCGTCTGAGTCAATCGTGCGACTGAGTTGTGCGACTGGGCATGTCGTGCGACTGTGTGTATGTGTGCGAATGAGTCATGCGTGCGAATGAATGTATGCGATTGAGTCATGCGTATGAATGAATGTGTGCGATTGAGTCAGGTGACCGACTGAATGTATGCGATTGTGCGTGATTCGCACGACTGGAGTCCAATCGCACGAATGAAGGTTCAATCGTACGAAAGTAGCTAATTCGCACGACTGAAGGTTGATTCGTGCGTATGGAGGTTGAGTCGTGCGATTGGGTGTTGCGTGGTACGACTGAATGCCAGACATACGAATGAAGGCTCAATCGTACGAATGAAGCTGATTCGCACGATTGAGGGTTGATTCGTGCGTATGGAAGTTGAGTCGTGCGTCTAGTCTTGTCGTGCGACTGTAGTTGTTGTGTGTGATTCCCTTGTTGTGCGTGGTGTGAGTATGACGTGTGATGTTGAGGTAACATTAACACAGTTGTCATTGTTCGGCCACAAAGATTAAAGTCAACGCTAAAAAGGGCACAAATGCTATTCAAAACAAATTAAACTAACGCTTTACAATTATCAGCCGACTTACAACTATTGACATTATCTAATACTTTCTTCAATAACAATAAAACTTTTACTCAATCCTCATCATCATCAATGGCGACAATGTGTAGTACTTGGATCTACATAAGATCTAGTACGTGTGTCTGTCTGTGTGAGTTACACACGACCCAGCCGATACAACCCGAACCGACCGATCATTATTATGCGCTTATTTCATATCATTAATGCTTAACAATAACTGTCAATAGGTGTTTGACCGTTCATTTGCATTCAACATTTGGGAACATTGATCTTACATACTTACCACTTAACAAGTGAGTTTCGTGGCCTCTTTTTACGCTTATACAATATTTCAATCATTTACAACTTGGGGGAAAAAGTATGCTCACCCATTTTCTATGCTGTACAACTTACTTACATTTTACATACAAGGAATCAACGTGATACTGTGTTACAAGTACTTATCTTATACATGCTTGGGTCTGCTGTGTGGTTCTATCTTTGCAACTATTTAATTCAAGTGTGGGAACCGACGGTTAGGTATTGGTAGTACTACTGGGTTGACACCCCTACCCTTGTTCGATGGTATACTAGTTGGTACCATCAGTGGCCAGGAACGGGCCCTTGGGTGAATATATGCCGACAATTTCTTTGTGTACGTCGCTAGGTTTGGTTGCAAAGCTCTTGTCATGTGATTTTACTTGTGTATATAACTGTATTCACGGTATTCCGCAACGCTTAATTTATACAGCATCATTTATTTATTATTTACTTAAACCTGCGAGCTCACCAACAATTTTGTTGACCGTTTTGAGCATATCTTTTCAGGTGATAATGCAAGTTCAGGAATCTAGGTGTGCTGCCTTAGTGGAGACCCTAGGATGCATTTTGGGGACTTAACATGTTTTGACAACAATTATTTTGAACAATGTGTAGTCTGTGTAAACAATTACAATCTTTTGATACTTGTTCCCGGATTGTGGGAATTCATATTACGATTTTATCTTTACGTGATTATGTGAATCGTTTATCATGTTTATGCTTATGGCTATGTTGTCGTGAATATTGACTAAACACGACACAAGTCCCCTTGTTGTCGGGTGTCGTCATGACACGCTTGTTATCATTTATTATATTGCATCTCTATCGCTTACCATGTGTTATGACGATCCCGATCTCGTTACATCCCCGTGTTTCCGCTTTTAGCGGGGGTGTGACAGATTGGTATCAGAGCCATTGGTTATAGAGAATTAGGCAATACGCTTGACCTAGACTATAACCTAGGAACCTTCATGTAGATTTGCATGCTAGGAATCTGTATGCATATTATGTCTCCTGTATGTGTTCCTCGCTGCTTGATTGCTCGTTTATTTGTTATGTGATCCTTCCGCCCTATGAGAGAGCCCTTGTGCTCACTCTTTTATGGGATGCTTCTAATGGATCTTCCGTTCCCTCTGCGCGCCGAGTTAGTTTATCAGATCCGGGTATTAAACCCGAAGAGATCTTCACAGATCATGCTTTGCGCTTGACCTTGGACATTAAGATTAACCCTGAGGAGGTTATGTCTGAAACCTCGAAAAAGGAGGAAATAGACAACCTACGCTAGACTAAACATGACTATTTACATGGATTTACAACTGTTATGATCGATTACTGTTGAGACATTACCAGTTCGTGGTGTGAGAACTACACGACTTGCATGCGATGTGTGATGACAATAAGTGTGATATTAACTTGGGAATACTGGACTTGATGAGTGTTATGGATAATACACTTTGAAATGATTTAAGCTTATGTGTTTGCTTTTCTATGATTAGAAAATGCCTCCTCGAAGTGTTACCCGCAGTAATAGTGGCGGAAGTGAAGCCCCAAGGGGCAGAGGCAGAGGCAGAGGCAGAGCACCAAGAACAAGTGATGCTCCTGCCAGTAACAATCAGGGAACAGGGAACGCTGATATGGCTGCCCTGATCGCTCAACAGTTAGCCGCACTGATTCCTACTATTGTGGCCCAAGTGAGCGACGCACTCCAGCAACACCACCCTCACGGAGATGGTGGCAACGATGATGGAGATAATGGAGAAAGAGCCCATGGTGGGATCGAAACTGAGGTGGGAAACGGAAACCTGACCGGAAACGAAAGCAACCAGGAGACCGGGAATGGTGGTACACCCGGTATTGAGACTGGGGTTGTTAATGCAGGTCGGGGGTGTTCGTACAAAGAGTTTGTGGCTTGCAAACCGAGGGAATTCGATGGGAAAGGTGGGGCAATAGCCCTAACCAGGTGGCTAGAAAAGATGGAGGCAGTAATTGACATTAGTGAGTGCCTCGACAGCCAGAGAATCAAATATGCCACGTGTTCACTACAGGGTAAGGCCCTAACCTGGTGGAACACCCAGGTTCAAGCTAGAGGAAGAGAATCTGCGATGCAGATGTCATGGGATGAGTTCAAAGCTTTGATCACCGAGGAATACTGCCCCCTCAACGAGATGCAGAAATTGGAGCATGAGTTCTGGAATCATGCTATGGTGGGGGTCAGGCATGCAGCTTATACCGACCGTTTTCACGAGCTGGCAAGGTTGGTTCCGCATCTGGTCACGCCAGAATCAAAGAGGATCGAGAGGTACATTTGGGGACTTGCGCCTCAAACTAGAGCAATGGTTACAGCAGCTGCTCCTCCTACTATTCAGAGCGCAATCCTGAAGGCTGGCGCTTTGACTGATGAGATGGTGAGAACGGAGGTTTTGGGCAGAGGAGCAGAAAAGAGAAAGGATGTTGGGGAATCGAGCCGGTCGAGTGCCGGGAAGTTTGATAAGAGGTTCAAGACGACCAGGAATTTTGTGGCCGTGTCTCAGGCCAAGAGAGAGTATGTGGGGTCGCACCCTAAATGTGACAGGTGCAACTATCATCATCCCCAGGAACGCAGTGCCGGGTGTGCGCGAACTATAGGCGCCCTGGGCATTTGGCGAGAGACTGTAGAACTGCGCCGAATCTTGTAGCACCCGTCAACGCGGTTAACCCCGCCGGGAATGCCAGGGCTTGTTATGAGTGTGGAAGCCCCGATCATTACAGGAACATGTGCCCAGGCTGAATCGGGCACCGGGTCATCAAGGAAACAACCAGCAGCAGGTGATGGCTATAGCTGGGAATCAAGGCCCGACTACTCAAGGGAATGCAGCTCGGGGACGTGCATTCATCATTGGAGCCAACGATGCTCGTCAGGACCCGAATGTTGTCACGGGTACGCACTTACTCAATCATAACTTCGCATCTATATTATTTGATACTGGAGCAGACAATAGCTTTATATCTTCTGAGTTTGTGCAATTGCTTGATTTGAGTCCTAGTAGGCTAGAAACTAGCTACTCTGTAGAGATGGCCAATGGTAGGGTTGTTCAGGCCGATGAGATTATTAGGAAGTGCTCGTTAACATTGGAGGATCATGCCTTCGATATAGATTTGATACCCTTCGAGCTAGGAAGTTTTGATGTGATTGTGGGTATGGATTGGTTGTCGTAAAACGGAGCAGAGATTGTCTGTCGGGACAAAGTAGTATGAATCCCCATGCCAAACGGGGAGGTACTCAAGATTCAGGGAGAACGACCGGGAAGGAACTTAAAGCTTTTTTCCTGCATGAAAGCATGCCAGAGTTTACGAAAACAGTGCTACGCTTTTCTGGCTCATGTGGTTGAAAAGAAGGACGAAGAGAGGAAACTAGTAGATATCCCAGTGGTACGGGACTACCCAGATGTATTTCCTGATGATTTGTCTGGTTTGCCTCCTCCACGTCAGGTGGAATTTCGTATAGAGTTGGTTCCTGGAGCTACACCGGTGGCAAAGACGCCGTATCGACTAGCACCATCCGAAATGCAAGAGTTGTCTAGTCAATTACAGGAACTACTGGAGAAGGGTTTTATTCGACCGAGTCATTCACCGTGGGGAGCACCTGTACTATTTGTCAAAAAGAAGGATGGATCGTTCCGCATGTGCATCGATTACCGTGAACTGAACAAGTTAACCGTGAAGAATCGATATCCTCTCCCCAGGATCGACGATTTGTTTGACCAGCTACAAGGAGCTTCGTATTTTTCAAAGATCGATCTTCGTTCTGGTTATCATCAGCTAAGAGTTTTCGAGGACGACATACCGAAGACAGCGTTTAGGACTCGTTATGGGCACTATGAGTTCTTGGTCATGCCGTTCGGGCTGACTAACGCACCAGCTGTGTTTATGGATTTAATGAATCGGGTGTGCAAACCTTACTGGGATAAGTTTGTGATTGTATTCATAGACGATATACTTATCTACTCCCGATCGAAAGAGGATCACGAAGAACACCTTCGGACAATTCTGGAACTATTACGAGAAGAGAAACTTTTCGCCAAATTTTCGAAGTGTGAATTTTGGTTGCGAGAAGTGAAGTTTTTGGGTCATGTGGTTAACAAGGACGGGATTCATGTAGATCCCGGCAAGATCGAAGCGGTGAAGAAATGGGATACGCCCCAGACACCATCAGAGATACGACAGTTTTTAGGATTGGCCGGTTATTATCGTCGCTTCATCGCGAACTTTTCAAAGATCGCGCAACCGTTAACCCTGCTTACTCAGAAAGACAAGAAGTTTGATTGGGGATATGCACAAGAACAAGCGTTTCAAACGCTGAAAGAGAAGTTGTGTAACGCGCCTATACTGTCCCTCCCAGACGGAACTGATGATTTTGTGGTATACTGCGATGCGTCACATCAAGGATTGGGATGTGTACTAATGCAGAAGGATAAGGTGATTGCCTACGCTTCGCGACAACTTAAAGTGCACGAAAAGCACTACACCACTCATGATCTTGAGTTGGGCGCTGTAGTATTTGCACTCAAGATTTGGAGGCATTACCTGTATGGAACCAAATGCATCATCTTCACTGATCATAAGAGCCTCGAACATATTCTGGATCAGAAGGAACTTAATATGCGCCAACGACGTTGGGTAGAGCTTCTTAGTGACTACGATTGTGAAATCCGGTATCATCCGGGGAAAGCTAACGTGGTGGCTGATGCTTTAAGCCGTAAAGAACGCGTGAAACCACTACGTGCTCGAGCGTTAGGATTGACCATTCAAACGAACTTGAAAGCTCAGATCCAAATTGCACAAAGTGAGGCATTGAAAGAAGAAAACCTTGCGGGAGAAGAATTCCGAGGATTAGATAAACAGATGATTCGCAAGGATAATGGTATACAGTACTTCATGGATCGCATATGGGTACCCAGATGGGGAGGTGTACGTACCTTAGTCATGGATGAAGCCCACAAGACGTGATACTCTATTCATCCTGGTGCAGACAAGATGTATTATGATCTCAAGGATCTGTACTGGTGGCCAGGTATGAAGAAAGAC
Organism: Flaveria ramosissima; assembly: GCA_025215565.1. Lineage (NCBI taxonomy): Eukaryota > Viridiplantae > Streptophyta > Magnoliopsida > Asterales > Asteraceae > Flaveria > Flaveria ramosissima. The sequence continues at coordinate 36,696,322 of CM046034.1, forward strand.
ATTGCCTTATACGTCAGCAGATGCTTGACGTGTTCGAAAGTTAAAGCTGAACATCAAAAACCATCGGGATTATTACAGCAACCTGAAATTCCCGAGTGGAAATGGGAGAACATAGCTATGGATTTCATTACCAAACTCCCTAGAACAAGCAGCTGTCATGACTCGATATGGGTCATAGTAGATCGAATGACGAAATCAGCACATTTCTTGCCTATCCGAGAAGACTACAAAATGGATAAGTTGGCGAGATTGTACATCAAGGAGGTCGTGACACGGGACGTGGTACCGGTGTCAATCATATCCGACCGTGATAGCCGATTCACTTCACGTTTTTGGCAGACACTACAGAAAGCGATGGGCACTCGGTTAGATATGAGTACCGCCTATCACCCTCAGACAGATGGCCAAAGTAAACGAACGATACAGACGCTAGAAGACATGTTGAGAGCGTGTGTAATCGATTTTGGTGGTAGTTGGGATGCTCATCTACTGTTGATTGAGTTCTCTTACAACAACAGCTACCATACAAGCATTGGGTGTGCTCCATTCGAAGCGTTGGATGGAAGGAAATGCAGATCTCCCGTTTGTTGGGTCGAGATTGGTGAAAGTCAACTAACAGGCCCAGAGATCATTCAAGAAACAACTGACAAGATCTTTCAAATCAAAGACCGACTAAAAGCTGCAAGAGATCGCCAAAAGAGCTATGCCGACAACCGTAAGAAGCCTCTAGAATTCAACGTTGGAGATCGAGTCTTACTCAAAGTCTCCCCTTGGAAAGGAGTCGTTCGATTTGGAAAGAAAGGGAAGTTAGCCCCAAGATACGTTGGACCATTCGAGATAACAGAAAGAATTGGTCCAGTGGCTTACCGATTAAGGTTGCCACAAGAACTCAGCGGTGTGCATGATACTTTTCACGTGTCAAACCTCAAGAAGTGTTTGGCCGATGAATCCCTTCACGTGCCAATCGAGGAAATCAAGATTGACGAAAAGCTTCATTTTGTTGAGGAACCCATTGAGATCAAGGATCGAAAGGTCAAGCAACTGAAGCGCAGTAGGATACCTATTGTTCGCGTAAGGTGGAATTCAAAAAGAGGGCCAAAGTTTACATGGGAACGAGAAGATCAAATGAAACTCAAATATCCACATCTTTTCGAGGATGACACTCTTGGACCTAACTCCAGCTGAATTTCGGGACGAAATTCTCTCAACTGGGGGATACTGTGACATCCGTCACCTTAAGGTCCGTCAATTAACGTGGATTTCCGTTAACTATTCCTTGATCGATCATTCCTCATCTTTATTAACTCTTTATGTGGATATCATGTGTGCATTATCATCGTTGTGCTTGTGTTTTCGCTGTAATCTTTTGTTAACCCGAAAAACTTTATAAAACCTTCAACCTCGTAACCGCCCAATATAACATTTTTATATATAATAAACGTCGCTAATAAAACCATTTTTTAAGTTATAAATATCATTAAACATATTTTTATAATTAATATGAATCACCTAATAAAGTCGTTTTTCAACCGAACCAAATTTGGGAAACTCGGGGGTTAAGTGCAGGGACTAAACTCGTCATTTTGCAAACTTGGGCTGGGTATATAAACCCATTTCCCAGCCCTAATCACCATTACTTCATCTTCTTCATCTCTTCATCCTCTCTACACACCATTTCTTCATCTTAGCACCAAATCCGACCCACTTAGGCTCGTTTTCGTCGTCAAGACTTCATCTACAGCCTAGCCTACTCTTTTCTAGCAGGTAGACGACTTTGGTTATCTCTTTTCTTGCTTTTTCACGGCTGTCCAAACTAGGGTTTCGGGTGTTCGGGTTCAACCCGAACACATGAGGTCGTATGGGTGTGTGTGAGGTCTTTCTGCTTGTGTTTCATGTTTGTGCATGTTTGTAGAGTGTTTTTGGAAGTCCTTGTGGTGTAAAACTCGCGTTTAGAGCAGCCAGGGGGCTGCTAAGCCTGACCACAGTCGTGATTCTGCTGTCCAAGCGACTGGGTCTGTCATGCGATTGAGTCATGCGACTGGGTGAGTCGTGCGACTGAGCCATGCGTCTGAGTCAATCGTGCGACTGAGTTGTGCGACTGGGCATGTCGTGCGACTGAGTCGTGCGACTGTGTGTATGTGTGCGAATGAGTCATGCAGGCGAATGAATGTATGCGATTGAGTCATGCGTATGAATGAATGTGTGCGATTGAGTCAGGTGACCGGCTGAATGTATGCGATTGTGCGTGATTCGCACGACTGGAGTCCAATCGCACGAATGAAGGTTCAATCGTACGAAAGTAGCTAATTCGCACGACTGAAAGTTGATTCGTGCGTATGGAGGTTGAGTCATGCGATTGGGTGTTGCGTGGTACGACTGAATGCTAGACATACGAATAAAGGCTCAATCGTACGAATGAAGCTGATTCGCACGATTGTGGGTTGATTCGTGCGTATGGAAGTTGAGTCGTGCATCTGGTCTTGTCGTGCGACTGTAGTTGTTGTGTGTGATTCCCTTCTTGTGCGTGGTGTGAGTATGACGTGTGATGTTGAGGTAACATTAACACAGTTGTCATTGTTCGACCACAAAGATTAAAGTCAACACTAAAAAGGGCATAAATGCTATTCAAAACAAATTAAACTAACGCTTTACAATTATCAACCGACTTACAACTATTGACATTATCTAATACTTTCTTCAATAACAATAAAACTTTTACTCAATCCTCATCATCATCAATGGCGACAATGTCTAGTACTTGGATCTACATAAGATCTAGTACGTGTGTCTGTCTGTGTGAGTTACACGCGACCCAGCCGATACAACCCGAACCGACCGATCATTATTATGCGCTTATTTCATATCATTAATGCTTAACAATAACTGTCAATAGGTGTTTGACCGTTCATTTGCATTCAACATTTGGAACATTGATCTTACATACTTACCACTTAACAAGTGAGTTTCGTGGCCCCTTTTTACGCTTATACAATATTTCAATCATTTACAACTTGGGGGAAAAGTATGCTCACGCATGTTCTATGCTGTACAACTTACTTACATTTTACATACAAGGAATCAACGTGATACTGTGTTACAAGTACTTATCTGATACATGCTTGGGTCTGCTGTGTGGTTCTATCTTTGCAACTATTTAATTCCAGTGTGGGAACCGACGGTTAGGTATTGGTAGTACTACTGGGTTGACACCCCCACCCTTGTTCGATGGTATACTAGTTGGTACCATCAGTGGCCAGGAACGGGCTCTTGGGTGAATATATGCCGACAATTACTTTGTGTACGTCGCTAGGTTTGGTTGCAAAGCTCATGTCATGTAATTTTACTTGTGTATATAACTGTATTCACGGTATTCCGCAACGCTTACTTTATACAGCATCATTTACTTATTATTTACTTAAACCTGCGAGCTCACCAACAATTTTGTTGACCGTTTTGAGCATATCTTTTCAGGTGATAATGCAAGTTCAGGAATCTAGGTGTGCTGCCTTAGTGGAGACCCTAGGATGCATTTTGGGGACTTAACATGTTTTGACAACAATTATTTTGAACAATGTGTAGTCTGTGTAAACAATTACAATCTTTTGATACTTGTTCCCGGGTTGTGGGAATTCATATTACGATTTTATCTTTACGTGATTATGTGAATCATTTATCATGTTTATGCTTATGGCTATGTTGTCGTGAATATTGACTAAACACAACACAAGTCCCCTTGTTGTCGGGTGTCGTCATGACACGCTTGTCATCATTTATTATATTGCATCTCTATCGCTTACCATGTGTTATGACGATCCCGATCTCGTTACATCCCCGTGTTTCCGCTTTTAGCGGGGGTGTGACAACATGTAGAGACGAGAATTTAACCAGACTATGATGCCCATATCAAGTTTTTCACAAAATGCTGCTTTATTGTCATCCGCTGCAAATTCTCAAATACAGAATTCAATTCAAGGGGGAATTAATACAAGTACTTTCTCTGGTGGAAACAGTAGTGTTGGAAGAGATCAGGGTAATTCTAAGGCCAATGTTGAAACTTCAATCCCATCAGAAACAATGGCTCTTTTTGGAATGTTCGTTTAAAGCTATGAAGCACTTGTAGTTGGAGAGTTGAAAGGGAAGGGAATGACTATGGAAGACATGTATCAGATGGATCCTGATGATCTTGAAGAAACTGATATTCAATGGTAGATGGCAATGTTGACCCTTAGAGCTCAAAGATTTATGGAAAGAACTGGACGAAAGAACTTTGGTGGTCAATCTGGGATTTAATAAGTCCAAATTGAGATGCTTTAACTGTAAACAATTGGGACACTTCAAACGTGAATGTCCATCACCAATTTTCACCGATTCCAGTAATTCAGGAGTTCCAAGACTGACAGCTGAGAAAGAGAAGGAAGAGGTGAATCACAAAAAGGAGATTGCATTGATTTCTAACTTTGATTAGAGTGCTGAGGTTGAGGAAACAAGAACTAAGATAAATCATGCTTTAGTTGCTAAGCTTGTTGAAAGGAATGAGAAAGAAGATAGTAAAGATGGATTTGACCTTTTCAAGGAATTCAAAAGGGAAGATGTGTGATCTATGAATGAGAAAGAAAAGATGCTGGAATTGGGGAAGGTAAAACTGCAGGTTTAAGGGAGGAAGGAAGTTCATGTGCTGGGCAAAGAAAGGATTATGATGATGATGCTGCTACCGTTGAGGAAAAGAAGTCAAGTACTCCGTTTTGCTAATGTGAAAAAGCCTTAACTGCTGAAAGGATGGTGATGGGACTTCCATATGAGGTAATTCATGATATGTGCTCATCTGCTTGTAAAATTAGATTATTTGGGATTTATAAAGCTAATCGTCTATTAATTGATAATGAAAAGGATTTAAAGCGAATCAATGATGAACTTAAAATCAATGAATCAAAATACTTTGTTAAATTAAATGAGGCTTTAAAAGAAAATGATTATTTAAAACAAATTGTTTTGGAAAGAAATGTTGAGGTTAACACTTTGACTGAAAGAGTTGCCCTTGCTGAATTTGAAGCAAGCAAACTTCAGTCAAAGTTAGACAAATGGACCATATCAGGAATGAAACATGATGATCTATGTAAATCTCAACGGGGAGCTAGGATTAAAATGGGATTGGGTTATGAAAACGTAAAGGTCTATCCTCCGCCTAGTACATACTGTTATTCTCCTATGCCTGTTCCTCATCCTTCTAATGATTTAATCAAAACAGATACTGACAATATGTCTGCAGGTTTAGAGGGTGTTAACTCTAAGCACGTTCGTGAAGACTACGACTATGGACCAACTAGTGGGCTTGGATGAACTAGTATTAGTACACCTGATTGTCAGCAGTCTGTTTTAGATCACAAGTCTAGTTTAAATTCTGTTTTTGTTTCTAGTTGTCGTGTAACAGACTGTTGTCTCATGTTCTCATGACAGTTCTATTTCAACTTTTAATTCAGTTCATTGTGGTGATATCTTTTGTTCTGGTGATGATTATGATGCAACTGATCTTTCTACAAAGTCAACCAAGCAAACTAAAACTAATTGTTTTGAAAAATTCTTTTCTCATCCCATTCCATCTTTCACTCCATCAAATATGTCTTTATTTGATGAAAGAATTACCTCTTCATCTTAAACTAGTACCAGTGGAACTAGTTCTACTGGTACGTCGGACGAACATTCATCTATTTTTGTAAATATTAATTCTTGTTCAAATAAACTTTGACCTCGTGGCATGTATGAGACATTTAGTGACACTGATTCTAGTATATCTGAATGTGATGAGGATATTATCATTGATCATATTCTTACCTCATAACATCACAGACCTAGACACAAACCTCATTGTTTCAGGTTTGGTCAAGAGTACCATCTTGTCAAGAATTGTCCTACATTGCTTCATGTTCATCTTAATAGGAACTGCTTTGGAAATAAATTAACAAAATTGGTTAATAATTTCTTTTGCAAAAAATCTGTTTCATCTAAAGATAAAGTTGTTCAATCTTGGGTTCTTATTACACCTGGTTAATTGGTTCATTATTTCATTTCAGGAGTCATCCACTAAGATTGTAAATAGCTTGTGGCATGTAGATAGTGGTTGCTCCAAACATATGATAGGGCTGAAAGACTTGCTGATCAATTATCGGATTATTGATGGAGGATATGTTGCTTTTGCTGGTGACAAAAAGGGTGGAAAGATGATTGGGCAAGGAGAAGTTACCAATGGTTCTTTAACCTTGGAAAAAGTCAACTATGTTCTTGAGCTGGCATTTAATCTTCTGAGTGTTTCTCAAATCTGTGATAAAGACATTCTAGTCTTGTTTAAATATGATGAATGTCTATTTTTAAAATCAGAGATTGATATTCCAGATGGTTTGATTCTTATGCGTGCTCCAAGAAAACATGACACATATCTTCTTGATATGAACTCCAGCGAGTCAAAGTCTACTGCAACTTGTCTTCTTTCTAAAGCTTCAACCTTTGAGTCTCTTTTATGGCATCATCGATTAGGCCATGTTAATTTTAAAATAATAAACAAATTAATAAAAAAAATATCGTTAGAGGACTCCCTTCGAAAAGATTTTTCTGTTAACGAAAAATGTATTGCATGTGCCAAGGGCAAACAACACAAGAAACCACATAAGCCCAAACTTGAAAATATCATAACTAGTCCTCTCGAGTTGTTACATACTGATTTGTTTGGCCCAATTAGCGTTAAATCTATTGCTAAAAAATCATTTTGTCTTGTTGTTATAGATGATTTCTCCAGATATTCATGGGTGATATTTCTTGCACACAAAGGAGAGTTTGCTGAAGAATTGCATAAATTAATTCTTTCTATCGAAACAATCAGCAAGAGAAAGGTTATGGGTCTGAGAAGTGACAACGGCACTGAATTCAAAAATCAGATTCTTGATTCATTCTATGCTCAAAAGGGGATGGTGAGACAATTTAGTGCTGCAAGGACACCTCAACAGAATGGTATAGCGGAACGAAAGAATCGCACTCTCATTGAAGCTGCACGTACAATGGTGATAGAATCTTCGCTACCCATTATCTTTTGGGCTGAAGCTGTAACTGTGCTTCATATGTTCTAAACCGAGTGTTGATTGTGAAGGACAAAATGAAGACTCCTTATGAACTTTTTCATAAGAGGAAACCTCTAATTGATTTCTTTCGACCATTCGGTTGCTCTTGCACTCTTTTGAATACTCAAACTCAAAAGACAAAGTTTGGTACCGTATCTGATGAGTGTTACTTTGTTGGTACTCTTCTTCTCAAAAGGCCTATCGGGTTTATAACAAGAGAACACGTATTGTTTAAGAGTCGTTCTATGTTGATTAGCAGGAGTCTAACTCTTCTGATGTTCGATCTGAACCAGCATGGTTCTTTGACTCCGATACTGTGTTTAATGCTTTCAATCTTCCAGTTTTCGACGATGATGCGTCCACTTCAAATGCTCAAACCAATATTATCTCCTCCACACCATCACCTGTCCATTCCAACTCGTCAGCAAATGATGCCATTTCAGCTGATGTTAGTTCATCTTCTCCATTGCTTGATCTGGCACCAACACCTGATTCTTCTTCACCAACATCTCTTCCTTCATCCCCTACATCTATCCCTTCACAACCTATTCTATCTCTCTCTCCCTCATCTAATCTTTCACAATCTGTGAGTGAAACTTCTCCAAACACCGACTACAAAACTTTGAAAGATCATCCTCTTGATAATGTTATTGGATCTATCAGTGATGGTGTTCGGACGCGGATTCAATCTGGTTCGATTAATATCTGCCTCTTCTCTTGCTTATCTCTCAAACTGTCCCGAAAAATATGCATGCTGCTCTACTGGATCCATGCTGGGTGGAGTCAATGCAATTGGAGCTTCAACAATTCAGAAAGCTTAAAGTTTGGACCTTGGTTAACTTGCCTCCCAACAAATGCCCAATTGGTACAAAATGGGTGTTTATGAACAAACCGGATGATTGTGGTGTGGTGGTGCGTAACAAGTCTAGACTAGTTGTGCAAGGGTTTTCTCAAGAAGAAGGGATTGACTATACTGATGTCTTTGCTCCAGTCGCCCGTCTTGAAGCGATTAGGATTTTTCTTGCTCATGCTGCTCATAAACAGTTCAAGGTCTATCAGATGGATGTCAAGTGTGATTTTCTTTACGGATACATTGATGAGGAGATATATGTGTGTCAACCACCCGGTTTTTAGGATCCTGACTTTCCCGATAAAGTCTTTAAGCTTGACAAGTCTTAGTATGGTCTTCATCAAGCACCTAGGATCTGGTATGAGACCATAACATAGTATCTCTTAAGCAATGGTTTCTCTCGCGGTACCATCGATATGACTCTCTTCAAAAAGGAAGTGAATGGTGAAATGCTTTTTGTCCAAGTTTATGTTGAAGATATTATTTTTGGATCTACCAATTCACTATTATGTCGGGAGTTCGAAGAAGTGATGCGTCAACGGTTTGAAATGAGTATGATGGGAGAAATGTGCTTCTTTCTTGGTTTACAGGTTGAACAAAAGCAGGAAGGAATTCTTATTCATCAGGAGAAGTATATTAAAGATATCTTGAAGAAATTCAAGATGGACGACGCCTCTCCTGAGATGACTCCCTTTACTGCTCAGACTTGTCTCACTCCTGATGAGAACGGGAAACCAGTTGATCCTCATCTCTATAGATCTATGATCGGTTCCCTCATGTATCTTACAGCAAGTCGTCCTGATATCACTTTTGCTGTCAGATACTGTGCACGATATCAGTCGGCCCCCAAAGAGTCCCATGACAAAGCTGTCAAGAGAATATTTCGTTATCTCAAAGGCTCATCCCGTTTAGGTCTATGGTATCCATATGGAGGGAATTTTGATTTACATGCTTATTCTGACAGTGATTCTAATGGTTGCAGGTTAAACAGAAAATCAGTGTCCGGAGAGTGTCAATACCTGGGAAACTGTCTGGTGTCATGGCAGAGCAAGAAATAGACCACTGTCTCTCTTTCTACAGGAGAAGCAGAATACATTGCTGCCTCTAGCTGTTGTTCCCAAGTTCTTTGGATATAACACCAAATGATTGACTACGGAATTAACTTCCTCCACACGCCGTTGTTTTGCGACAACGAAGCAGCCATTGGGATTGCAAAAAATCCTATTCATCATTCCCGAACCAAGCATATCGAAACACGGATTCATGCAATTCGTGATGCTCAAGAAAAGGGTTCTATCGATATTATACCCATTGACACAAAAAATCAAAAGGCAGATCTTTTCACAAAAACTTTTGATAAACCCCGTTTTTATGAATTGATCTGTATGCTCGGGTTAATATCCTTTTAAACCTCCATTAAAAAACAATTAATAAGAAAATTATTAAAATATAAAGAAAATAAAAATAGATAAAAAAATAATAATAAATAAAAATAGAATAATAACAATAATCCTTTTAATAATATTATCCTTTTAAAAGAAAATTTTGAGGGAGTAACTAAATAACCTGAGTGTTGAATTTGAAATGACGAGAAATGATGAGAAATGATTTTATATCTTTTGGATATGTTCCTTTATGCATGACTGGTACTTAAATGAGAAATGATAGTAACTGATGCTGGTCTCTATTTCACATCTTATTTTTTTATTGATTATTAAAGTCAAGAAAACAAACAGATTTTTTAACGATATGCTTGGTAGGCTCTGCTGAAGAATAAAGTATATAGCAGCAATATGATTTAAATTAATATCCATGCTTAAGGATGTCTGCTTTTACGCGATCATTTTGGCCTACACGAAAACTGAGTCCCAACAAAGAGTGGATTGAGAATTGATCTTTGGCTCTTGTCCTGTATATTTGTGTCTTGTACTTGTGCTAATCTCCTCTACTGTACGAAAGTACTGACCTGGAGTGATGATCTCCTTTGGTGTACGATAGTACTGACTTGGAGCTCTCATCGGCACATGATTAAATGGTCATCTCCTTTGTTATATGTGAGTATAGACCTGGAGCTCTCACCATTTTGGTCTAAAGTTGTGTCAAATCATCTAAATGATGAATTCATCAGAAGGCAATTCTCTGTCAATAATTACTTGCACACTAATATACAAGCCTTGCTCAGTAAAGATCGTAGCAAAATTCAAGAAATCCTGAGGTTGGGTGAAGGTTTTTGCCAAATGATTGTGGGGTCCTAACATTCTAAAGCATCTAATTAAACCTTAACGAATCATAATCTGTTTGTTGAAAAAGGATAAGGCATGGGTTTAAGTGGACAAATATATCAGCAATCGTTATTGACCTGTTTCTGAATTTCAACAGTTCCTTTGCAGATTGTGATCACATTCAGCTTTCAGTATGATCTCATTGTCGGTCGATGATTAAAGTCATCTTTGTGTTAATGCATATCTCGAGGATGTGATCTCTGCTTGATTTAGATCTCAGTGTTTGAAGTTAATAATAATTTTAAAAAAGGGGGGGCGAAACTATACTTTCGCTCTTTGTTTCGCTAGACGAAATTGCAATTTCGCTCAGCTCGATCATTCTGTGTATCACTTGGCGAAATTGCAGCTTCGCGTGGCGAAACTGTAAATTCATCTAGCGAATCTATAGTTTCGCTAGTTGCGAAACTATATGCTATACAAGTCTTTTTGGGAAATTATCTTCTCATTTTCGCGCAATCGACCTGTGATGTCTCTTAGGGTTTCTCCGTGAACCTTTTAGGCGATTTTGTGATTCTGTGTTTAATCTTTCTGATTGTTGTTGTTTCAAGTTCGCCAGTGAGTTTTGAACTTAGGACCATCGTTTAATCTTGTTAATATCATCTCATTGTGGGTATTTTTGATCGAGACTCTTCGGTAGCCTCGCTGTTCTTCCAGCGAAAGTACCGATAATCCAGCGAAACTGTAAGGGCATGCTGTCCAAGCGAACTTAACAGTTTCGCTGGTTATTTTTCAGTTTCGCTGTGCCGAAACTATAGTTTTGGCTTGTCGAATCTACTTCACTGTTTGAGCGAAACTAATGTGTTTTTGCTGACGAAACTAGACTTTCGGCCGCCGAAACTATATATCATTCTGCGAAACCATAGTTTCGGCCAGCGAATTTATTTTAGTTATTGTTTATTATTTATTCTTTTCTTATTTTTTAATTATTTTAGTACTTAATTCTTTGTTCTAATGTATTTCATTTGTATTTCAGATATAAATGGCAAACTTAAAGTTCGATGAGAGGAATAATATCACTGCTATTCTGGATGATACACATCCTAAAGTTGCTGGGTTTAGAGACTGTATTAGATGGCTGCAAAGATCACTCATAACTTATGTAGTATCTCATTCGACCACCATTTATGATCTTCATATCAGAGATTTCTGGAGATCTGCTGAGTACGATACACGAGGAAATACACAAAGAATTACTGCTAAAGTCTTAGATCATGAAGTGACCATTACTACTAAGATGGTTTCGAGGATTTTGAGGCTATAGGAGGATTCAGGAGAAGAGGTCTCTATGTCTGATTCAGAGGTGTTCGAGGCATTTAGAAGCATGGGCTATGAGGGGGCAACTTTTGGTTCAAGAAAGGAAATCAAGAAGTCATTTCTCTCCAAGGAATGGAGATTTATTGCACATGTATTCATCATGTGTCTTGATCATCGTAAAGGTGGATCAGACGGACTAAACATTGAATGGGCAAAAGCGATGGTGTTGTGTTGCAGAGGAGAGAAGGCCAAAATTGCCAAATTTATATTCGCCTGCATGGCTGAGAATGTGATGGCCTTAAAGAAGGATAAATGGTTGTTGTACCCTCGTTTTCTTCAAATGATCTTTGACAACCTCATACCAAATGTACCAAAACATGGAGAGGTGAATAGGCTGGTACAAATGAACCCTCGCATTTTTGCTGACTGCTGTGCAATTCGCCACGATTATAGTGGAAAGATCACCCATCTTTGGGAAAATATGTATCCTCCAGAGAGATGGAATTATATTAGACGGGTGGATGAATCTGAGAACAAAAGAGCTGAAGAAACCATAGCACAACGATCTAAAGCAACCAAGAAAAGAAAGAGATATGCTAAGGACAATGATTACGACCTTGAGGAAGATATAACTGAAAAAGCTGAAGAGATAAGAATAGAGAAGGAAAGAAGATTGAAGAAGAAAGCCGATACTTCAGAGAATGAGCGGCGTACTAAACATAGACATGAAGGATTCACTTAAAGAAGGGAGGAAAGAGGAAACCTTGATGAAGATATGATTCACAATCTTAATAGTTCTCTGGCTAACGAGCTGAGCATGATCAAGACTAAACTTACCAACCAAGAGATTCGAGAAAAGCAAAAAGATGAGGTGATAGAGGGCAGAAGAAGATGCTTGTTGATCAACACTGCCTCCTGAAGAAGTTATTTAAGGAGATTGCACAACTGAAAGCTTCAGCCGGCCTGCCTGATCAACTAACTCAATCTGAGTTAGATGACCTGATTGACACTTCAAAGTATCCATTCCTGAATGTGGGTACTTCATCCATGGCAGGAGAGGGCACATCTGGTGCAGCAACCATAGATGCTGGAGATTGTGAAGCTAGAGCTGAGGATGTTGGAAGAGAGAATGAAGAATAAATTATTGAAGCTGGGTTTGTCAATATGCAGTTTGACTTTGAGAAGGATATAGTGGGTGAAGAAGTGATAATAAAGAAAACTACTGAAGAAGCTGCTGAGAAAGGAAAGAGACTAGTTGATGAAGAAGAGGATGATGAACAACTTGTAGACTATGATTCTGAACCTGAATTCTATGAAGTTGATGAGAGACCGTTGATCTATGTAGCAAAGACGGGAGAGGATGCTGAAGATGTATTTGAGATGGATAGAGCAGAATGGTTTGTAAAAGAAAAGGAGCCAGAAGAAATCACTCCTCTTTTCCAACATATGGAAGGGTTGAGTAAGCAAGAGGCCGACAAGAAGATTATAAGCTGGTCCTATAACCCCAGCCTAAAAATGTTCATGATAAAGAGGATGGGGGTAGTATTAGCTACTTGCATAAGAGGAAGGCTTTTAAGACCTTGCCTAAATGGGATCTTAGACGGTTGGCAGCTCTACCACTTCTGAATGCACATTTGAGCCAAAGAGCCACACTTCTGGAGAAAGAGATACAGAACGGGATTAATGACAACTTTGAGTCGTTTGGTTTCATGAAGGCAGAAAGGAGAAGGTCCAAGAAAGACAAAGACTGGGAAACAGGAAAGGGAAGAATTGTTTTGAGAGTTAAACCGCCAAAGACCGTGAACAGGGTGAGATTGTCTGATCCCTTCCCTGACAATTAGAGGATTTCAAGAAATGGCTTTATGATAATAACACTGGGGAAGCTGTGATTAGGGTGAAGAATAGGAAAGAATTTAAAGTTTTTGATCCTATGGAGTTGTTCAGTTTCTGCGACGAAGATTTATAGTGTTGTGTGAGAATCACATAAAGGCTGGGGCTGGGGAAGAATCTCGGAAAGAAGCTAGTCTCTTTATGAATGTAGCAAACAAGATCAGAGGGGTGAGGGTAGAGGTGAAGAAATTAGCCGAGAGGGTAAGGGCCCAAGATGACCTTAACATGCATATTCAAGATTTGGCTAAGAAGTTTAAGAGGGCTAGTGGTCATCCCGAAGGAGCTCGTGAAGCAGAAGGAGACCATGGAGAATCATGTGCTGAAGCCTCTAAAGAAGTAGTTGCAGGAGGTGTAGAAGACAAATCAAATGCAGCAGAGGAAACTGGAGCTGACAAAATAAATCAAGATGAGTGAAGGCGGTAAGGTCCAACCTAGGAGGAGTATTGAAGATCATGCATAGGTGGGACTCACCTTAGATTAGAATGTTTATGTTTGCTTGTAATAGGTCTTATGTTAGTTTCCTTTATGTATGTTATTAGATTTATATAGTTTTGGAGTCCAGCGAAACTGTGAGCGAAACTATAGTTTCACTCACAGTTAGCTGTTTGGTTCGCCGGGCGAAACTGCTGTTTCTGTCGGGCGAAACTATAGTTTCGGCAGAACAGTTTCGCTGACAGCGAAACTGTCTGCGAAACTAAGACTGCCATATATACTTATGTTCATTTTCATTGTTGGGTAAGCTTGCAAAACCCTAATCGATTATCATTGTTGCAAGTTACCATTTCAAAGCAGTTAATACAGAGAATTATCCTTGTGCTTTTTGTTATTGATTGTCATTGATCAAAGTCTTATTATGAATGAGTTATTATTGTATTCAATCCTATCTATTATTGTTGGTTAGCATATTTTGGATATTGAACGATTCTTCATATCATTTGCACTGTAATTCGATCACATGGACCAACAGTACTATTAATGGAACTCTCTTCATCAAAGGAACAGGAAATGACATAATGCTAGTTCAGGTATATGTAGATGACATTATGTTTGGGTCAACTAATCCAAAGCTCTGCAAAGACTTTGAGAAACTGAAGAATGATAGATTTTAAATGAGTGCCATCGGGGAACTCAGTTTCTTTCTATGAATTCAAGTGAAGCAAGTTGAGAATGACATCTTCATAAGTCAGTCAAAGTATGTACATGACATACTTAAAAGATTTAACATGACTGATTGTAAGGTTGCTAAGACACCCATAGACAGAAACCACTCCCTTGGACCTGATCTTGAGGGGTGTGTGTTGATGAACATCTCTACAGGGCAATGATTGGGTCTCTTATGTACCTTACAGCTAGCAGGCCTGATATCATGTTTGCTACATGTATTTGTGCAAGATATCAAGCCAACCCCAAAATATCACACCTAATCACTGTCAAGAGAAAATTTTAAGATATCTCAAAGGTGCTCCATCATGGCCTTTGGTATCCAAAAAATTCTGTCTTCAATCTCTATGCTTATACAGATAGTGACTATGGTGGTTGCAACATGACTATAAAGTCTACATTTGGGGGATGTCAATTTCTTGGTGGAAGGATAGTCTCTTGGCAATGCAAGAAACATCCTGTGTGTCTGCATCACTGCTGAAACTGAATACATTGCTGTGCTCAAGTGCTTTGGATGCAGAATCAGATGTTGGACTATGGATTCAACTTCAAGAAGACTCCCATCCACATACACAACAACAGTGCTATCTCAATCATAGAGAATCCTGTGCAGGATTCAAGGACAAAGCACATCAACATCAGGTATCATTTGATAAGAGATAACTTTGAAAAGGGATTAATTCTGGTCAAAGTTAACACAAATGAACAATATGTTGGTCTGTTCACCAAAGCTTTTGATGAATAGAGATTCAAATATCTTGTATCAGCTACTGGAATGATTAACTTTGAGTAGCTTTTCTTAGATTTTTGAAAATTTTGATCCTTTTATTCTTCGAAAGATTTATAATTACCTTCGGAAGAAACTTATTTCTTAGAAAACTAATAACTACTTCAGTAGATTTACCTTCGGAAGAAATTTCTGAAATATCTTCCGAAGCTTAAAATTAACTTAAGTACTTATATGTTTTCAAAGAACAATTTTCTTCCGAAAGCGATTTACCTTCGGAAGTTTTCATTCTTCTTAAATCTCTTCCGAAGCAAAATTCTCAAAACCCTTTGGAATATCTTCCAAAACCAATTTGCCTTCGGAAGCTTTTCTTCAGAACTTCCGAAGCAAAATAACCTTTGGAAGATTTCTCAACTTCTAAGAAAACTACTTTTTGGGCAAAATTAAACTACTTTTTCAGAGGTGGGACCGACATCCGCTTTCAAAGTTTATCCTCTTTCATTAACTTTGTCTTAAATCTATTTCATATATATACCAAACGATTCCCCCCCCCACTCTTTCACCATCTTCTTCATCTTTATTAACTTTGGACTCCTTAGAATATTACATGTTTCCTAGATATAATTCAATACATTCTTAACTGTGAACTGGGCTCACAGTTGAGGGAAACATGTAATATTCTTAAATTGGGACAAATGAAGCCTGACATCTTTAAAATCATGAAGAAGCCAACGGTAGGCTTCTCAAGGGCAGAAACAGCCCTTGTCCCCAAAATGTTAGCTCATTGCTCAAGGTGAAAACCTAGCAACACAAGTAGTGTTGAACCCACACCTTCTACCTCTCAACCACCAAAAAGGCCACAAATCACCCTCACCTACCAAAGAAAGTCCAAACGAACCCCTACTCAAGCTATTGAGCTTGTGTAGGCCCCCATATACTCACCCATGTAGGAGGAAGTGGATACTAGAGCTCCCATTTTTCCTGAGTAGCAAACCACTCCTATTTATTCAAGGATCAGTGCTGAGTTCCTCATGCTCAGCCTGATGAGCTCACTAGCCCAACTGTCTTAAGCCTTCACTCTGAGTCTCAACACTAAATTGAACAACCTTCAAGGGACAGTTACCATCTCCAGCCTTTAGACTTAAACCAACCCATTCCTAACCTTGAATTCTATACTGATGAAGACTTAGGTTTCAGTGAGTACCATGATTCTCTCTACTCTTCCCCTACTCAATGAGAGATGAGTGCTCCTGAGTCTCCTATGTCTAGCCCACATCAGTGACCCATTACTGAGGTGGACCTCTCTGAACCTGTTCAGGAGATCCATATGGAAGAGGCTCTCACTTCTACAAGTTATTACATCATTAAGACCTCAACCATCGCAACTCACCCCATTGACAATTCAACTGAGGCTGTCAGTGAGCAAAGGAAATCTAGCAGCCAAGAACATGATGCTAGTAGTGAGAATGAGGACTTTGGTCCAAATCTCTCATCCCCTAGTGATTCTTCTGATGAAGATGAGGGAATTTTAGACTAAAGGTGCAAAACCTATCTAAAACATGCACCTACCAAGTCCTAAGGTTAGTCACCTTGAATCTCAGGTGACTACCCTGCAAAACAGGGACAATGATCAGCAACTTGAGATATCTTATCTCAGATAAAAACTAGGTGGGAGATCTTTATGGAAAGCTCAACCAGGAACACAAGAACCTGTGGATGTGATTGACCTAACTCCTAGCTCACCTATGCAAGAGGGTGATGCTACCAAACAGGGGGAGAAAGTCATTTCTTTCACATAACCTGGGAGTTCTTCAGGGAGTATGGACATTGAGGACTCACCATCCTCACTTGCAATTGTGCATACTCAGCAACTTCCTCAAGTTCACTTTGATGTGGACTCTCTAGACTCTCTCATTCAGAGTCTCTTTGAGGAAGGCATTCGAAGGGCTATGTCATCCCCACCACAAGGAACTTCAAACTACATCATTGGGTGGAGGTATGATACTGACAAAAGAGCCCTCATTCTTCAAAGAGTTCAATGGCAGCAAGAGATATTCAACTTTTAGACCTTGAACTACTATGAAGGTCTTCACCTGATCAAAATGCCACTTGTCAACCCAAGTTAATCTAGACAAGCTGACCGGCTGGCACAAAGGATTCAAGACAGAATTATTGAAGAGTTTAGCCTAAGAAGGAGACAAAGGCAATTAGGTCATGTCATTGGTCATCTGGATGTTAAGGCAGACCCTAAGATTAGCTTCAAAGGGAAAACCTTGACTGAAAGCCTAGTGATAGAGCCTGAGAGCCCTATCATACAAACAACTACTTCATTAATTCATTTCCTCAGTGAAACACCTGCTGGTGAAGGTGTATCACAGCCTCTCTCTTGCCAGAGCTTGGATGCTACACCAAGCAATGAAGGCTAAAGCTCTCTCCACCCTGTGTCACAAAGGTCTGTGGGTGACAAGGGGAAAAGGATTTTAACTCCTGAGGAGATTAAGGAGGAGGAGAGAGAGAGAGAGAGAGAGAGAGGAAGAGGAAGCTAAGGGGAGAAAGTTCCTCTAGGTCTTCAGGCTTCATGCAAGCTGCAATCATGGCTGCCCCAAGACCAAACACTCAAGATGATGAGTTGAGGGCAGTCTGGATTACTTACCTGAAGACCAGGAACTATGACATTGATGAGATTATATCTCTCCCCTTAGAGGAACTCAATGAACTAGAAGACATGAAAATGTCTACGGAGAGAAATGAGCAGATGATGCAAGGCTGCTCCTCCAAATCAAAGAAGAAAAGAGATAGAAAAGACTGTACAAGCATGTTCCTACTCTCTCCCCAGTTCAGGAAAGTCCTGTGCAAGAGACTATGGCAGCTACACTAGAACCTCAGGTAGACAAAGAAACAGATAGGCAAAATATGATCAACTACCTAAGTGCCACAGGTATCTACCAGGCATCTGCACTTCTTCCCTTGTCCTTTGAGTACATTAAGTTTGAGTATCTTAAACAGATTGAACTTCAAGTGCTCAAAGAACAAAAAGCAACAATGAAAAAGATGAGGGAAGAGGCTGCAAAGTCAAGAGCCATCATCCAAAAGAGTATGAAGAAGCCTACTGACAGACAAAGGATGATGAACTTCTTGAAGCTGTATGGATTCTCTGGAAGGAGACTTGGCCCTATGTCTCTATCCACAATGGATGAGCACATTAGGGTAATCAAGCAGAAGATCAAAAGGGGAGAGCTCATTGACTTACACTCCTCTCCAAGTCAAGCTCCTCCTGAAGTGGAGGTTAAAGTTGAACAACTTGAGACAACACAACCTGGACCTCCTGCTGAGTGTCAGCAAGCTTCATCTTCTGATCCACAACAGGGTCAAACTCCCTCTCCTTCTGAACCTCTAAGGGAGGAACACCCAAATGAGAGAGACCAGATTGATCAACAGGTGCTGCAGGCCAGTCTTCTTAGTTAAGGTCTTCAAAGAGGAGGAAGAGGATGGCTTCTAAACCAAAGTCAAAGAAGAAGAAGTCTGAATCATGCACCTCCAAGCCTCAAGGTGAATCAGATCACCTGAGGAAGTGCATGAAGAGGCAGCCCCATCAACTCTAATTCAAGTGGCTCCTCTTGCATCTTAGAGACCCATCTTATCCTAGACCTTCACAACTAATTCAGAAAGATGGCATGTGATCAGACATCAAGGTGGTGAAAATGTCTACACATGGAAAGGCTTATTCAACCTACCTCTGCATGATCTCTTTGAGATGAGAAGATACTATGAGAGTCTAAGTTATCCTGACCATCTAATGAAGAAGGGTATGGTCATTATCATAATGAGGACTATCAACAGCTGAAGATCTTTAAATGTTTGGTAGCATCAGCCTAGGGAGAGTTTGTAATGATTCCTATAAGTCTGATGCAACCAAAACATCCAAAGTCTCTCTACATGTATGTATTGAAGTACAGAATTAGAAATGCTTTGGAAGTTTTACACCATGCACTAGAAAATATTCTAAGTGTAAATTTTTTCCAAAGCCAAGACCAATATCTTCCAAAGCCAAAGGTGAAGTCTTCCGAAGCTTCAAATACAAAGTCTTCCGAAGCCAAAGAGTGAAGACAGATTTCTTTCGAAGACTTTTATATACATGCTTTTATCTTATGTACTTTACCATAAAGCTGGACCACCTTTCCGCTGCACCTTTGTTCAGTCACCAACTTACATGAGTTGGTGAAAAGGTCCATGCTTTTGGTAACTGTACATTGAGGTCTTGAGTCTGAGCTTTCTACTTTATGTACTTTTATCCTTTTTGTAATATATTAGGATGTGAGCTATGGCGTGTCATAGTCACTAGTCAAAAGGCAATCTGCCTTTTGACTCTATATTTGATTTTGTAGTTGTCTAGTCTTATGTATCCAGCTGGCCTTCAAAGTATGGCCGACTGTAGTATGTAGTATAAAGTATCTCAAGTAATTGTAACTTTCTTTCTATGCTTTGTAATACTTGTAAAAGAACTTGAGAAGCATTATACAGCATTCTTAAAAATCATACACTTGTGTTGTTTACAATCTTGTTCTGTCTCACATTTTACTAGTGTTCTTAGTATCTCACTTATAAGTTACCAGTTCCCTATTTGATCTGTTAAGTGTTCTAAAGAACTCTCTTCATTGTGTTGTTTAGTTGTAAGTGCATACCCTTAAACGGTCCTCCAGTGTTGGAGATGCTTAGAAGAGAGAAATTGTATGCCAAGTTCTCCAAGTGCGCGTTCTAGTTGCACAGAGTATAGTTTCTGAGTCACATGGTGAATCTTGAAAGGATTATGGTAGACCCGGTAAAAGTAGAAGCGGTGATACAATGGAAGTCTCCAAGGACGCCATCCGAGATTCATAGTATCTTGGGATTGGCAGGCTATTACAGGAGATTCATCCAAGACTTCTGTAAGATAGCTTCTCCATTGACCAAGTTGACCCGTAAGGACGTAAAGTTTGTATGTGGTCAAGAACAAGAGAATGCTTTTGAAAAGCTAAAGACGAGGTTGACGCAAGCTCTAGTCTTGGCGTTACCCAATGGAAGCGAAGATTTGGTGGTCTATTCCGATCCTTCTTATCGGGGTTGGGTTGTGTGTTGATGCAACGAAGGAGGATTATAGCCTATGCGTCTTGGCAGTTGAAGATCCATGAGGCTAATTACCCTACTCATGATTTGGAGCTAGCAGTTGTGGTCTTTGCGTTGAAGATTTAGAGGCACTATTTATATGGGACGAGGTGCAATATCTTCACCGACCACAAGAGCTTGAAGTACTTCTTTGAGCAGAAGGATTTGAACATGTAACAGAGGAGATGGTTGTAGCTTACAAGGATTATGATTGTGAGATCTATTACCATTCGGGCAAGGCCAACGTAGTGGCGGATGCCGTTAGCCGAAAGGAGAAACCCAAACCAATCCGGGTGCAAGCTTACCAGTTGGTGATAACCTCTGTGTGATGACACGGGTCAAGGAATTCTAAGATGAGGCGTTGAAAGAAGATCGCCTTAACTCCGAAAGAATGAGAGGTCTAGTCATGGGGTTGGGTGGAAACACTCTCGGAGTTAGAACCCATTTCGGACGGATGTGGATCCCTCGTTATGGAGACCTACGAAGGCGGATCATGGATGAGGCTCATAAGACTCGATACTCTATTCATCCCGGTACTATAAACATGTATCACGATATGAAGAAAGATTATTGGTGGTTAGGTATGAAGCGTGAGGTAGCGGAGTATGTGAGTAAGTGCCTAACTTGCTTACAAGTGAAGGTGGAGCATCGGAAGCCATACGGAAAGATCCAACCTTTGGATATACCCGAGTGGAAATGGGAGCACATCACCATGAACTTTATTACGAAGCTACCACGTATAGCAAGGGGGTACCATGCTATATGGGTGATAGTTGATTGTCTGACGAAGAGTGCTCACTTTCTGCCGATCCATGAAACGTATTCGTCTGAGAGGTTAGCGGATCTGTTTATCAAGGAGATTGTAACTCGTCATGGTGTATTGGTGTCTATTGTGACTGACCGTGACACCCGGTTTACATCCAAGTTTTGGAAGAAATTTCACGATGCGATGAGGACGAGATTACATATTAGTACGGCTTATCATCCTCAGACGGATGGTTAGTCAGAGAGAACTATACAAACGCTTCAGGATATGCTCCAAGCATGCGTCATTGATTTTGGAGGAAGTTGGGACGAACACTTACCGTTAGCTAAATTCTCATACAATAACAGTTATCTTGCCAGCATTGGTATGCCACGATATGAGATGCTATACAGTAGGAGGTGTAGAACGCCTGTATGTTGGGGTGACATCGGGCAGAAGGAGTTGGGGAGCATTGAATTGATGGAGGCTACGACTGAGAAATTGGAGAAGATAAAGGCCTTTATGAAAGCGGCACAAGATAGGCAAAAGTCCTATGCTAACAAGAGACGTAGACCGATTGAATTCGAGGTGGGCTATAAGGTTCTGCTGAAGGTTTCACCTTGAAAGGGTATCATTCAGTTTAGAAAGAGGGGTAAATTGAGCCTGAGGTATATAGTACCTTTCCAAATCATTGCTCGAGTTGGAGAGGTAGGCTATAGGTTGGAGGTACCAGATGAGTTAAGTGGGATTCATCCAACATTCCATGTATCTCATCTGAGAAAGTGCCTAGTTGATGAAGATATGATTGTACCACTAGAGGACATCGAAGTAGACGAATGACTTAATTACGTGGAGCAACCAGTGGCAATTATTAACCGAAAAGAGAAGAGACTACGGAATAAAGCGGTTCCACTGGTACGAGTACAATGGAGGCATAGGAAGGGATCCGGGTCTACGTGGGAGACTGAGGAAGACATGAGACAACATTACCCACATCTGTTCGAGGAGTGACAGGTTTCAGGGACGAAACCTATACAACGGAGGTGGACTTGTAACACCCGGAAATTTCTAAAATAAAAGAAAAGAATGGTAAAAAGAAAGAAAAGTAAAATAACCCAAGTTAAGGGGTTAAAGTTATGCAAGAGACAAACTTTATTATTATTATGTTTAAAAAGGTGGGCATGGTCGCCCACTTCTCTGCATATCCACTCTATCGACTGCAAAAGGTGAAAAGAAACAAGTTTCCATCAGTTTTTAGAGAGAAGAAGAAGAAGATCGGTTAAATGTGAGTTTTTCATGTGTTTTGTTTGGTTTCAACTGGGTTTTCAGCCTTTGGACCGAATTTATGTGATGTGTGCGTGTTCGGTTGTGTCTTTTGGTGTGTTTAGGTGTTAGAGCTCCAAGTGATCTTGAGTTTGGAGGAGTTTTGCTCAAGGCTGCATCAAGTGAGTTTGAGATCCCCGGTTTTACTCTTTTAATCTTGTTTTGGGGATTAAAATGTATGTAACTAACTTTTTATAACGTTCAGTTTGTGAAACATATGCTTGTGCCCTGTTTATACGGGTGTATGTATGTTTGGGTATCCCTTGGTTAGGTTTCAATGTTATATGCCTATTTTAGGTGTTTAGAATGTTAGAAACGAGTAAAAGCATGTTAGAATGATAATTTGGGTCCGAAAATCGTATAGGTCGAACAGAACAGATGCCTATGTGCCCAACATAGTGCTCATGCGCCTAGATTTTTCCCATGCGCCTAAGTCTTTGCCTATGCGCCTAAGTTACCCCATACGCCCAACTGCCCATGCGCCTAAGTTCCCCATGCGCCCAACTGCCCATGCATCTGCATAGTACCCATGCGCCCAAGTTTCCCCATGCGCCTAATTGCCCATGCGCCCGAATAGTATTCATGTGACCGCATAGTGCCCGTGCGCACGCATAGTACCCATGCGCCTAATGCCTTAGAAAGTTTTTTGAAATTTTAGGAAGATGAAACTTGAGACTAAGACTTGGAATGTTTTAATGGTGATGTTGTTGGTGGTATGCATGTTGTGGCCAATTTCCTTTATGTTCCTTATTACGTATTATTACGTGGCTTTTTCGTGGTGTCTTAATACTCTTGTACGTAAACTATTATCTTAATGAAGCGAGAGATTAAAGGTAATGCGAATAAATGAATGAATGAATGAATGAATGAAAGTCTTGCAAGCAGAATGTAAGGAGGTTCACAACTCATTGAGGGTTGTTAGCTCAATTGTGTGTTATATAGCGTGCAATATTGGCTAACCCTTGAGATTACACACACAGGGGGAGTCAGTCTTTGTGACTGCTCCGGGCGTACGAAACGGGATCCTTGTCGCTTAACCCCAAGATTGAGGTGGCTTTGTGCCCAATGATGGGGTATGGCTTATGACAGAATCTGGATAGAAGTAAAAGATAATGAAAAAGTACAAAACGAACGAATACGTGCGATAATGAAAGATAATAATGGTATTACCTTGATTTATGTACGATGGATGATAATGTACGAAAGTAAAGAAACTGTTTTAAAACAAAGGAAAATTATTTTATTTATAAAACTAGAACTCACTCAGCAACGCTGACTTTTATGCATTTTCAGTTGGTAGATAATGTGTTGCTGAGGATGGGACGAGGGTTAAGGTACTTGGAAAATAAAGACTGGCATCCATTTTATGCAGAAATACTATTTTTGTTTTGTAATGCAACTAAATATCATTTTGTAACTTTAACAACGATGTATTATTTGGCAAAAGTAATTATTAATGCATAAGTGGTTTTGTTAACTTATTCCGTTGCAGTGTTTTTATTTTTTCAATGAATTGTAACGTGTTTTGAATATTATGCGTGATGAAAGTCCAACTGTAAGCGTTTCGGCAATAGGGCCTTACAAGTTGGTATCAGAGCCAAAGTTTAAGAGAACTGGGTAAATTATTTCAAAAACCTAAACTTAAACTGAAAATGGGACCAAATGGAAGGATGCCAGCCCAAATAGCTACGTGCCATCAAGTAATTTCTTTAAAATTAACCGGTATTACGTGTGCATGCTATTTGATTTATGTGCTCTTAGTAGATTTGGATACTGATGTAGTCAGGATAGGAAATGCTTAGGAAATGAAGAGTAAAGTAAGTGGCTAATCACAACTGACCATTGTAATTAGGGACTTACCAACATACCCTGAGCTATTACCTTGAATGATCGTGTTGGTGTTTGAATCTTATAGTGTTTAGAGGATGGCTGGTGGTAGATCTTCGAAAGCTTCTCGTGGAAATTGATGGAGTTTGATTAGAGTTTGTTGTAGGAAGCTTCTGTAATCATCACATCTTAAGTTCTTTGAGATATGGATGATTTTGGATCATTTTCGTGGTGAAAAAGTTTTTTAGATTCATCCAGCGAATTTGCAAATTATCCAGAGAAACTGATTGTTCAACCAGTTAAACTATCATTGATTAGTTAGTTGTGTTTGTCTTTCTGATCCCAGCAAAAGTACTCTTATATAACGAAAGTTCATCAGTGATTGTGAACTCACTCTTAGCGAAATTGTTGCCGAATTTTCTTCTGAACGAAAGTTCAGCTAGTTTTGAGTGAAACTACTTGCGAAACTAGTATCCATGAGCTCCTTGCCAACGAAACTGCTGCCAAAATTCTCAGAGAAACTAGCAGCGATTGAACCAGCGAAACTAGTTCATCTTCAGCGTAACTATTGGTTAGATCATGTCAAAAATGGCAATTCTTACAATATCTGATTTACAGAGTGTGGCACCAAACCACCCTTAAGATTGATTAATGGAGACAACTTTGAAGACTGGAAGAGGTGTTTGAAGGCATTCTTTTATTAAACAGATCACAATCAATGGGAATCAATTATCTCTTGCTCACACATTCCTACACTTACCGTTAGGGAGGTTGTTTCTCAAACAAGGATCCATCTACTTTCAATGAGAGAGACTTGAAACTGACTGATAGAGATAAAAAGGCATTTGGAGCTTTAACTTTATGCATTGCACCTGACATTTACAACTGCTTTGCCAAACACAAAAATGACATGTCTTTGTATGATGTTTTGTATGAATTCTATGATGGGAATGATGAGTTAGTCAATGATAAAGGCATACAAGCTGAGAAAGAGTTCAATTCGTTTATGGGATACAAGAATAAGAATCTTACTGATTCAACAAATCGATTTCTAACAGTCTCAAGTACTCTGAAGAAGTATGATGAAAAACTTACAAACACTAAACAAGTGAATAGGTTGTTGGTTTCACCTCCTCTTCAATGGAGTTTACAAGTTTGAATGTTAAAGCAAGAGAGAGGATTCACTGATTATAAGCTCATGGATATCATCAACAAGTTGAAGTCTTTTGAATTAGATTTGAAAAAGAGAGAGTTTTATCAGTCAATGATGCCATCATCTGGTTTTTCTTAAAATGCTGCATTAATCACATCCGCTGCAAGCTCGCCAATGCATGAAACAAGACACGGAGGATCAACAAATAATGTTTTATTTGATCAGTCAAGGGATGGTGGTAGCTCATTCAGTTATCAACCAAAGTCACAAGTTGCTTCTGGTACTTCAATTCTGTCTGACACAATGGCATTATTTGGCATGTTTGTCCATAGTTACAAAGCACTTGTAGCTAGTGAATTAAAAGGAAAAGGGATGACTATGGAAGACATGTAGCTAGTTAGTTCAAGCATGCGTTATTACATAATAAGCAATGAAATGTTCAACATTATAAGCACAATCACACAATGTATTTCATTCAGTGCCCATTCTATTACATATATGTAAGAAATGAAAGACATTTTACATTTGAGCTCCTAAACTAGGTACACATGTATCTACAAACTCCCCCTTGGACCTAGTTTACTCTATTGTCTAACATTCTTCATCAGTTCTTCAAACTTCTTGTACTTCTCCTCTCTTGTAGGTCCAGCATGTATCTCAAATGCGAAACCGAGCCTTATAACATTTTGAAACTGGAGGGCTTGTACAATGTCTTGCACATCATAGAACATGGCCACTTATATAAGGTGTAAACATCATTAGCCGACAAGTTAGTAAGCCACATTGGGTCAAACACCCTGATTGTTTCCATATTTCCAGCTCTGTTCAAAACTATGACCGCCTCACCTGTTCTCCAATCATAGTACCACCATTTAAAGTGTGGAGTGAAGTCCTGAGGCATTTCCCTTAGAGGGATTCTCGACATTATGCGCAGAGGACTCCACTTCAGCATAATCTTTGGCTTCCTAGTAATGGCATCAACTTCGGATCTTCTGATATACCTCGTTGGTTGTTGAGGTTTGAAGTTGACCCACCTGAAGTGGTACTCTCTCTTCAAAGCTGCTTCAAACCAGTCTGACATCTTCCGAGGGTCAGCATATAACAGCTTCAATTTGGCCAACTGGTTAAGCCCAAAACCAGGTAGAGTCTTCAGATCGTTTGGGATTCTGAAGTACTTGATTCCCTTCTCTCTCTTGATAGCATAAACATTTAGATCATCAAAATATGCCCAAGCTATAATATTTCCTAATACCTTCAGGTGCTTCTTCACTTTATAGAGCTTGGTGTAGGTACTAGGCTTTGGAGCACTACATTGGGCTCTGATCTCTGCAAAACATGCCGCCCATTCAGCCTTTTTGATGTTGACATCAGCGTCTGAGGCTTGGGCTTGATCTTCCTTCTTTTCTGACTCCTTCTCCATCTTATCTAGTGTTTCAAATGTATCACTGACAAGAGTGTCACCCAGATTGGGGACTACATTTCCCTCGTTGTCAGCATACTCTGGATAATGTTATGCTGTGACGTCTTCAATCTCAATCTCATCCACATCCTTAAGCTCATCGTCACTATCCATGTCAACTGTAGTAGCATCCTTCACGATCTCATCTGGCTTCAGTCGGAACATTTCAGCCAGTTGCTCATCAGTAAAATCGTGAATTATTTCTCCTTCTTCAGGAATGTAACTCACAGACCTCCTGACGATCCCTTGCAGATCAAGTATCATTGTGAGTTGAGACTTAATCTGCTGAAGGGGAGCAACATCGTATTCATTTCGCTGATATTCTGGATTTTTGTCCTGAATCATATGCTCTTCTGTAGTCGGGGCTGATATTAAGGCACCCTGATCTTGATTTTTCTTGGTCCGCCTCTCTCTTGCTTGTGTGGCACCCGATGCAGATGCATCCCCTCCTTCCTCATCATCATCCTTATCATCCTCCTCCATTCCTTCATCACCTCCATCGTCTGTCTCATCCTCATCATCATCCTCATCATCCTCACTATCATCCTCATCATCCTCACCATCATCTACATCATCTTCTCTGATCTTCAGAGGCTCTTCTTTTGATCCCTTAAGCTTGAGCATGATAGACCTGTTAGATGTCTCCAACTCTTCAATCTACTTTGCTGATTCGGCTTTATGCTCTTTGAGTTGGGCGATCTCCTGAGCCTGCTGAGAGATCTTCTGTGATTGGGTAGCAGTTAGCTCCATTAGCTGTCGTAGCTGAGCAGTCTTCTGGTCATCGGCTGCCAATAGCTTCAGCACCATACGATTTAGTGCTGACAGCTGTTCCTCAACTCCACTAGAGGGTAGAGTAGATCCAGTAGTGAATGTGGTGTGGGAAGAGGGACCGGCTTGGTGGCTAGTGGTGGTGGTGGCAGTGGTGAATTTGGGTGGTGGTATATGTGTGGGTGGTGATGGGTAAGCTGTAGTGGTGGTGGAAGTGGTGTAGATAGGTAGTGGAGTGTAGATAGGTGGTGGAGTGGCTGTGGTAGTAATGATGGGTGAGGTGGTAGCAGTGGTGGTGGTAGCTGTGGTAGTTGGTGAGTGAGTGGTGGTGGTAGATATGGTGGCAGTGGTGGTGGAGGTGGGAATCAGCATGAACCTTCGTCTTTTCGGATTCATCCCGTGGGGCTGAACCATCCTCTTCTTCCTCGAACCCCTCGAGGAGGATGCTCCCCCTTAGGATGCGGAGCTGGTCTGGGATATAAGTAGGATATTTAGTGGTCTCCCCAGACTCAGCTTGGCGTCCTCCAACCGACTCTATCCCATGTTCGGTTGCAACCACCCTGCTTCCCACCGTTCTGGTCAACAGCTCCTTATCACTCTCCTCCTCTTCATCAGGAGGACAGAAATCCTGATGGAAACTGGCTGTGGTGGCATCTCCATGAGTGGGTGGTGGAGGTGTAACATGTGTAGTGGTGGCCCTAGATGAAGCGGTGCCAGAGTCTCCACCATCGCCACTGTCATCGTCATCGGAGTCATCAGATGGAAGAGCAATCTGCTCAACATCTGAGTCACTCTCCTCGTGACGCCACTTACGCCTTGCCGGCACCATGTAATCCTCCCGGGCCAGGTGCCCGAACAGTCTCCTCACAGGGGGCTTAACCTGCTTTCCCCTGTACACCTTCATACGGCCCAATGTGGTGTCATCAATCACCTCAAGTGGTACAACATCATGGCTCTCCTTAGGCAAAGAAGGAAGCTTCTCTTTGATGATCATCTGCAGAAATCTCGGGTACATGCAGAAGCCCTCTTTGCCTTTTGCCTCTATATTCTCGATCAGGTAGGAGAAAATCATGGTGGAGAAACTGAAGGGGTGATTCAGCACCAGTGCCACGTAGGCATTCTGGATTTGGTCCGATAAGTCATCAAATCCACCCCTTCTCGAAGCAATGCACTTCAATATAACGTGAGCTAGGAACTTGAACTGCGGACACATATTGCTTTTATTGAGCACACCTACGTTGATGTCCCTAGTGTAACTCATCCGAAGAAAGCATCCTCTTACGATAAGAGGATGTAGTCTGGCGGGGTAAGAAGCATCATCTCCCAAATCAAGAACACGTCTCAGATCAGCTGCGGTGATCTCAATCTCCTGGCCAAATATGGAGCTACGTATACTGTAGGGCTCAGTCGATCGGTCAACGGAAGCACCTTCCCAGAAGGCATGCTGTATCGACTTATAGGGTGTGCAAGGTGTAGATATCGCTCTATATATCCTCGATCTCTTTAGGAATGCTATAATACCAGCAAACTCGGCAGCATTCCGAGTGGTGGCATCCAAGTGAGCACAAATATTGTGCTTGGTGTTTATGATCCACCGATCTACCATGAATCTGTAACACAAGACACATACATATTAGATCAGCACATAACAGAAAACCATTTCACTTTAAACTTTTTGAGATCAGTCTGGTTCAATCATGCGATTGATCATACGATTGAGTTCAGTCTGTTGATTTGGTATGCGACTGACTTTAGACAGGCGACTTAGCATGCGACTGGGTTCAGTCGGGCGACTAAGCCTGCGACTGAGTTCAGTCGGGTGACTGCGCTCATACGCCTCGTTCATTCGGCCGACTGAGTCATTCGCCCAGCTCAGTCGTACGATTGAAGTTCATCAGGGTGTTCATTCGCATGACAGACTGTCTGTTCAATTCAAATTCAAATTTTGAGCAAAATTTAGTGTTAGACGTCGTGGTTTGGCTCATTTGTCTCGCAAGTGACCGATATAACTCCTAATAACTTTATATTTCATAAAATGCTTAGTTTTATTAGTTAATTAGTCAAACTAAGTCTCGGTTCTATTTTTGGGTTGAATTAAGTCATTTAGGGTACACATCAATTGCCATTTTAGTAGATTGCACCGCATTATACCTGTATAAACATTGGCAATCGTCAGAATATAGCAATTTGTAGTCAAGCAAGGTCAATAGAAAATCGGGCAGAGTAACGGCACTATTGGGCGATTTTAGGGTGAATGAGGAGTGATGAGCATATGCGACCGACTTTAGCCCTATTTACATCGAATCTGGTTTCAATCGGGCGACTGGATCCATTCGCTATTTTCATTTGTGCGATTGGATCTCAGTCGTGCAATTGGTTCAGTTGGTCACATTCAGTCGGCCGACTGGGTTTTAGTCGGGCGACTGACTCATTCGGCCAACCCCATTCAGGCGACTGGCTCATTCTTAGACTCCAGTCGGGTGAATGGTTCATGCTCAAGCTCCATTCGGTTAACTGGTTCGTAAGTATGATTCAATCGTACGACTGGTCCATACTTATGGTCCAGTCGTGCGAATGGTTCATACTTATGAGTTTGACCTTATGACATTTCAACACTTAGCCCTTGTTAACTTTTGAATAAACATTTTGAGCATTCGATCCTCTCAGACATGATCATTTTAACTTAGAAAACCTTTGATTTCCTCAGTCGTGATTCTTTTAAACAAAACCTTTTGTCACCTCAGATGTGACCCATTTTACATTTAAAACATATGTGGTCACCTCAGACGTGGCCCTTTTTAAGTGATTAAATCCCAGATTGAATTCCACGGCATAGTCCGACGTATAAAACTAAAATGACTAAAAGGTTAAACAAAATAAAAGAACTAAAACTAAAAGACAATAACTAAACATGTTTTTGTGACTCTGTGTGAGGTGGAAATCTTAAGATAGATATCTAACAGATTTATTCCTAGCATAGTACAGCTTCAAGTTATTATGACCATAACTGGTACGATTCATTATGGAATCATACAGGTATTTCAAATCATTGAGGACATGTTACCAAAATCTTTTGAAGCTAGATTCTTGTTTTCATCGAGTGTCATTAGCAAGTTTAGGAAATCATACTGATACTAAAGATGCACACATTGATTTGGACTTTCAAAAATTGCAGCCACGATGATTGCCAGTATACGTGTCCACTTAAATACATACACAGACTTTTGACACAGATTGGTGATACATTAAATTTAATTATTTCAACCAGCATTTATGGACCCACACTTATATGGTAATCAACATTCCTCAGGGGATTTTGAGCGGTCTACGGGTATTTTGACAAGAAGAAACTATTCTTAGAGCTTTCAAAGAGAAGCCAAGCCTCAGGTCAGTGCCACCGTACAGTAGAGAGGCGCAAACAACAATGATAACTAGAATATGTAGGTTATTCTTATCCTCAAGTCAGTGCCACCACACAGCAGAGAGGCACACAACCTATCTTCTTGTTAGAGCATAAATTTTTTTCTTTTTGCACATAACGCACCAACAACATAGGTTATTAGCTTGATTGCGTTTATTGTTCATTTTTTTCATGCTTTTCTCTTTTTGTGGTCATCCGCACACATTTGTGGCGTTTATTTGCTCGTCACCCCTTATTGGAAATAACTGATAGTGTTAACCAGTGATAAGATGGGAACCCAAAGTCAGTTGAACAGCTTAGTTTAGATTGAATTCACCAATGAGGTCTAATCATCTATTGTGTTGAATCTACCGACACATCATGTAGTGGTCTAACAACCTCTAGATCTACTTTCTTTGTGTTACCTTAGTAGTAGCCTGTTTTACTATCATTTTTCCTGTTATATTGCTCAGACTTCTCAGACTTATCCTTTGAATTTCGCGTCTAATTCAATTTATTCTTTTAAAGTCTCAAATTCTTTGCTCCTGTGTACTATCATTTTCCATAGTCATTGAATCTGTTTCACAGATACGATCTCATTTCTATCACCTAGCTTGTCCTCGTCCCTCGTTTTTTTATTACTAACTTAACCTATTCTCCCCTAAAATTCTAAAATCGAAACTGATTTTGTTTTTGAAGGGTTTGTAAGAACATAAAACATAGTTTAACCTCTTAAACTAACTGAAAACGCAGCGGAATTACAACTTTATAAACTTGTTTATAAGCTGAAAATATGTACATTAGGTGACCATATTAATGTTTAAAACAAACCCATATATCAAAGGATCATTATATGTGAATAAGCATGCTATGTCAACATAAAACAACATAATATGACAGCCACAAAGGGCTGCCATAACTACCTTCCAGCAGCTCAAAACCGTGGATGAAAGGGGATGAGATGAAGGTGATGATGATGTCGAATATGCAGCCTAGACTCCAAGAAGAGGAGCCCTCAAGCTTGTATACCCCAAGCCTTCTTGCAAGCACCTCTTGTTAGGGAGATTCAACACCAAACACACCACAAATTGCTCTCCAAAACCCCTTAATGCTGCTGCCTTGGCCGTAGCTTTGAGAGAAAGAGAGAGAGTTTATTTTGTGTTTTGCATGTGAAGTCAAGTGAGAGTTAGAGAGTCCAACACTCTTTCATAAAGAGTGTGTGTTACCAAGGCAAGAGAAGGAACCCCATTGGTCCAAGGGGAGGCCGAAAATTTTTAAACATGGCTGGGATTCCCTCTCATTTTTATGTCTTGTGGACACATTAAAAGTTCATGGACCCTCTTGGATTTTTAATGTGTGACAAGTGCAAGAACCATACTTATGTTTTATGCACTAATCTTTAATTAAACATTTTAATTAAAGATCACTAACATTGCATTATCTTATGTTATTTAAACCCTTTTAAATAACAATGTGATTAATAAAACCCATCAACAAATCATCCTTATGATTTGACCCATTTCACATTTTATTGTTTAGAAAACCAATTTTCTAAATTTGGTGTGTTATTATTCAATTGCATGATCACATCATCAATTAAATAATCGTTTGTGTTTGCAAAGCTTGTTATTTGGGTATAACCCGACTTGGATCATAACGTATTAACCACATCAATATTCCAAGTGTCTTGGGCACATAGAATCCTACAGTTTTTAGGATTTTAATAGGCGAACAAATAAAATTACAAAAATCAACTACATAAAATAAAATGAAATATAAGAAAAATGGACTCGACGCATCGGACTAAACATGTTCATCTTCTCGAATGACATCACTTTTGTTTTTAACGCCGTTGACCTCTAACAAATATAGAAAACGTGGTGTATCAAAGGCATTTGTGTAGAGGTCAGCGCGTTGAAAATCCGTATTTATTTTCACAACATCGATTAGATTCTTTTCAAAACAATAACATATAAAGTGATATTTAATACTTATCAAACTTCACTTTCTGATTCCCCACTTCCCCTTGAGCTGTGATGTAACCTCCTTTATTTCTCGCAAAAGAAACATTACCTCCTTTAATTTGTTTGACGTTTGACAGGAGTGCCCGGTTTCCAGTCATGTGCCTTGATGCTCCGCTATCTACGGTCCAAGTGTTAGTTTCAGCACTATAGCGAACACCTTGCACATTCAATGGAAATCATTAGTTGAGGTTAGGGAACCAAGCCTTAACTGGCTTGGGTGACCCAGAAGAATCACAATCATAAATTCCACCCACTGTCCATTTGAGGGTGAGGGAAGATCATTCATCTTCTTGTTCTCATTACCAGATACTGGGATGGACTTTTCTTTCCATAAATCAGTTTTATGTAAGGCCTGTTTGTGATAAACAGACGACTGGCTGATGGGTTGAACTTTAGGTTCACTGACTCTTTTTGGTGGACTCAAGGAGCTTCTTTTGAATGAGCTAGCTTTAGTGTCATAAAGTTCAACCTTTTTCTTTGGTGTCTGATAATAAGGACAGTAAGATGCGATGTGTCCATACTTTCCGTAGTTGTAGCATGATCTACTTTCGACATGATGATTTAACTGTTTCTATGCAGAAGTGTGTGACAAACGTGTGACTTTATTCTGTTTGGGGTTTGACACTTCTTGTTTAGATGGTTTATCTTGTTTAACAAAATTAATTGTTTGAACTTTTTTAACATCTTTTCCCTTTTGTTTATCTGGACTTAGACATGTTGTACGTGATTGGTTAACATGTTTGGTCTTTTTAGGTTCAGAATTAAACGTGGTTGAACCAGACTTTACCTTAACCTTCTCAAATTGTTTATCCAGATTAACACAAGGCATTTTACCTTTTGATTTTGAAGTGGCCTCTTTATGTTTAGTGCCAGATTCATTTGGTTTACACATGGAATCTAGATCACTTACAAGAGGAGTGGACACCACATGATCCTTGATTGGGTTATTATTTATTCATTTACTTTTGGCATTCATCAAGGTCTCATGTGGTGGTGGAACCACTTTATAACCCAAACCCTCCCCATTGTTGCGTTCTCTCACTAAGTGTTGGACAATGTGAGAAGAACTTGTCCAACTATGGAGTTTTTATTTTAATGAATTTACTTCTACTTCCAAAACTGCCTTTTGTTTCTTGGTGTCTTCTAGGGTGTTTAAATAGAACTTGATGTAATTTGCTTGGTTAAAAGCTACAACTTCGGTTTCCCTAAGTTGTTTATTCAAAAGTTCTATCTTTTCTTTATAACTGTGCTCATTTTGTTTTAAAATTCTATTTCCTTCTGTGCACAGTTGTAAATCATTTACTAAGCTATCATTGTGATCTAATAACCTAGCAAATTTTAAGTCTATGCTTTTCTTAAATTTATTACATTCAATGCATGCATGACTATCAAATAATTGGTCTTTGGTACTTACCTGAGAGGGCGCGGTTGAATCAGCCATCAAAGCAGAGTCTAGCTTTTCTGGTTCTGGTGATTCTGAACATTTTGTGCTTGTCCCTTCTTCAGACAGGTGATCGACCACGTTTGCAGTTTCTTCATTATTTGACATCGCGAGTTCCACTGCAATATCACCTTTGCTTGCTGAGTCGTCATCTAAATCCTCAACACTAGCAATGTTGGATTCTCCCTAAGACACAAACCGAAAGCTCCAATCTTGTCCTTCGTCATCCTAAGCGGTCAAGGCCTTAGGATCCTTGCTTGACGAAGTAGGACTACTTGTGGGTTTATCCTGACGATTGAAAGATGAGAATGGATTCCCATTTCCTGTCTTCTTGGGCTTCACACATTCACGCTTGAAGTGCCCCTTTTCCCTACAGTTGAAACAGGTAACTTTGGTCTTGTCAAAACCAAAAGTTGTGTCCTTAGTGGCAATCAAGTTCTGTCCGGTCTTCTTGACAAACTTCTTAGCTCTCCTGACAGCACTTGCTAAGTCCCACATGATGTCCATTCTCTCCAACTCTGTCTCGTCTACCTTCTCATAGTCCTCATCTGTCAGATGCCAGTTCCCAATTTTCCCAGCAACTAGTTCGTCATAGGAGTGAACGATAGCTGCTAAGAGATCCATATGCTCCTTTGCTACCTCTACTGTCACATTCCTGAGATTTTTGGTCTTTAGTTTTGTAGCAGTGGCTTCAGGTGCTATGTATTGGTTACAAGACGACCCTGACGTGTCAGATCCTGAAGTAGTAGCTTGAGATGAAGCAACTGTACTCGACACAAATGCCGTTTGAAGTGGTGATCCAGACGTTTTAGCTTGTGGCGTTGAGTTGTACAATGATGGATTCTTATCATATGAAGACTTTTAGGCCCTATACTTCATCCTCAACTCTTCCTCTCTCAGCTTCAGAATGAAATCATTGATATCTAACTTTGCCAGCATATCATTCTATCTAAGGTTGGATACAAAGGAAACCCACTTCTCTGGCAACCCATCTGCAAAGTTTGACACCTTGTCCTCCATAGACGTTGTAACTCCATGAGTGTGCAGCTCACTCATCAAGTGGTAGAACCGATCGATACATCATCCAAGCTCTCCTTACCCAGTGACGAGAAGTTGTCGAACTTCTTCTTCAACGCTTTAGCCTTTAGAGATTTCAATGACGCATTCCCGTCATACCGTTTTTCCAATTCATCCCATAGCTTCTTTGCTTGCTTGTTCTCAGAAAATTGATGGAAGATATCCTTAGGAATTGACTGAGTTAGCAATGCATATACTTTCTTCTCAGCATTGTACTTTACCTTTTGGCCATCAGTCATGCCGCCTAAGGTAAGTTTGACTCCATCTGCACCTACAGGCATGCAATACCCTGTCTCTATCGACTCCCACAGATTGGGATCTACTCCATTTAAGTAGATCTCGAATCTTTGCTTCCATTGTGGGTAATCATCTAACGTTATGAGCTTAGGGGGTTTATTGTGATTCCCCACTTCATTTTCCAGAAGCTATAGATTCTGGATCCTTGAATCCCTCCCTGCGATGAAAGCTGAATATTGGTCCTCCATTACTATCGACTTGCAACTTTAAAACAAACTGTTTTACTTGTGCGACTGATAGAATGCGATTGAACACTTCGTGCGATTGAACAATGCGGATGGCTCAGACGTGCGAATGGACAGGTGCGGATGAACAATGTTAATAGGCAGTTCAGTCGTACGAATGGAGTCCAATCGTACGTATGAAGGGTGCGGATGGATTCAGTCGTGCGATTGAGTCAATCGTGCGACTGAAGCTGTTGAATTTTGAGAATTCGAAGGTTTAAGATATTTTGACGCAAAAACACGAATTTCTCACTAACCCTAATTGTCGTATGCCGAAAAACGTTAACTTTTTGACCTGGAGACGTCTAAAACATTGTTTGACACAAAAAGATTGCGTTTTTGAGTGAAAAACACAATTTTTATATAAAAAACGATTGAATCACACGTAAATCAAGAGTCAAAGCTCTGATACCACTTGTTAGGAGCGTGTACGGGACGGAGTACTAACTTATTTACGCGTATACCAACTCAAATAGTGCGGAATCCTATTTGATTGGCGATCCAATCAGTGAGAACGCACGTAGAATCGATCTTAGAATGAATCTAAACGTTAAGAACGATTGCAATACGATTTAGTGCGATCTATGAATTTGGAACAGGTTCTCTGAGGTCTCTAGACGGCTAGGGTACGATTTAGTACGTAGGGATTCGAATTGTTACGTTTTTCCACGAATTAAGTGGTATTTATAGGTTAGGGTTTCTTATTCGTGCGACTGAACCATTAGTATGGTTCAGTCGTGCGACTGAGTCGTACAATTGTTCCATCCGCACGACTGAGGCTTCAGTCGTGCGACTGAGTCAATCTCATGTCACAATCGTGCGACTGATTCAGTCTTCTGGTTTAGTTGTGCGACTGGTTCATTAGCATGAAGTTGTTCATGCGTATGGTCCATTAGCATGGGCCATTCGCATAAGAACTTCATATGACTAAGTTCAAACATATTTCTCAACCATTCTTGACTAAGATCTATGTAAACAACCACAAACCTATATAGTTAGTTCAACCATGCGCTATTACATAATAAAAAATGAAATGTTCAACATTATAAGAACAATCACACATTGTATTTCATTCAATACCCATTCTGTTACATATATGTAAGAAATGAAAGACATTTTACATTTGAACTCCTTAACTAGGTACACATGTATCTACACTTTCATTGGTTTTCTCAGGTCATTTGGATGTCCTTGCACCATCTTGAATACCAAAGATCAAATTGCCAAGTTTACTGATAAAATCAGATGATGGACATTTTATTGGATACTCTTCTCAAGCTAAAGCTTATAGAGTATACAATCTCAGAACTAGAGTAGTTGAGGAGTCAGCCAATGTGACTTTCAATGAGCACACTCCCAGTGTGAAAGGTTTTGGTCCGAATTGGCTATTTGATCTTGATTTAGTTACCATCTGTTTTGACAAATCTTGTGAGCATGTTTCAGGGTCCACAGATATACTACCTTCAGGTGATCCTGACTAAAGATTTGAGCTAAGAAGACCTTCAAGCTACACATCTTCAGCTCCAGTGGTAACCTATCCTGCAAATGAAGCTTCTACCAGCACATCAATGACAAATCCTGCTGATACTTCTGGGGTGACTTCAAATTCCAGCTTAGAGGCACAAAACTCAGATGAAGTAGCTTTAAATGTTGGAGAAAATGGTGGTGGTAAAAGTGATCAGCAATATCTTGATGCTGATAACCACTCCATTGAAGACAACATCAATGACGTCACACACTCATTGGATCAAGTCTATCTTGATGAGTGTGCTGATGTGGAGGGTGAATCCTCCTTGCCAGATCAGAATTTCCCAAATTTAGATCTGTCTAAGCAACTTGTTATGATCCTTCAGCTAAGGATCCACAAGTCAAATCCTAACACAAACATCATTGGAGATGTTGATTCAGGGGTGAGAACAAGAGGACAAACCCATGATGAAAATGTTTGTCTTCATTCTTGTTTCTTGTCCCAGATAGAGCCAAAGAAGATTGATGAGGCTCTAAAGGATGGAAGTTAAGTTAAAGCTATGCAAGAGGAGCTACTTCAATTCAAAAGGCAAAAGGTTTGGAACCTATGTCCTCTTCCTCAAGGGAAGACTACCATAGGAACCAAATGGGTGTTCAGGAATAAGAAGGATGATAGAGGACTTGTCATCAAGAACAAGGCAAGACTAGTTGTTCAAGGGTATACTCAAGAAGAAGGAATTGACTACACAGATGTTTTTGCTATTGTAGCAAGACTTGAAGCTGTCAGGATATTCCTAGCTTTTGCTGCATCTAAGAACTTCAAGGTCTACCAACTTGATGTAAAGTGTGATTTTCTCTATGGGGTGATTGATGAAGAGGTGTATGTCAGACAACCACCTGGGCTTGCAGATCCTGATTATCCATGTTATGTCTGCAGGCTTGATAAAGCTCTTTATAGGCTGCACCAAGCACCAAGGAAGTGGTATGAGACTCTATCTCAGTATCTCTATGAGCATAGCTACAAAACGGGTACTGTTGATGGAACTCTCTTCATCAAAGGAATAGGAAATGACATAATGCTAGTTCAAGTATATGTAGATGACATTATCTTTGAGTCAACAAACCCAAAGCTCTGTAAAGACTTTGAGAAGCTGATGAAGGACAGGTTTTAAATGAGTGCCATGGAGGAACTCAATTTCTTTCTAGGAATTCAAGTGAAGCAAGTTGACAATGGCATCTTCATAAGTCAGTCAAAGTATGTACAAGACACACTTTAAAGGTTCAACATGACTGATTGTAAGGTTGCAAAGACACCTATAGCCAGGAACCACTCCCTTAGACCTGATCTTGAGGGGGAGTGTGTTGATGAGCATCTCTACAGGGCAATGATTGGGCCTCTTATGTACCTCACAGCTAGCAGGCCAGATATCATGTTTGCTGCACGCATTTGTGCAAGATATCAAGCCAACCCCAAGATGTCACACCTGATCACTGTCAAAATAATTTTAAGATATATTTTAAAGGTGCTCCATCACTTGGCCTTTGGTATCCAAAGAAATCTGACTTTAGTCTATATGCTTATATAGATAGTGACTATGGTGGTTGCAACATGACTACAAAGTCTACATCAGGGGGATGTTAGTTTCTTGGTGGAAGGATAGTCTCTTGGCAATGTAAGAAACAATCCTGTGTGTCTGCATCAACTGTTGAGGCTAAATACATTTCTGCTGCAAGCTGCTATGCTCAAGTGCTTTGGATTCAAAATCAGATGCTGGACTATGGATTCAACTTCAAGGAGACTCCCATCCATATAGACAACAACAATGCTATCTCAATCACAGAAAATACTATGCAGCACTCAAGGAAAAAGCATATCAATATCAGGTATCATTTGATTAGAGATACCTTTGAAAAAGGATTAATCAAACTAGTCAAAGTTAACACAAATAAACAATATGCTAATCTGTTCACTAAAGCTTATAATGAACAAAGATTTAAATATCTTGTATCAACTATTGGGATGATTAACTTTGAATAGCTTTACTTAAAACATTATCATACTATTTCTAAAACATATGTGTCCTAAGTTGTCTATTTAATCACCTTCATAAGCCCTTGTGCAGGACCGGTGAAGGGTGGTCACTTACAACACAACAACACAAAGAGGAGATTAACCAAACTTAATCAAATAGTAAACGGGATTAACCACAATAATGATGCTAAGAACACAAGTAACAAGTAAGAGACAAAACAAGAGAACACAAGAGATTGGGTATCAAGGATGCAGTATATTGCTTTCTCAAGTTCTATTACAAGTGTTACAAATCATTAAGAAAGATACTAGAACATGGAATACTTATACTACAACCTACAGCCGGCTATACTTTGAAAGCCAGCTGGATACAATTGACTAGACACAAACAAAATCAATTATAGAATCAAAAGGCATATCTTCCTTTTGACTTGTGACTATGACATGCCATAGCTCACATCCTAATATATTACAAAAAGGATAAAAGTACATAAAGTAGAAAGCATGGACTCAAGACCTCAATGTACAGTTACCAAAAGCATGGACCTTTCACCAACTCATGTAAGTTGGTGACTTTACAGAGTTGCAGCGGAAAGGTGGTCCAGCTTTATGGTAAAGTACATCAGATAAAGGCATATCCTTAAAATTCTTCGGAAGAAATCTGTCTTCACTAAGTGGCTTCGGAAGACTTTGTCTTTGAAGCTTCGGAAGACTTTACTTTTGGCTTCGGAATATATTGGTCTTGGCTTCGGAAGATTTTACACTTAGAATATTTCTAGTGCATGGTGTAAAACTTCCGAAGCAATTCTACTTCAGTTCTTTAGTGCATTGCTTGCAGAGAGACTTTGGATGTTTTGGTTGCATCAGACTTATAGGAATCCTTACAAACTCCCCCTAGGCTGATGCTACCAAAACATTTAGAAGATCTTTAGATGCTAGTAGTCTTCAGCACAATGATGACCATACCCTTTTTCATTAGATGGTCAGGATCATTTAGACTTTCATAGTATCTTCTCAACTCAAGGAGATCATGCAGAGGTAAGTTGATTATGTCTTGCCATGTATAGACATTCTCAACACCTTGATCTCTAATCACATGCCATCTTTCTGGATTGGTAGAGAAGGTCCAGGATAAGATGGGTGTCTCAACTGCAAGAGGAGCCACTTGTATTGGAGTTGATTGGGCTGCCTCTTCATGCACTTCCTCAGGTTGATCTGACTCAGCCTGAGGTGTAGAGGTAGATGATTTAGGCTTCTTCTTCTTAGACTTTGGCTTAAAAGCCATCCTCTTCTTCCTCTTAGAAGACTTTAACTGAGAAGACTGGTCTGCAGCACCTTGTTGATCATCCTTGTCTTTCTCAGTTGGGTGTTCCTCCCTCACAGGTTTAGAAGGAGAGGGAGTTTGATCCTGCTGTGGATCAGAAGATGAAGCTTGCTGAGGCTCAGCAGGAGGTCCGGGTTGTGTTGTCTCAGGTTGTTCAACCTTAAGCTCCACTTCAGGTGGGACTTGACTTGGAAGAGAGTGTAAGTCAATCAGTTCTCCACTCTTGATCTTCTGCTTGATTACCCTGATATGCTCATCCATTGTGGATAGAGACATAAGGCCAAGTCTCCTTCCGGAGAATCCATACAGCTTCAAGAAGCTCATCATCCTTTGTCTGTTAGCAGACTTCTTCATACTCTTTTGGATGATGGCTCTTGACTTTGCAGCTTCTTCCCTTAGCTTCTTCTTAGTTGTCTTTCTGTCTTTGACTAACTCAAGCTCAAGTTGTTTTAAGTACTCAAACTCAACATAGTCATAGGACAAGGGAAGAAGTGCATCTGCCTTATAGAAGCCTGTGGCACTCAGGTAGTTGATCATTTTGATCCTATCTTCTTCTTTGTCTACCTGAGGTTCTTGTTGAACCACATCTTCTTGTATATGACTTTCTTGAACTGGGGAGAGAGTAGGAGCATGTTTGTAGAGTCTTTTCTGTCTCTTCTCCTCTTTACATGGAGAAGTAACCTTGCATCCTCTTTTTCTTTCATCTCTCTTGACACTTCCATGTCAGCCAGTTCATTTAGCTCATCTAAGGGGAGAGAAATGATATTGTCTATGTCATAGTTCCTTGACTACAGATAATTTATCCTGACTGCCCTTAACTCATCATTCTGAGTATCTGGTCTGGGGGCAGCCCTGATAGCAGACTCCATGAGTCTTGAAGACTCAGTAGAGGAACTTTCTCCCCTCAGCCTCCTTTTCCTCTC
This sequence comes from Flaveria ramosissima, assembly GCA_025215565.1. NCBI lineage: Eukaryota > Viridiplantae > Streptophyta > Magnoliopsida > Asterales > Asteraceae > Flaveria > Flaveria ramosissima. The sequence goes on from CM046034.1 coordinate 36,738,218, forward strand.
TCTCTCTCTCCTCCTCCTTTATCTCCTCAGATGTCATCTTTCTTTTCCCTTTGTCATTCACAGACCTTTGTGACTCAGGGTGGAGAGAGCTTTGGCCTTCATTGCTTGCTGCAGCATCTGAGCTCAGGCCAGAGAGAGGTTGAGAAGCACCTTCACCAGCAGGTGTCTCAGAAGTAATGTGGATCTCTGCAGCAGTTGATGATGATGAGACAGGGGTCTCAGGTTCTGCCACTGGGCCTTCAGTCAAGGTTTTCCCTATGAAACTAATCTTAGGGTCTGCCTCAACATCCAGTTGACCGATGGCATTACCTGATTGCCTAAGTCTCCTTCTTAAGCTGAACTCTGCGGTGATCCTGTCTTGGATTCTTTGAGCAAGTCTATCAGCTTGTCTTGAGTTGCTTGGGTTGACAAGTGGCATGTTGACTAGATCCAGACCTTCATAGAAGTTCAAAGTTTGAAAATCAAATACTTCTTGTTGCCCTTGAACTCTATGAAGAATAAGGGCTCTTCTATCAGCATCATACCTCCACCCAATGAAGTAGTTTGAAATTCCTTAAGGAGGGAATGACATAGCCCTTAGTATACCTCCCTCAAAGAGACTCTTGATGATAGAGTCTATAGAGTCCACATTAATGTGAACTTGAGGAAGTTGCTGAGAATGCACAATTGCAAGTGAGGATGGTGAGTCCTTAATGTCCATTCTCTGTGAAGAACTCCCAGGTTCTGTGGCTGCAATAACTTTCTCCCCCTTTTTGGTAGCATCACCCACTTGCATAGGTGAGCTGGAGGATAGATCAATCACATCCACAGGTTCTTGTGTTCCTGGTTGAGCTCTTCTTAAAAGTCTCCCAGCTAGTTTTTCCTTAAGATATGAAATCTCAAGTTGGTGATCATTGACCCTGTTGTGTAAGGTAGTCACCTAAGATTCAAGGTGACTAACTTTAGAGACTAAATAGGAGCATGTTTTTGACAGTTTTTGCACCTTTAGCCTCAGATTCCCCTCTTCTTCATCAGAAGAATCATTGGGGTTGAGATGATTGGACCAAAGTCCTCTCTCTCACCACCAGCTTCATGTTCTTGGCTGCTAGATTTCCTCTGCTCATTGACATTCTCAGTTGAGATATCAATGGGCTGAGTTGCCATGGTTGAGGTCTTAATAATGTAATCACTTGCAAAAGTGAGAGCCTCTTCCATATGGATATCCTGAACAGGTTCAGAAGTATTCACCTCAGTTATAGGTGACTAATGTGGGCTAGACTGAGGAGACTCAGGAGTACTCATCTCTCTTTGGGTAGGGGAAGAGAAGAGAGACTCATGGTACTCACTGAAACCTAAGTCTTCATTAGTATAGAAGGAAAGGTTGGGAATGGGTTGATTTAGATCTAAAGGCTGGGGATGGTAACTGTCCCCTGAAAGTTGTTCACTTGAGTGTTGAGACTCATGGTGAAGGCTTAAGGCTGTTGGGCTTGTGAGCTCATCAGGGTGAGCATGAGGAACCTCAGCCCTGATAGTTGAAGTGATGGGAGTGGTTTGCTCCTCAGGGGAAGTAGGAGCTCTAGTGTCCACTTCCTCCTGTAAAGGTGAGTATATGGGACCTGCACAGACTCAATAGCTTGAGTAGGGGTTCGTTTGGACTTTCTTTGGTAGGTGAGGGTTACTTGAGGCCTTTTTAGTGGTAGAGAGGTAGAAGGTGTGGTTTCAACACTAGCTTGTGTTGCTAGGTTGTCACCTTGAGCAATGAGCTCTAACATTATGGGGACAAGGGCTGTTTCTACCCCTGAGAAGCCTACAGCTGGCTTCTTCATGATTTTAAAGATGCCAGGCTTCATCTGTCCCAATTTATGAATATTATCTGTTTCCCTCAACTGTGAGCCCAGTTGACAGTTTAGAATGTGTTGAACATATCTAGGAAACATATAATACTCTAAGGAGTCCGAGTTAGCAAGCAAATTGGTATAGACAAATTGAGAGTACCTGAACTTGACCCCTTGAACCATTCCATGCACTATGAAGGAGAGATCCTTAGGAATCTGGTCCCACCCTCCATGCTTGTTTGACAAGCTGTGGATAACCACATGGAGTTGGTATTTCCACTAGGATGAGACCTTCCCTTTCCTGAAGGTCTTTACAGAGAAATCCCCCTCATAGCCCATCTGCTCAAAGGAATGATTAACAGCTTCCTTTGGGAAGGACAACTCACCTTCTTCATCATTCAGCTGCAAATGAGTGTTGATGATGGCCGGAGTGATGAAGATTGTCCTCCCTTGCACTGTGGCAGACAGTGCCTTCTCCCCATCCATGATGACCTCTTGGCAGGTCTTCCAGAATTCAAGCAGATGATCCTCATAGAGAGTAGGATCAATGGTTAGGGAGGTGAAGTAATTTGATAAAGTTAAGAACTGGCAAATCTCTGGGAAACTTTCATCTTTCTCAGAGCTTAACAGAGCAACCTGATTATGTTGCCTGTGAAGTTGCATGGAGAAATCTGGGTTGTTGCTGCGGTTAAGGTTGGCCATTTGAGAAGCTTAAGGATGAAGAAAGGTGAAAAGCAAAGGCGGTTTGGGAATTAGGTTTGAGGAATAGTAGAATTGAGGAAGATAGTGAGGGAGAGGGGGAACCGTTGGGTATTTATGTGAAAAGGATTTGAACCAAAGTTAATGAAAGAGGATAAACTTTGAAACCCGAATGTCGGTTCCACCTCTGAAAAAGTAGTTTACTTTTGCTCAAAAAGTAGTTTACTTTTGCTCAAAAAGTAGTTTTCTTGGAATTCGAAAAGCTTCCGAAGGTAAACTATCTTCGGAAGTTTTAATGAAAAAGCTTCCGAAGCTAAAATGACTTCGGAAGATTTTCCTGAGAATCTTGAAAATTTTGCTTCGGAAGAGAAATAAACACTTGAATGCTTTGTATATAAAACAACAAAGCTTCCGAGAGTTAATTTTGCTTCGGAAGGAAAAAATCCTTAAAAACAAATAAGTGTCTGAGACAAGTATTTAAGCTCCGGAAGATAGATTGAGACTTCTTCCGAAGGAAAAATTTCTTAGACAGTTATTTATTTTGAAGACATGATTTTCTTCCGAAGGTAAAAATATATCTTCCGAAGGATCAGAAAATTTTCAAGAATCTAAGGAAAGTCTTCAAAAAGGATTTGATATCCAAAGAAAACATGAGCTTATGAAAGTGATGAACTAGAAAACTTAGGATACACATATTTTAAGAAATAATTAGAATTAGTTTTAAGAAAAAATCTACTCAAAGTTAATCATCCTAATAACTGATATTAGATGTTTAAATCTCTGTTCATCAAAAGCTTTTGTAAATAGATCAGCATATTGTTCATCTGTATGAACTTTGACTAGTTTAATTAATCCTTTTTCATAGTTATCTCTTATGAAATGATACCTGATATTGATGTGTTTGGTCCTTGAGTGCTGCATAGGGTTGTCAGTGATAGAGATAGCTCTATTGTTGTCTATGTGGATAGGAGTCTCCTTGAAGTTAAATCCATAGTCCAACATCTGATTTTGAATCCAAAGCACTTGAGCACATCAACTTATAGCAGCAATGTATTCAGCCTCAGCAGTTGATGCAGACACACAGGATTGTTTCTTGCATTGCCATGAGACAACCCTTCCACCAAGGAATTGACATCCCCTAGATGTAGACTTTGCAGTCATGTTGCAACCACCATAATCACTATCTGTATAAGCATACAGATTGAAGTCAGGATTCTTTGGATACCATAAACCGTGTGTTGAAGCACCTTTGAGGTATCTTAAAATCCTTTTGACAGTGATTAGGTGAGACATCTTAGGGTTGGCTTGATATCTTGCACAAATACATGTAGCAAACATGATATCAGGCCTGCTAGCTGTAAGATACATAAGAGACCCAATCATAGCCCTATATAAGTGTTCATCTACACACTCCCCCTCAAGATCATGTCCAAGGGAGTGGTTTATGGCTATAGGTGTTTAGCAATCTTACAATCAGTCATGTTGAACCTCTTGAGTATGTCCTGAACATACTTTGGCTGACTTATGAAGATGCCATCTTCAACTTGCTTCACTTGAATTCCCAGAAAGAAATTGAGTTCTCCCATTGCACTCATTTCAAATCTGTCTTTCATCAGCTTCTCAAAGTCTTTGCAGAGCTTTGGATTAGTTGAACCAAAGATGATGTCATCTACATACACTTGAACTAGCAATAAGTCATTTCCCTGTCCTTTGATGAAGAGAGTTCCATCTATAGTACCTCTCCTGTATCCATGTTTACAAAGATACTCAGACAATGTCTCATACCACTTCTTGGGTGCCTGATGAAGCCCATAAACAGCTTTGTCAAGCTTGCAGACATAATCAGGATGATCAGGGTCTACAAAACCAGGTTGTTGTTTGACATACACCTCTTCATCAATCACTCCATACAGAAAAGCACACTTCACCTCAAGTTGAAAGACCTTGAAGTTCTTGGATGCAGCAAATGCCAGGAATATCCTAACAGCTTCTAATCTTGCTACAGGAGCAAAGACATCAGTGTAGTCAATCCCTTCTTCTTGTGTGTATCCTTGAACAACTAGTCTTGCCTTGTTCTTGATGATAATGCCTCTATCATCCTTCTTATTCCTTAACACCCATTTGGTTCCAATGGTAGTCTTCCCATGAGGAAGAGGACAAAGGTTTCAAACTTTTTGCCTTTTGAATTGAAGCAACTCTTGTTGCATAGCTTCAACCCAACATCCATCCTTTAGAGCCTCATCAACTTTCTTTGGCTCTATCTGGGATAAGAAACAAGAGTGAAGACAAACATTTGCTTCATGGGTTTGTCCTCTTGTTCTTACCCCTGTGACAACATTTCCAATGATGTTTGTGGTGGGGTGAGACTTGTGGATCCTAAGCTGAGGGATCACAGCAAGTTGCTGAGAAAGATCCAAATTTGAGAAATTTAGATCTCGCATAGATGATTCACCCTCCACATCACCACACTTATCAAGATTAACTTGATCCAATGAGTGTGTGACATCATTGATGTTGTCATCTATGGTGTGGTTATTTGCATCAAGGAATTTCTGATCACTTTCACCATCACCATTGTTGTCTTCCACAATTGAGGTATCTTTATCTGGTTATGGAGCCTCTGAGCTGGAATTTGAAGGCACCCCCCAGATGTATCAGCTGAATTTGTCATTGTAGTGCTGATAGAAACCTCATTTGCTGAAGTAGTTCCAACTGGAGCTGAAGATGTATGAGTTGAAGGTCTTCTCATCTCAAATCTTGGATCAGGATCTCCTGTATTTAAATTTTCTGCAGATCGTGAAACATTCTCACAAGATTTGTTAAAACAGTTGGTAACTAAATCAAGATCAAATAGCCAATCAGGACCAGAACTACCACACAGGGTGTGTGTTCATTGAAAGTCACATTGGCTGACTCCTTAACAATTCTAGTTCTGAGATTGTATACTCTATAAGCCTTAGCTTGGGAAGAGTATCCAATGAAGTGTCCATCATCTTATTTCTCAACAAACTTGGCAATTTTATCCTTGGTATTCAAGATGGTGCAAGGACATCCAAATGACCTGAGAAAACCAATGAAAGGTTTTCTCTTGTGCCAAAGTTCATAAGAAGTCTTACCATGTGTCTTAACTACTAAAACTCTGTTTTGCACATAGCAAGCAGTGTTTACTGCCTCTACCCAGAAGGTGATGGGCAGTTTAGAGTCAGACAATATAGTTCTTGCAGCTTCAACTAGTGTCTTGTTTCTCCTCTCAGCAACACCATTTTGCTGAGGAGTCCTGGGAGCACTATATTGTCTTGTAATACCTTTTTCATCACAAAATGTATCAAGGATTTGATTCTTGAATTCAGTCCCTTGATCACATCTTATGGTTTTGACCTTGTGATCACTTTGATTCTCAATTTATAAGATGAAATTCTTCAGAATCTCAGGGGTCTCATCCTTAGTTCTAAGAAAGAAAACCCAAGTGAATCTTGTAAAATCATCTGTGATCACCAAACAATAAGAGGTCCTTCCTAGACTCATTACACTGGTGGGGCCAAAGAGATCCATAGTATTAAGTGTAGGGGAGTAGTGATGGAGTTCTTTTCCTTAGGCTTGCGAGATACCTTATGTTGCTTCCCTTTCATGCATGCAACACAATGATCATCACTTGTAAACTCTTTCTTTGGCATTCCAGTTACCAAATCATGTTTAATTAGTTTATTCATGTTCTTAAAGTTTACATGACACATTCTTTTATGCCATATGAAAGACTCATCACTATTTGCTTTAGACAGAAAGCATGAAACTTCTCATGAGGGAGATGTTTCTTGCAAATCCATCTTGTACATGTTCCCTTTCCTGGGGGCTCTAAGCAGGATGTGCTCATGAGGAATGACCACTCCAGGCTTGAGAACAATGCACTCATGCTCAGTAAAGAGCATGTTATGACTCTGATCACAAAATTGGGATACACTCTTGTATCCAAGATCCTTGACAAAGTTTACCTTTTCAATGCTGAGCTTACCATTTGTGACCTTGCCCCTTCCAGAAATGTAACCACCTTCATCTCCTCCAAAAGCAACTGGTCCTCCATCAATCCTCTCAAAGTTATGGAGTAGTGACCTATTGCCTGTCATGTGCCTCGAACAGCCACTATCAATGATCCAGACATTCTTATTTGTCTTGAGCTGTTCCTGCATAAAGAAAATGATTAGTTACATTTGGAAACCCAAGCCTTATTTGTCTTGGGCTCACTAAGTATAATAGGAGGTAATGCAACAGTAATAGATCCTATGGTTGTGCTAGAAGGATCTTGAGCTGTTGTTGATGGAGAAACTTCAGTCACTTGGTCTTTCTTAGACTCCCACACCACCTTTGGAGTCTTGGACTTGACCTTCAAAACTTCGGAAGCTTTTGGGACTTCGGAAGTTTTGATGACTGAACCTTCAGAAGATTCTGCAGTCACTGCAGCAGACTTCAGTACTTCAGAAGAATTCCTTTCTTCCGAGACCAACTTCTCTTCCGAAGATAATTTTCCATTTGCCTTCTTCTTTGATTTGGAGCTTCCGAAGGAAACAGACTTTTCTTCCGAAGCTTGAATCTTCTTGAAACTCTTTGAAGTCATTGTCTTGGTCATATGGATAGTACTTTTAGGATTGTATGGACAATCCTTAGCAATGTGAGAGGTACTTTCACACATGACACACAACATTTTCTTCTTCACAAGAGTCTCTTTATGAGAGCAAGACTGTCTTTGGTCACATCCCTTCTCCACCTTCATCTTTGCAGATGCTGAGACAGTTCTTATGGGCTTGGAACTGTTCTTGGAGTTTGATGGTCCAGGCTGTGCAGCAGTGGTACATAGCAGATCAGTCTTCTTCTTGGTACTGAGATGATTTGAACAAGAACCAGAACTCTTAGCAAAAGAGTTTTGGTTGATGTCTTCAGTCTTTACTACTTCAAACCCTACAGAGATAAAAACTTGTTTCTGCTTAGAGTCAAAAGTAGCCTTGATCTCTTGAGCCTTCCTTGCTTTTCTTTTGCTCTTCCTGATCAAGTTCTTTCTCATTGTCTTGGTCATCACAGTAATCTTCTTCTCCTCAGAAGGATAGTGGCCCTTCTTAGAATCCTCTTCTTCACTCTTCTCAGAGGAATTCTTCACTATCTCTTCTTCATCCTCTTCACTTATAGGATCTATGAGAGGAAGCTCATCTTCACAAGTTCCACACCTAGGAGATCTTACAGACAAGATTGTGTGTGGAGGAGCTATCTCATTAGATCCCAGTCCCTGTCTATTTTGATAACACACTTTGTTGTGCAGGGATGAGGATATCATTTTCTTGAAGGTCTCTTCTTCAAGAAAACTCTTTTATGCCCTGGCTTTGCTGATCACAAGCTCAGCCTGGCACTCAGTCAGCTTGGTTATGAGATCTTTGATTTGAGTTCTAAAATCTATATGCTCATGTTTTAGAACTGAAATGGTTTTCTCTAAGTCCTCTATCTTTAGCTTATAATCATTTTCAGACTTTCTAAAATTAGATTTTAAAATGTTTAAGGACTCAAGATCAGATCTCATCTCCAAGTTATAGGATCTGTATCTGTTAACTTTAGCAATGCATTCAGGAGTACAAAGATGTTCCAATACCTTGGCTTCATCATGATCTGCCATTAGTGCCTGGTTTGGAGAAGCATCTTCCACCTGAAAGCTCCAGTCAAAGCATCCTTCTTCAACAGCAACAGCAGCTTGTTGCTTTGGCTTCTCATTCTGAGGGGCTTTCTCAGTGTAGTTTGGTCTGGTTTGTGCTTGGCCACCATTTGTTTTAGGTGCCTTACACTCTATAGCAAAGTGGCCCATCAAGTTACAGTTGTAACACTTGACTTTGCTCTTATCAAAGCCAAACTTTCCACTGGTTGCATTGCTTGGAAACCTCCTTCCAGTTCTCTTGTAGAACTTCTTGGCTCTATGAGTGAGAAGAGCCATCTGCTGGACTATTTCCATATATTCCAGATCATCTGGATGGATACAATCCAGGTCTTCAAGAGTGAAAAGAGAGTTGCCACAACTTTCATCAGAAGACACAAAGGCTTGAGAAGAGTTTGTCTCTTGGAATGGGCTTCCTTGAGTGTAGTTCTCCCTGGGTGTCTCTTGGAAGGTGATGAAAGGACCCTTTGGTGAGTTGTCAGGGTAGCATATGAGATGATGTTGGGGTTCTATGCTATCCCTTTCAACCACATGCAGGGCTGAACCCAATTGATTGTTGGAGTTGCCAGATGAACCTTGCATGTTCATCTCCATCTGGTAGCCACTGAGAATCCCTATAACTTTGTCAGAGTAAGAGTTTTGAGATTTTCAGTCCTCTTGATCACCACACAATAGTGTGTCCATTGCCTAGGAAGTGAGGACATGAACTTCCTTACAATGTCTCTGTTTTCAAAAGGAACTCCTCCATCCACAAGGGTATCCACTATCTCAACATACCTGAAGTATTGTTGAGTCATGGTTTCACCTGTTTTGAAGGTGAAGTTTTCAAACTGCTGCTTCAGGAGATCCTTCTTGTTCTCCTTGGCTTTAGAGGAGCCTTCATACATCAGTTTTAGTCCATCCCACAGCTGTTTAGCTGTTTTGCACTTCTTGAACCTCTGTACACAGAGTTTGGAAGGGCAGTTTGAAAAGTAGTCATGGCTTTTCTATCAATCTCTACTCTCTTCCTATCTTCATCAGAGTAGTTAGCCACATCTTTAGGGATCATACCAGCACCAGTAGCAGAAGGAGTGCTGGGTATGAAAGGTCCCTTTTCAACAGACTCCCACATTCTTGAGTCTAGAGACCTGATGAAACCTTCCATTCTCATACCCCAGGTATCAAAGTCATCAAGAGTGATCAGTGGGGACTTGTTCATGGTTCCAGTTTCCATATCAGTCTTTGAAATGGATGTCATTTGAAAGTTTAGTATTTGTGTGTATGAGGGATCTTAAGATGGTGAGATCTTATATCAAGAGCCTGAAATGCTCTGGTACCAATTGCAGGACCGGTGAAGGCTGGTCACTTACAACACAACAACACAAAGAGGAGATTAACCAAACTTAATCAAATAGTAAACTGGATTAACCACAATAACGATGCTAAGAACACAAGTAACAAGTAAGAGACAGAACAAGAGAACACAAGAGATTGGGTTTCAAGGATGCAGTATATTGCTTTCTCAAGTTCTATTACAAGTGTTACAAAGCATTAAGAAAGATAATAGAACATGAAATACTTATACTACAACCTACAGCCGGCTATACTTTGAAAGCCAGCTGGATACAATTGACTAGACCCAAACAAAATCAATTGTAGAATCAAAAGGCATATCTGCCTTTTGATTTGTGACTATGACATGCCATAGATCACATCCTAATATATTACAAAAAGAATAAAAGTACATAAAGTAGAAAGCATGGACTCAAGACCTTAATGTACAGTTACCAAAAGCATGGACCTTTCACCAACTCATGTAAGTTGGTGACTTTACAGAGTTGCAGCGGAAAGGTGGTCCAACTTTATGGTAAAGTACATCAGATAAAGGCATATCCTTAAAAGTCTTTGGAAGAAATCTGTCTTCACTAAGTGGCTTCGGAAGACTTTGTCTTTGAAGCTTCAGAAGACTTCACTTTTGGCTTCAGAAGATATTGGTCTTGGCTTCGGAAGATTTTACACTTAGAATATTTCTAGTGCATGGTGTAAAACTTCCGAAGCAATTCTACTTCAGTTCTTTAGTGCATTGCTTGCAGAGAGACTTTGGATGTTTTGGTTGCATCAGACTTATAGGAATTCTTACACCTTGATCTCTTTGGAAGAAAAACTTTTCAAAAGACATTCCTTAGATTTTTAAAAACTTTAATCTCTTTACTTTTCGGAAGATTTAAAATTACCTTCGGAAGAAACTTATGTCTTAGTAAACAAATAACTACTCAGTGATTTTACCTTCGGAAGAAATCTTTGAAATATCTTCCGAAGCTTAAAATCAACTTAAGTACTTTTATGTTTTAAAAGAACAATTTTCTTCCGAAAGCAAATTACCTTCGAAAGTTTTCATTCTTTTTAAAATAGAAACTCTGAGTATTAATTCTCTTCCGAAGCAAAATTCTCAAAAACTTTTGAAATATCTTCCGAAGCCAATTTGCCTTCGGAAGTTTTTTCTTCAGAACTTCCAAAGCTAAAGAACCTTCGGAAGATTTCTCGACTTCCAAGAAAACAATTTTTGGGCAAAGTAAACTACTTTTTAAGAGGTGGGACCGACATCCAGATTTCAGAGTTTATCCTCTTTCATTAACTTTATCTCAGATCCTTTTCACATAAATACCCAACGGTTCCCCCCTCCTTCACTATCTTCTTCAATTACACTATTACTTAAACCTAAATTCTCCCAAACCGCTTTTGTTCTTCACCTTCCTTCACCTTTAAGCTTCTCAAAATGGTCAGTCTAAACCGCAGAAACAACACTGACTTCTCCATGCAACTTCACAAGCAACACAACCACGTTGCTCTGTTGAACTCTGAGAAAGGTGATAGTTTCTCAGAGGTTTGCCGTTTTCTGGCTCTATCCAACTACTTCACCTCCCTAACCGTTGATCATACTCTCTATGAGGATCATCTGCTTGAATTTTTGGAAGACCTGCCAAGATGTCATTATGGATGGGGAGAAGGCACTGCCTGCGACAGTATACAGGAGGACAATCTTCATCACTCCGGCCATCATCAACACTCATTTACAGCTGGATGATGAAGAAGGTGAATTGTCCTTCCCAAAGGAAGCTGCTAATCATTCTTTTGTGTAGATGGGCTATGAGGGAGATTTCTCTACAAAGATCTTCAGGAAAGGGAAGGTCTCATCCCAGTGGAAATACCTGCTCCATGTGGTTATCCACAGCTTTTCAAACAAGCATGGAGGGTGGGACCAGATTCCTGAGGATCTCTCCTTCATAGTGCATGGAATTGTTCAAGGGGTCAAGTTCAGGTACTCTCAGTTTGTTTACACAAATTTGCTTGCTAACTTGGACTCCTTAGAGTATTACATGTTTCCTAGATATGTTCAATACATTCTTAACTTTGAACTGGGCTCACAGTTGAGGGAAACAGGTAAATATTCTTAAATTGGGACAGATGAAGCCTGGCATCTTTAAAATCATAAAGAAGCCAACTGTAGGCTTTTCAGGGGTAGAAACAGCCCTTGTCCAAAAAATGTTAGAGCTCATTGCTTAGGGTGACAACCTAGCAACACAAGCTAGTGTTGAACCCACACCTTCTACCTCCCAACCACCAAAAAGACCATAGATCACCCTCACCTACCAAAGAAAATCCAAACGAACCCCTGCTCAAGCTATTAAGCTTGTGTAGGCCCTCATACACTCACCCGTATAGAAGGAAGTGGATACTAGAGCCCCTACTTCCCCTGAGGAGCAACCCACTCCCATCTCTTCAAGAATCAATGATGAGGTTCCTCATGTTCAGTCTAATGAGCTCACAAGCCCAACTGCCTTAAGCCTTCACTCTGAGTCTCAACACTCAAGTGAACAACCTTCAGGGGACAGTTACCATCCCCAGCCTTTAGACTTAAATCAACCCATTCTTAACCTTGAGTTCTATACTGATGAAGACTTAGGGTTTAGTGAGTACCATGAGTCTCTCTACTCTTCCCCTACTCAAAGAGAGATGAGTTCTCCTGAGTCCCCTATGTCTAGCCAATATCAGTCACCCATTACTGAGGTGGATCAACCTGAACCTGTTTAAGAGATCCATATGGAAGAGGCTCTTATTTCTGTAAGTGATTATATCATTAAGACCTCAACCATTGCAACTCATATTTTTGACACCTCAACTACGGCTATCAATGAGCAGAGGAAATCCAGCAGCCAAGAACCTGAAGCTGGTGGTGAGACAAAGGACTTTGGTCCAATTATCTCACCCCTAATGATTCTTCTGATGAAGATAAGGGGAATGCAGGACCGTTAAAGGGTATGCACTTACAACACAACAACACAATGAGGAGAGTTGCTTAGAACACTTAAAAGATCAAATAGGGAATTGGTTAACATTTAGTGAAAGATGCTAAGAACACAAGTAAATATGAGACAGAACAAGATGGCAAACAACACAAGTAATTGGTTTTCAAGAATGTTGTACATTGCTTCTCAAGTTCTATTACAAATCTTACAAAGCATGCGATGGAAAGTTACAAGTACTTGAGATACTTTATACTACATCCTACAGCCAGCCATACCTTGAAAGCTAGTTGGATACAATTGACTAGACAACTACAAAATCAAATGTAGAGTCAAAAGGCAGATTTGCCTTTTGACTAGTGACTATGACATGCCATAGCTCACATCCTAATATATTACAAAAAGGATAAAAGTACATAAAGTAGAAAGCACAGACTCAAGACCTCAATGTACAGTTACCAAAAGAATGGACCTTTTCACCAACTCATGTAAGTTGGTGACTTTACAGAGTTGCAGCGGAAAGGTGGTCCAGCTTTATGGTAAAGTACATCAGATAAAAGCATGTCTCTAAAAGTATTCGGAAGAAATTTGTCTTCACTCTTTGGCTTCGGAAGACTTTGTTTTTGAAGCTTCGGAAGACTTCACTTTTGGCTTCGGAAGATGTTAGTCTTGGCTTCGAAAGATTTTACACTTACAATATTTCTAGTGCTTGGTGTAAAACTTTCGAAGCATTTCTTCTTCTGTTCTTCAGTGCATGCATGCAGAGAGACTTTGGATGTTTTGGCTACATCAAACTTATTGGAATCCTTACAAACTCCCCCTAGGCTAATGCTACCAAAACATTTGAAGAACTTCAGTTGTTGACAGTCTTCATAATGATGATGACCATGCCCTTCTTCATCAAATGGTCAGCATCACTCAGACTCTCATAATATCTTCTCATCTCAAAGAGATCATGCAAAGGTAGGTTGAATTAGTCTTGCCATGTATAGACATTCTCAACACCTTGATCTCTGATCACATGCCATCTTTCTGGATTAGTTGTGAAGGTCCAGGGATAAGATGGGTCTCTCAGCTGCAAGAGGAGCCACTTGAATTGGAGTTGATTGGGTTGCCTCTTCATGCACTTCCTTAGGTTGATCTGACCCAGCCTGAGGTGTAGAGGTGGATGATTCAGGCTTTTTCATTTTCTTTGACTTTGGTTTGGAAGCCATCCTTTTCTTCCTCTTAGATGACTTTAACTAAGAAGACTGGTCTGAAGCACCTTGTTGATCATTCTTGTCTTGCTCAGTTGGGCGTTCCTCCCTCACAGGTTCAGAAGGAGAGGGAGTTTGACCCTGTTGTGGATCAGAAGATGAAGCTTGCAGCCTCTTCCCTCATCTTTCTCTTTGTTGCCTTTTGTTCTTTGAGCACTTGAAGTTCAAGTTGTTTGAGATACTCAAACTCAATGTACTCAAAGGACAAGGGAAGAAGTGCAGATGCCTGGTAGAGACCTGTGGCACTCAGGTAGTTGATCATGTTTTGCCTATCTGTTTCCTTGTCTACCTGAGGTTCTTGTGTAGTTGCTACATCCTCTTGCACAGGGCTTTTTTTTGAACTGGGGAGAGAGTAGGAACATGCTTGTATAACGTTTTCTATCTCTTCTCCTCTTTGAATTGGAGAAGTAGCCTTGCATTCTCTGCTTCCTTCATCTCTCTTGACACTTCCATGTCAGCCAGTTCATTTAATTACTCTAAGGGGAGAGATATAATCTCATCTATGTCATAGTTCCTGGTCTGCAGGTAAGTAATCCTGACAGCCCTCAACTCACTATCTTGAGTGTTTGGTCTGGGGGCAGCCCTGATTGCAGCTTGCATAAAGCTTGAAGACCCAGAGGAACTTTCTCCCCTTAGCTTCCTCTTCCTATATCTCTCCTCCTCCTCAATCTCCTCTGCAGTTAGTTTCCTTTTCCCTTGTCACCCACAGACCTTTATGACACAGGGTGGAGAGAGCTTTGGCCTTTATTGCTTGGTATAGCATCCAAGCTCTGGCCAGAGAGAGGTTGTGAGACACCTTCACCAACAGGTGCTTCACTGAAGGAATGAATTTCTGAAGCAGTTGTTGGTGTGACAGGGCTCTCAGGCTCTATCACTGGGGCTTCAGCCAAGCTTTTCCCTTTGAAGCTAATCTCAGGGTCTGCCTCAATATCCAGTTGACCAATGACATTAGCTTATTGCCTTTGTCTCCTTCTAAGGCTGAACTCTTCAGTAATTCTGTCTTGAATCCTGAGTGCTAACCTGTCAGCTTGTCTTGATTGACTTGGGTTGACAAGTGGCATGTTGATCAGGTCAATACCTTCATAGTAGTTCAAGGTCTAAAAATTTAATACTTCTTGCTGCCCTTGAACTCTGTGTAGAATGAGGGCTCTTCTATCAGCATCATACCTCCACCCAATAATGTAGTTTGAAGTTCCAAGAGGTGGGGATGACATAGCCCTTGGAATGCCTTCCTCAAAGAGACTCCTAATGACAGAGTCTATAATGTCCACATCAATGTGAACTTGAGGAAGTTGTTGAGTATGCACAATTGGAAGTGAGGATGGTGAGTCCTCAATGTCCATACTCCCTGAAGAACTCACACGTTTTGTGAATGTAATGACTTTCTACCCTTTTTTAGTAGCAGCACCCTCTAACATAGGTGAGCTAGGAGTTAGGTTAATCACATTCACAGATTCTTGTGTTCCTAGTTGAACTCCCCTTAAAGGTCTCCCAGCTAGTTTTTCCCTAAGATAAGATATCTCCAGTTGTTGATCATTGACCCTATTTTGCAGGGTATTCACCTGAGATTCAAGGTGACTAACCTTAGAGACTAAATAGGAGCATGTTTTTGACAGTTTTTGCACCATTAGTCTCAGATTCCCCTCATCTTCATTAGAAGAATCATTGGGGGATAAGATGATTGGACCAAGGTCCTCTTTCTCACCACTAGCTTTAGGTTCTTGGGTGCTGGATTTCCTCTGCACATTTACAGCCTCAGTTGAAGTGTGAATGGGCTGAGTTGCCATAGTTGAGGTCTTAATGATGTAATCACTTGCAGAAGTGAGAGCCTCTTCCATATGGACCTCCAAAATAGGGTCAAGGAGATCTACCTCAGTGATAGGTGACTGATGTGGGCTAGACAAAGGAGACTCAGGAGTACTCATATCACTTTGAGTAGGGAAACAGTAGAGAGACTCATGGTACTCACTAAAACCTAAGTCTTCATCAGTATAGAATGAGAGGTTGGGAATGGGTTGATTTTAGTCTAAAGTCTGGGGATGGTAACTATCCCTTGAAGGTTGTTCACTTGAGTGTTGAGACTCAGAGTGAAGGCTAAGGCAGTTGGGCTTGTGAGCTCATCAGGGTGAGCATGAGGAACCTCACCACTGATTCTTGAAGAGATGGGTGTGGTTTGCTCCTCAGGGGAAGTGGGAGCTCCAGTGTCCACTTCCTTCTGTATGGGTGAGTGTATGGGGGCCTGCACAGACTCAAGATCTTGAGCAGGGGTTCGTTTGGATTTTCTTTGGTAGGTGAGGGTGATTGTGGTCTTTTTAGTGGTTGGAAGGTAGAAGGTGTGGGTTTAACACTAGCTTGTGTTGCTAGGTTGTCACCTTGAGCAATGAGCTCTAACATTTTTGGGACAAGGGCTTTTTCTACCCCTGAGAAGACTACAGTTGGCTTCTTCATAATTTTAAAGATGTCGGGCTTCATCTGTTCCAATTTAAGAATATAGTCTGTTTCCCTCAACTGTGAGCCTAGTTCACAGTTGAGAATGTGTTGAACATATCTAGGAAACATATACTACTCTAAGGAGTCCAAGTTAGTGTAACACCCGGAAATTTCCTTTGAAGCAGACGAAAGAAGAAAAATAAATAAAGTCCGAAGTCGAGGGATCAAACCCTCCAACGAAAGAAAACTTGATGAGTGGGAGTATAAAAGGGGGAAGACACCCCATCCCTCTCATTTTTCAGCCAAGAGAGGAGAGGAGAAGAGAAGGAGAAAAAGAGGAGAAAAGCTTGGTTCGGGTGAATTCGAGCGTGGAAATCGTCGTGTAGTGGGTCAAATCGAAGCTCTACTCGACGGGGTCGTTAAGGTGAGTTCTAGGACCCCTCTTTTACTTGTTTTCAAACGATTTTGGGGCTGGAACACATCTGAAATCGGGTTTTTGTGTGTGTGTTTGCTTGACCCGTTTGTGTATGAGTATGTGTGTGTATGATGCGTTTGAGTCTTGATTGTGAGCTTGTGTGTTCTTGAATGGTGTTGTGGTATGCATCCATAAGGTTTAGGATGGTCGATTTGGGCTTAAAATGGGTTAAGATGAGTTTGGAGGCCGAAAACCCTCGGCTGCAGTTGGGATGAACTGCATTCTGCATCAGCTAGGGCTAGGCGACCGACTGGAGGGAGAAGGAAGGCCATTCGGCCGACTGCAGGGAGAATGAAGGCCATTCGGCTGACTTGAGGGAGAATGAAGGCCATTCGGCCAACTTGAGGGAGAATGAAGGCCATTCGGCCGACTGGAGGGAGAATGAAGGCCATTCGGCCGACTGGAGGGAGAATGATGGTCCAGTCACCCGAATGAAGGTCCAGTCACCCGAATGAAGTTCCAGTCACCCGAATGAAGGTCCAGTCACCCGAATGAAGGTCCAGTCACCCGAATGAAGGTCCAGTCACCCGAATGAAGGTCCAGTCATCCGAATGAAGGTCCAGTCACCCGAATGAAGGTCCACTCACCTGAATGAAGGTCCAGTCACCCGAATGAAGGTCCAGTCACCCGAATGAAGGTCCAGTCACCCGAATGAAGGTCCAGTCACCCGAATGAAGGGCCAGCCACCCGAATGAAGGGCCAGTCACCCGAATGAAGGTCCAGACACCCGAATGAAGGGCCAGTCACCTGAATGAAGGTCCAGTCACCCGAATGAAGGGCCAGTCACCTGAATGAAGGGCCAGTCACCTGAATGAAGGGCCAGTCACCCGAATGAAGGGCCAGTCGCATGGAGGCCATGCGACTGGAGAGTGTCCATACGCCCAAATAGGGCTGTTGCACCCGAGGAGAAGTGTAGTTTAACTTCTGACTTTCGGGAGAAAGTACAGATGTAAGTTTTGACGTAAAGGTTCCCGTAATTTCATGTAAGGTGACGATTGAGGCCTTAGAGAACATGTAGGGCATAATGACGATGATGTTGCATGTTTATGCATGATGCATGTTATGTATGTATGATGATGCCTATAAGGTGATGTTGTATGTTTATGATTATATTTATGTTCCTTATTATGTTTGTTTATCTTTCCATGGCTTTGCATTGAACGTTAATGAATGAAACGAAAGTATTATGTAACGTAAAGTGGAAGATAATAAAAAGAGGAACGTAATGAATGAATGCATGCATTAATGAATGAATGAATGAACGAATGAAAGGCTTGCAAGCATATGTATGAGGTGAGCGACCATGTGTCGCAACAGACTCGAAAGAGGTCCTTGTCGCGTACTCCGGTACTGTGTCAGTCTTCAGACATGAGTTGGGGGTTTGGTTACAGGCCCCGGCACAGTATCAGTCTTCGGACATGAGTCGGGGGTATTGCATGAGACAGGATCCAGATGAATGAGAAGAGGATCGCGTACTCCAGTACTGTGTCAGTCTTCGGACATGAGTCGGGGGTTTGTGTACTGGCCCCAGCACAGTATCAGTCTTCGGACATGAGTCGGGAGTATTGCGTGTGACGGAATTGAGATGAAAGAGAAACGAATCGCGTACTCCATTGCTATGTTAGTCTTCGGACTTGAGTCGGGGGTTTGTGTACAGACCCCGGCACAGTACCAGTCTTCGGACATGAGTCGGGAGTATTGCGTGAGTTGATGAATGAGAAAGGTAAGGATGGAAAGAATGAATGTATGAAACCAACATTAACGAAACATCTTAATAATGTACTAAACGGGATCCTTGTCATTCGAACTCAGTAATCGTGGCTGAGGGCCATGAAGAGGGTAAAGCCTGACAGGATGTAGAAAGAAGTGAAAGATAATGATGTGCGATGAATGATGATTGTAATGAACGAATGATGAAGATAATAATGATATTATCTATGTGTACGTATGATGTGTGAACGCATGTATGTAACGAATGTTTTTATTAAGAAAGTAAAGAACGGTTTTACGAAAGAAAAGTATGTTTTATTATAAAACAAGAACTCACTCAGCAACGCTGACTTTGATGTGTTTCCAGTTGGCAGGTATGTTGCTGAGGATGGCACGGGGCGACTACTTAGTTCTTTTGGGATGGCATCCATTATTATAAGGCTTTTGTGATGAAATGTAACATGAATTTTGTAATTTGATAATAAAGTATTTTGATGAGATGAAAATGTGTTTTTAATGATTCCGCTGCAACGATTTATGAATGGAAAAAATGTAATTATATGTTTTATGTGCGATGAGAATCCAACTGTAGGCGTCCCGTGAACGGGGCCTTACAGTTAGCAAGCAAATTGATATAAACAAACTGAGAGAACCTAAACTTGACCCCTTGAACCATTCCATGTACTATGAAGGAGAGATCCTCAGGAATCTGGTCCCACCCTTCATGCTTGTTTAACAAGCTGTGGATAACCACATGAAGCAGGTATTTACACTGGGATGAGACCTTCCCTTCCTGAAGGTCTTTACAGAGAAATCTCCCTCATAGCCCATCTGCTCAAAGGAATGATTTAAAGCTTCCTTTGGGAAAGACAACTCACCTTCTTCATCATCCATCTGCAAGTGAGTATTGATGATGGCTGGAGTGATGAAGATTGTCCTCCCCTGCACTGTGGCAGACAGTGCCTTTTCCCCATCCATATTGACCTCTTGGCAAGTCTTTCAGAATTCAAGTAGATGATCATCATAGAGAGTAGGATCGATGGTTAGGGAGGTGAAGTAGTTGGATAGAGCTAAGAAATGCAAATCTTTGAGAAACTTTCATCTTTCTCAGAGCTTAACAAATCAACCTGGTTGTGTTGCCTGTGAAGTTGCATGGAGAAATCTAGGTTGTTTCAGTGGTTTAGGTTGGCCATTTGGGAAATTTAAAGATGAAGAAAGATGAAGAACAATGGCGGGTTTGGGAGAATTTAGGTTTAAGGAATAGTGTAATTGAAGAAGATCGTGAAAGAGGGGGGAACCATTAGGTATTTATGTGAAAAGGAGTTAAGACAAAGTTAATGAAAGAAAATAAACTTTGAAATCCGGATGTCGGTCCCACCTTTGAAAAGTAGTTTACTTTTGCCCAAAAAGTAGTTTTCTTTGAAGTCGAGAAATCTTCCGAAGGTTATTTGCTTCAGAAGTTCTGAAGAAAAAGCTTCCGAAGGCAAATTGACTTCGGAAGAAATTTCAAAGGTTTTTGAGAATTTTGCTTCGGAAGAGAATTAACACTCAGAGATTTTTATTCTAAGGAGAATAAAAACTTCCGAGGGTAAATTGCTTTCGGAAGAAACTTGTTCTTTGAAAATATACAGGGTTTTTAAGTTGATTTTTAAGCTTTGGACGATATTTCAGAAATTTCTTCCGAAGGTAAAATTACTGAAGCAGTTATTTGTTTATTAAGACATAAATTTCTTCCAAATGTAATTTTAAATCTTCTGAAAAGGAAAGAGATCAAAATTTTTTCAAAAATCTAAGAAATGTCTTTTGAAAAGATTTTCTTCCAAAGAAAACAAGGGCTTATGAAGGTGATAAAATAGACAACTTAGGACACACAGGTTTTACATATAAATACGATTAAGTTTTAAGAAAAGCTATTCAAAGTTAATCATCCCAATAGCTGATACAAGATATTTAAATCTCTGCTCATCAAAAACTTTGGTGAACAGATCAGCATATTGTTCATTTGTGTTAACTTTAACTAGTTTCATTAATCCCTTTTCAAAGTTATCTCTAATCAAATGATACCTGATATTGATATGCTTTTTCCTTGAGTGTTGCATAGGATTTTCTGTGATGGAGATAGCACTGTTGTTGTCTATGTGGATGGGAGTCTCTTTAAAGTTGAATACATAGTCCAGCATCTGATTTTGAATCCAAAGCACTTGAGCACAGCAGCTTGCAGCAGCAATGTATTCAGCCTCAGCAGTTGATGCAGACACACAAGATTTTCTTTTACATTGCCAAGAGACTACTCTTCCACCAAGAAATTGACATCCCCCTGATGTATACTTTGCAGTCATGTTGCAACCACCATAGTCACTATCTGTATAAGCATACAGATTAAAGTCAGAATTCTTTGGATACCAAAGGCCAAGTGATGGATCACCTTTGAGATATCTAAAAGTTCTTTTGACAGTGACCAGGTGTGACATCTTGGGGTTGGCTTGATATCTTGCACAAATGCATGTAGCAAACATGATATCTGGCCTACTAGCTGTGAGATACATAAGAGACCCAATCATTTGCCCTATAGAAATGCTTATCAACACACTCCCCCTCAAGATCACATCCAAGAGAGTGATTTCCGGCTATGGGTGTCTTAGCAACCTTACAATCAGTCATGTTAAACCTTTTAAGTATCTTATGTACATACTTTGACTGTTAAGAAGATGCCTTTGTCAACTTGCTTCACTTGAATTCCTAGAAAGAAATTGAGTTCTCCCATGGCACTCATTTCAAACCTGTCCTTCATCAACTTCTCAAAGTCTTTGTAGAGCTTTGGATTAGTTGACCTAAAGATAATGTCATCTACATATACTTGATCTAGTATTATGTCATTTCCTGTTCCTTTGATGAAGAGAGTTCCATCTATAGTACCTCTTTTGTAACCATGTTGACAGAGATACTGAGATAGAGTCTCATACCACTTTCTTGGTGCTTGGTACAGCCCATATAGAGCTTTATAAAGCCTACAGACATAATCAGGATGATCAGGATCTGCAAATCCAGGTGGTTGTCTGACATACACCTCTTCATCAATCACCCCATAAAGAAAAGCACACTTGACATCAAGTTGGTAGACCATGAAGTTCTTGGGTGCAACAAAAACTAGGAATATCCAAATGGCTTCAAGTAGTGCTACAGGAGAAAAAACATTTGTGTAGTCAATTCCTTCTTCTTGAGTATACCCTTGAACAACTAGTCTTGCCTTGTTTTTGATGACAAGTCCTCTATCATCCTTCTTATTCCTAAAAACCCATTTGGCTCCTATGCTAGTCTTCCCTTGAGGAAGATGACATAGGTTCCAAACCTTTTGCCTTTTGAATTGAAGTAGCTCCTCTTGCATATCTTCAACCCAACTTCCATCCTTTAGAGCCTCCTCAATTTTCTTTGGCTCTATCTGGGACAAGAAAAAAGAGTGAAGACAAACATTTGCTCCATGGGTTTGTCCTCTTGTTCTCACCCTTGAATCAACATCTCCAATGATGTTTGTGGTAGGATGAGACTTGTGGATCCTTAGATGAGGGATCACAACAAGTTGCTTAGACAAATCTAAATTTGAAAAATTCTGATCGACAAGGAAGATTCACCCTCCACATCAGCACACTTATCAAGATTGACTTGATCCAATGAGTGTGTGACATCATTGATGTTCTCTTCAATGGAGTGGTTATCAGCATCAAGAAATTCCTGATCACTTTCACCACCACTAATTTCTCCTACATTTGAAGCTCCTTCCTCTAAGTTTTGTGCCTCTAAGCTGGAATTTGAAGGGACCCCGGAAGTATTAGCAAGATTTGTCATTGATGTGTTGGTAGTAGCTTCATTTACAGGATTAGTTACCACTGGAGCTGAAGATGTGTAACTTGAAGGTCTTCTTAGCTCAAATCTTGGGTCAGGATCACCTGTAGGTAGCATATCTGTGGATCCTGAAATATTCTCACAAGATTTGTTAAAACAGTTGGTAACTAAATCACAGCCAATCTGGACCAGAACCTTTCACACTGGGAGTGTGCTTATTGAAAGTCACATTTGCTGACTCCTCAACTACTCTAGTTCTGAGATTGTATACTCTATAAACTTTAGCTTGAGAAGAGTATCCAATAAAGTGTCCATCATCTGATTTCTCAGCAAACTTGGCAATTTGATCTTTGGTATTCAAGATGGTGCAAGGACATCCAAATGACTTTAGAAAACCAACAAAAGGTTTTCTCTTGTGCTAAAGTTCATAAGGAGTCTTACCATGTGTCTTAACCACTAAAACTCTGTTTTGCACATAGCAAGAAGTGTTCACTAACTCTGCCCAGAAGGTGATGGGCAATTTAGAGTCAGACAACATAGTTCTTGCAGCTTCAATCAGTGTCTTATTTCTCCTCTCAGCAACACCATTTTGCTGAGGAATCCTGGGAGCACTATATTGTCTTGTAATACCTTTTTCATCACAAAATGTATCAAGGATTTGATTCTTGAATTCAGTTCCTTGATCACATCTTATGGTTTTGACCTTATGATCACATTGATTCTCAATATTTAAGATGAAATTCTTTAGAATCTTAGGGGTCTCATCCTTAGTTCTAAGAAAAAAGACCTAAGTGAATCTTGTAAAGTCATTTGTGATCACCAAACAGTAAGAGGTCCTTCCTAGACTCATTACACTGGTGGGGCCAAATAGATCCATATGTAATAAGTGTAGGGGATTAATGATGGAATTTCTTTCCTTTGGCTTGTGAGATACCTTGTGTTGCTTCCCCTTCAGGCATGCAACACAGTGATCATCACTTGTAAACTCTTTCTTTGGTATTCCAGTTACCAAATCATTCTTAATTAATTTATTCATGTTTTTAAAGTTTACATGGCATATTCTTTTATGCCAGAGGAAAGATTCATCATTATTTGCTTTAGACAGAAAGCATTAAACTTCTCCTGAGGGAGATGTTTCTTGTAAGTCCATCTTGTACATGTTTCCTTTCTTGGGGGCTCTAAGCAGGATGTGCTCATGAGGAATGACCACCCCGAGCCTGAGAACAATGCTCTCATGCTCAGTGAAGAGCATGTTATGACTCTGATCACAAAATTGGGATACACTCAGAAGATTGTACCCAAGCTCCTTCACAAAGTTTACCTTCTCAATGCTGAGCTTACCATTTGTGACCTTGCCCCTTCCTGTAATGTAACCTCCTGCCTCTCCTCCAAAAGCAACTGGTCCTCCATCAGTTCTTTCAAACTTTTGGAGTAGTGACCTATTGCCTGTCATGTGCCTAGAACAGCCATTATCAATGATCTATACATTTCTATTTGTTTTGAGCTGTTCCTGTACAAAAGAGATGGTTAGTTACATTTGGAAACCCAAGCCTCATTGGTCTTGGGCTCATCAAAAGAAGTTGAAGACAATGCAATAGTAATTGATCCTATAGTCATGCTAGAAGGATCATTTGCTGATGTTGATGAAGAACTTTCAGCCACTTGGTCTTTCTTTGACTTCCACACCACCTTTGGAAGCTTAGACTTGACCTTCAATACTTTGGAAGTTTTGATGACTTCGGAAGTTTTGATGACTGAACCTTTGGAAGATCTTGCTTTCACTGCAGCAGTCTTCAGTGCTTCGGAAGTATTCCTTTCTTTCGAGACCAAATTTTCTTCCGAAGGCAAGTTTCCACTTGTCTTCTTCTTCATTTTGGAGCTTCCGAAGGAAACAGATTTTCCTTCCGAAGCTTGCTTCTTCTAATCCAAACTCTTAGAAGTTTCTTTCTTGGTCATGTTGAGAGTACTCTTTGGATTGTAAACATAATCCTTAGCAAGATGAGAAGTACTCCCACACATAACACAATCCATTTTCTTCCTTCTATGAGTTTTTCTTTATGAACAAGGCTAAACTTGATCACTTTCCTTCCCCATCTTCATCTTTGCAGATGTTGTGGCAAATCTTGTGGGGATATAACTACCTTTGGAGGTTGATGGTTCAGGTTGTATAGCAGTGGTGCACAACTGATCAGCCTTCTTCTTGATGATGGGATGATTTGGACATGAACCAGAACTCTTGTTGATGGAATTCAAGTTGGTGTCTTCAGCCTTCACCACTTTAAATCCTGCAGAGATGAAGACTTGTTTCTGTGTAGAATTGAAGGTGGTCTTGATCTCTTGAGCCTTTTTGGACTTTCTTTTGGCCTTCCTGATCAAGCTCTTTCTTTTTTACTTGGTCATTTCAACAGCTTTGCTCTCCTCAGAGGGATGGTGACCCTTATTAGAATGCTCTTCTTCACTCTTCTCAGAGCCATTCTCCACCATATCCTCTTCATCCTCTTCAGTCACAGGATCTATGAGGGGAAGCTCATCTTCACAAGTTCCACACCTAGAAGATCTTACATATAAGATTGTGTGTGGAGGAGCTATCTCACAAGATCCTAGTCCCTGCTTATTTTGATAACAAACTTTTGCATGCAAGGATGAGGATATTATGTTCTTGAAGGTCTCTTCTTCAAGAACACATTTTTCTGCCTTGGCTTTGCTGATCACAAGCTCAGCCTGGCATTCAGTTAACTTAGTAATGAGGTCTTTGATCTGAGTCCTGTAGTTTGTATGCTAATGTTTAAGAGTTGAAATGGTTTTATCTAAGTCCTCTATCTTTAGTTTATAATCATTTTTAGCTCTTTTAAAACCAGCTTTTAAAATATTTAAGGACTCAAGATCAGATCTCATTTCTAAATTATAGGACCTGTATCTATTAACTTTAGCAATGCATTCAGGAGTACAAAGATGTTCCAATACCTTGGCTTTATCGTGGTCTGCCATGAGTGCTTGGTTTGGAGATGCATCTTCTACCTGAAAGCTCCAGTCAAAGCCTCCTTCTTCAACAGCAATTGGAGCTTGCTGCTTTGGCTTCTCATTCTAGGGGCTTTCTCAGTCTTAGTTTGGTGTGGTTTGTGCTTGGCCACCATTTGTCCTTGGTGCCTTACACTCCCTTGCATAGTGTCCCATCTGGTTACAGTTGTAGCACTTTACTTTGCTTTTATCCAGCCTAAACTTTCCACTGGCTGCATTTCTTGGAAACTTTCTCCCTGTCCTCTTGTAGAACTTCTTGGCTCTGTGAGTGAGAAGAGCCATCTGCTGGACTATCTCCATGTACTCCAGATCATATGGATGGATACAGTCCAAATTTTCAAGGGTGAATAGAAAGTTGCCTGAGGTTTCATCATCAGAGACAAAAGCATGAGAAGAACTTGTCTCTTGGAAAGGACTTCCTTGAGTGTAGCTTTGCCTTGGAGTCTCTGGGAAGGTGATGAAAGGGCCCTTTTGTGAGTTGTCAGGGTAGCATGTAAGATGATGTTGTGGCTCAATGCTTTCCCTTTCAACCACATGGAGGGTTAAACTCAGTTGATTGCTAGAGTTACCAGATGAGATTTGCATGTTCATCTCCATCTGGTAGCCACTAAGAATATCATACAACTCTGTAAGAGTAAGAGTCTTAAGGTTCTCAGTCCATTTGATAACAACACAGTAATATGTGTATTGTCTAGGAAGAGAGGACATAAACTTCCTTACAATGTCCCTGTTCTCAAGAGTTACTCCAACATCCATTAGAGTATCCATAATCTCAACATACCTGAAGTATTGTTGAGTCATGGTTTCACTACCTTAAAGGTGAAGTTTTCAAACTGCTGCTTCAGGAGATCCTTCTTGTTCTCCTTTGCTTCAGTAGACCCCTCATACATCAGCTTTAGTGCTTCCCATAGTTGCTTGGCTGTTTTGCACTTCTTGAAGCCTCTGTAGATGGAGTTTGGAAGAGAAATTTGAAGGGCTGTCATGGCTTTCTGATCAATCTCTATTCTCTTCATGTCTTCTTCAGAGTAATTGGCCACAGCCTTAGGAATCATACCACCACCAGTAGCAGAAGTGGTGCTTGGTATGTAAGGTCCTTCAACAACAGAGTCCCACATACTGGAGTCTTGAGACTTGATGAAGCCTTCTATCCTTTGACACCAAGTATCAAAGTCTTCAGGAGTGATCAGTGGAGACTTTGTCATGGTTCCGGTTTCCATATCAGCTTTTGTAATAGCTGCCATTTGAGTTGTTAAGTATTTTGTGTGTGTGAGGGATCTTAAGATGATGAGATCTTATATCAAGATCTTGAAATGCTCTGATACCAAATGCAGGACCGTTGAAGGGTATGCACTTACAACACAACAACATAATAAGGAGAGTTGCTTAGAACACTTAACAGATCAAATAGGGAACTGGTTAACTTTTAGTGAAAGATGCTAAGAACACAAGTAAAAATGAGACAGAACAAGATGGCAAACAACACAAGTAATTGGTTTTCAAGAATGTTGTATATTGCTTCTCAAGTTCTATTACAAATGTTACAAAGCATGCGATGGAAAGTTACAAATAGTTGAGATACTTTATACTACATCCTACAGTCGGCCATACTTTGAAAGCCAGCTGGATACAATTGACTAGACAACTACAAAATCATATGTAGAGTCAAAAGGCAGATTGGCCTTTTGACTAGTGACTATGACATGCCATAGCTCACATCCTAATATATTACAAAAAGGATAAAAGTACATAAAGTAGAAAGCACAGACTCAAGACCTCAGTGTACAGTTACCAAAAGCATGGATCTTTTCACCAACTCATGTAAGTTGGTGACTTTATAGAGTTGTAGCGGAAAGGTGGTCCAGCTTTATGGTAAAGTACATCAGATAAAAGATGTCTTTACAAGTCTTCGAAAGAAATCTGTCTTCACTCTTTGGCTTCGGAAGACTTTGTCTTTGATGCTTCGGAAGACTTCACTTTTGGCTTTGGAATATGTTGGTCTTGGCTTCGGAAGATTTTACACTTAGAATGTTTCTAGTGCTAAGTGTAAAACTTCCGAAGCATTTCTACTTATGGTTTTCAGTGCATGCTCACTTGCATGATCTCTTTGAGATGAGAAGATATTGCAGGACCGATGAAGGGTATGCACTTACAACACAACAACACAATGAGGAGAGTTGCTTAGAACACTTAACAGATCAAATAGGGAACAGGTTAACTTTTAGTGAAAGATGCTAAGAACACAAGTAAAAATGAGACAGAACAAGATGGCAAACAACACAAGTAATTGGTTTTCAAGAATGTTGTATATTGCTTCTCAAGTTCTATTACAAATGTTACAAAGCATGTGATGGAAAGTTACAAATAGTTGAGATACTTTATACTACATCCTACAGTCGGCCATACTTTGAAAGCCAGCTAGATACAATTGACTAGACAACTACAAAATATATGTAGAGTCAAAAGGCAGATTGGCCTTTTGACTAGTGACTATGACATGCCATAGCTCACATCCTAATATATTACAAAAAGGATAAAAGTACATAAAGTAGAAAGCACAGACTCAAGACCTCAATGTACAGTTACCAAAAGCATGGATCTTTTCACCAACTCATGTAAGTTGGTGACTTTATAGAGTTGTAGCGGAAAGTGGTCCAGCTTTATGGTAAAGTACATCAGATAAAAGATGTCTTTAAAAGTCTTGAAAGAAATCTGTCTTCACTCTTTGGCTTCGGAAGACTTTGTCTTTGAAGCTTCGGAAGACTTCACTTTTGGCTTTGGAATATGTTGGTCTTGGCTTCGGAAGATTTTACACTTAGAATATTTCTAGTGCTAAGTGTAAAACTTCCGAAGCATTTCTACTTATGGTTTTCAGTGCATGCTCACTTGCATGATCTCTTTGAGATGAGAAGATATTGCAGGACCGATGAAGGGTATGCACTTACAACACAACAACACAATGAGGAGAGTTGCTTAGAACACTTAACAGATCAAATAGGGAACTAGTTAACTTGTTAATGAAAGATGCTAAGAACACAAGTAAATATGAGACAGAACAAGATTGCAAACAACACAAGTATTTGGTTTTCAAGAATGTTGTATATTGCTTCTCAAGTTCTATTAACAAAGCATCGATATTAAGTTACAAGTACTTGAGATACTTTATACTACATCCTACAGTTGGCCATACTTTGAAGGCCAGCTGGATACAATTGACTAGACAACTACAAAATCAAATTTAGAGTCAAAAGGCAGATCTGCCTTGTGACTATGACATGTCATAGCTCACATCCGAATATATTACAAAAAGGATAAAAGTACATAAAGTAGAAAGCATGGACTCAAGACCTCAATGTACAGTTACCAAAAGCATGGACCTTTCACCAACTCATGTAAGTTGGTGACTTTACAGAGTAGCAGTGGAAAGGTGGTCCAGCTTTATGTTAAAGTACATCAGATAAAGGCATATCTCTTAAAGCATTCGGAAGAAATCTGTCTTCACTCTTTGGCTTCGGAAGACTTTGTCTTTGAAGCTTCGAAAGACTTCACTTTTGGCTTCGGAAGATGTTGGTCTTGGCTTCAGAAGATTTTACACTTATATATTTGCATGGTGTAAAACTTCCGAAGCATTTCTACTTCTGTTCTTTAGTGCATGATTGCAGAGAGACTTTGGATGTTTTGGCTGCATCAGACTTATAGGAATCCTTTACAAACTCCCCCTAGGCTTATGCTACCAAAACATGTAGAAGATCTTCAGATATTTGTAGTCTTCAGGACGATGATGATTATACCCTTCTTCATCAGATGGTCAGGATCACTCAGACTCTCATAATATCTTCTCATCTCAAAGAGATCATGCAGAGGTAGGTTGATTATGTCTTGCCATGTATAGACATTCTCAACACCTTGATCTTTGATCACATGCCATCTCTCTGGATTAGTAGTGAAGGTCCAGGATAAGATGGGTGTCTCAGCTGCAAGAGGAGCCACTTGAATTGGAGTTGATTGGGCTGCCTCTTCATGCACTTCCTCGGGTTGATCTGACTCAGCCTAAGGTGTAGAGGTGGATGATTCAGGCTTCTTTTTCTTTGACTTTGGTTAGGAAGCCATCCTCTTCTTCCTTTAGAAGACTTTAACTGAGAAGACTAGTCTGCAGCACCTTGTTGATCATCCTTGTTTTTCTAAGTTGGGTGTTCCTCCCTCACAGGTTCAGAAGGAGAGGGAGTTTGACCCTGCCGTGGATCAGAAGATGATGCTTGCTGAGGCTCAGCAGGAGGTCCAGGTTGTGTTGTCTCAGGTTGTTAAATTTTAACCTCCACTTTAGGAGGGATTTGACTTGGAAGAGAGTATAAGTCAATCAGCTCTCCACTCTTGATCTTCTGCTTGATTACCCTAATATGCTCATCATTGTGGATAAAGACATAGTGCCAAGTCTCCTTCCGGAGAATCCATACAGCTTCAAGAAGCTCATCATCCTTTGTCTGTCAGTAGACTTCTTCATACTTTTTTGGATGATGGCTCTTGACTTTGCAGCATCTTCCCTCATCTTTTTCTTTGTTGCCTTTTGTTCTTTGAGCACTTGAAGTTCAAGCTGTTTGAGATACTCAAACTCAATGTACTCAAAAGACAAGGGAAGAAGTGCAGATAGAGACCTGTGGCACTCAGGTAGTTGATCATGTTTTGCCTATCTGTTTCCTTGTCTACCTAAGGTTCTTGTGTAGCAGCCACATCCTCTTGCACAGGACTTTCCTGAACTAGGGAGAGAGTTGGAGCATGCTTGTATAACCTTTTCTGTATTTTCTCCTCTTTGAATTAGAGAAGTAACCTTGCATCCTCTGCTTCCTTCATCTCTTTTGACACTTCCATGTCAGCCAGTTCATTTAATTGCTCTAAGAGGAGAGATATAATCTCATCTATGTCATAGTTCCTGGCCTGCAGGTAAGTAATCCTGACTGCCCTTAACTCATCTCTTGAGTGTTTGGTCTGGGGACAGCCCTGATTGCAGCTTGCATAAAGCCTGAAGACCCAGAGGAACTTTCTCCCCTTAGTTTCCTCTTCCTCTCTCTCTCTCCTCCTCATCAATCTCCTTAGGAGTCAGAATCCTTTTCCCTTTGTCACCGACAGACCTTTGTGACTCAGGGTGGAGAGAGCTATGGCCTTCATTGCTTGGTGTAGCATCCAAGCTCTGGCCAGAGAGAGGTTGTGAGACACCTTCACCAGCAGGTGTTTCACTGAGGGAATGAATTTCTGAAGCAGTTGTTGGTGTGACAGGGCTCTCAGGCTCTATCACTAGGCCTTCAGCCAAGCCTTTCCCTTTAAAGCTAATCTTAGGGTCTGCCTCAGCATCCAGTTGACCAATGACATTACCTGATTGTCTTTGTCTCCTTCTAAGGCTGAACTCTTCAGTAATTATGTCTTGAATCCTGAGTGCTAACCTGTCAGCTTGTCTTGATTGGCTTGGGTTGACAAGTGGCATGTTGATCAGGTCAAGACCTTCATAGTAGTTCAAGGTCTGAAAATTGAACACTTCTTGTTGCCCTTGAACTTTGTGAAGAATGAGGGCTATTCTATCAGCATCATACCTCCACCCAATAATGTAGTTTGAAGTTCCTTGAGGTGGAGATGACACAACCCTTGGAATGCCTTCCTCAAAGAGACTCCTAATGACAGAGTCTATAATGTCCATATTAATGTGAACTTGAGGAAGTTGCTGAGTATGCACCGTTGCAAGTGAGGATGGTGAATCCTCTATGTCCGTACTCCCTAAAGAACTCCCAGGTTCTGTGACTGTAATGACTTTCTCCCCCTTTTTGGTAGCATCACCCCCTTGCATAGGTGAGCTAAAGGTTAGGTCAATCACATTCACAGGTTCTTGTGTTCCTGGTTGAGCTCCTCTTAAAGGTCTCCCAGCTAGTTTTTCCCTGAGATAAGATATCTCAAGTTGCTGATCATTGACCCTATTATGCAGGGTAGTCACCTGAGATTCAAGGTGACTAACCTTAGAGACTAAGTATGAGCATGTTTTTGACAGTTTTTGCACATTTAGTCTCAGATTCTCCTCATCTTCATCAGAAGAATCATTGGGGGATGAGATGATTAGACCAAAGTCCTCTCTCTCACCACCAGCCTCAGGTTCTTGGCTGCTGGATTTCCTCTGCAGATGGACATCCTCAGTTGAGGTGTCAAAGGGCTGAGTTGCCATGGTTGAGGTCTTAATGATGTAATCACTTGCAAAAGTGAAAGCCTCTTCCATATGGATACCTCGAACAGGTTCAGAAGTATCCACCTCAGTGATGAGTGACTAATGTGGGCTAGACAAAGGAGACTTAGGAGTACCCATCTCTCTTTGAGTAGGGGAAGAGAAGAGAGACTCATGGTACCCACTGAAACCTAAGTCTTCATCAGTATATAATGAGAGGTTGGGAATGGGTTGATTTAAGTCTAAAGGTTGGGGATGGTAACTGTCCCCTGAAGGTTGTTCACTTGAGTGTTGAGACTCAGATTGAAGGCTTAAGGCAGTTGGGCTTGTGAGCTCATCAGGGTGAGCATGAGGAACCTTATCCCTGATAGTTGAAGAGATGGGAGTGGTTTGCTCCTCAGGGGAAGTGGGAGCTCTAGTGTCCACTTCCTCCTGTATGGGTGAGTATATGGGGGCCTGCACAGACTTAATAGCTTGAGCAGCGGTTTGTTTCGATTTTCTTTGGTAGGTGAGGGTGACTTGTGGCCTTTTTGGTGGTTGAGAGGTAGTGGGTTCAACACTAGCTGTGTTGCTAAGTTGTCACCTTGAGCAATGAGCTCTAACATTTTTGGGACAATGGTTGTTTCTACCCTTGAGAAACCTACAATTGGCTTCTTTATAATTTTAAAGATATCGGGCTTCATCTGTCCCAATTTAAGAATATTATCTGTTTCCGTCAACTGTGAGCCTAGTTCATAGTTAAGAATGTGTTGAACATATCTAGGAAACATATAATACTCTAAGGAGACTAAGTTAGCAAGCAAGTTTGTATAAACAAACTGAGAGTACCTGAACTTGACCCCTTGAACCATTTCATGTACTATGAAGGAGAGATCCTCAGGAATCTGGTCCCACCCACCATGCTTGTTTGACAAGCTGTGGATAACCACATGAAGCAGGTATTTCCACTCGGATGAGACCTTTCCTTTCCTGAAGGTCTTTACAGAGAAATCTCCCACATAGCCCATCTGCTCAAAGGAATGATTTACAGCTTCCTTTGGGAAGGAAAACTCACCTTCTTCATCATCCAGCTGCAAAGGAGTGTTTATGATGGCCGGAGTGATGAAGATTGTCCTCCCTTGCAACGTGGCAGACAGTGCCTTCTCCCCATCCATAATGACCTCTTGGCAGGTCTTCCAATATTCAAGCAGATGATCCTCATAGAGAGTAGGATCAATGGTTAGGGAGGTGAAGTAGTTTGATAGAGCTAAGAAACGACAAATCTCTGAGAAACTTTCATCTTTCTAAGAGCTTAACAGAGCAACTTGGTTATGTTGCCCGTGAAGTTGCATGGAGAAATCTGGGTTGTTTCTGAGGTTTAGGTTGGCCTCTTTAGAAGCTTAAGGATGAAGAAAGATGAAGAACAAAAGGCGGTTTGGGAGAATTTAGGTTTAAGGAATAGTGTAATTGAGGAAGATAGTGAAAGAGGGGGAACCATTGGGCATTTATGTGAAAAGGATTTGAGACAAAGTTAATGAAAGAGGATAAACTTTGAAATCCGGATGTCGGTCCCACCTCTGAAAAGTAGTTTACTTTTGCCCAAAAAATAGTTTTCTTGAAAGTCGAGAAACCTTCCAAAGGTTATTTGCTCAGGAAGTTCTGAAGAAAAAGCTTCCGAAGGCAAATTGGCTTCGGAAGATATTTCAAAGGTTTTTGAGAATTTTGCTTCGGAAGAGAATTTACACTCAGAGATTTTTATTCTAAAAAGAATAAATACTTCCGAAGGTAAATTGCTTTCGGAAAAACTTGTTCTTTGAAAACATACAAAGTACTTAAGTTGGTTTTAAGCTTCGGAAGATATTTCAGAAATTTCTTCCGAAGGTAAAATCACTGAAGCAATTATTTGTTTACTAAAACATAAACTTCTTCCGAAGGTAATTTTGAATCTTCCGAAGAGATCAAGATTTTCAAAAATCTAAGAAAAGTCTTTTGAAAAGATTTTCTTCCAAAGAAAACAAGGGCTTATGAAGGTGATATAATAGACAACTTAGGAGACACAGGTTTTAGAAATAAATATGATTAAGTCTTAAGAAAAGCTATTCAAAGTTAATCATCCCAATAGCTGATACAAGATATTTAAATCTCTGCTCATCAAAAGCTTCGGTGAACATATCAGCATATTGTTCATTTGTGTTAACTTTGACTAGTTTGATTAATCTCTTTTCAAAGTTATCTCTAATCAAATGATACCTGATATTAATATGTTTTGTCCTTGAGTGCTACACAGGATTCTCTGTGATGGAGATAACACTATTGTTGTCTATGTGGATGGGAGTCTCTTTAAAGTTGAATCCATAGTCCAGCATCTGATTTTGAATCCAAAGCACTTGAGCACAGTAGCTTGCAGCAGCAATGTATTCAGCCTCAGCAGTTGATGCAGACACACAGGATTGTTTCTTGCATTCTCAAGAGACTACTCTTACACCAAGAAATTGACATCCCCCTGATGTAGACTTTGCAGTCAAGTTGCAACCACCATAGTCACTATCTGTATAAGCATACAGATTAAAGTCAGAATTCTTTAGATACCAAAGGCCAAGTGATGGGGCACCTTTGAGATATCTTAAAATTCTTTTGATAATGATCAGGTGTGACATCTTGAGGTTAGCTTGATATCTTGCACAAATACATGTAGCAAACATGATATCTAGCCTGCTAGCTGTGAGGTACATAAGAGACCCAATCATTGCCCTATAGAGATGTTCATCAACACACTCCCCCTCAAGATGAGGTCCAAGGGAGTGATTTTTGGCTATGGGTGTCTTAGCAACCTTACAATCATTCATGTTAAACCTTTTAAGTATGTCCTGTACATACTTTGACTAACTTATGAAAATGCCATTGTCAACTTGCTTCACTTGAATTCCTAGAAAGAAATTGAGTTTCCCCATGGCACTCATTTCAAACCTGTCCTTCATCAGCTTCTCAAAGTCTTTGTAGAGCTTTGGATTAGTTGACCTAAAGATAATGTCATCTACAAACTTGAACTAGCATTATGTCATTTCCTGTTCCTTTGATGAAGAGAGTTCCATCTATAGTACCTCTTTTGTAGCCATGTTGTCAGAGATACTGAGATAGAGTCTCAAAACACTTCCTTGGTGCTTGGTGCAGCCCATAAAGAGCTTTATCAAGCCTGCAGACATAATGAGGATGATCAGGATCTGGAAACCCAAGTTGTTGTCTTATATACACCTCTTAATCAATCACCCCATAAACAAAAGCACACTTGACATCAAGTTGATAGACCTTGAAATTCTTGGATGCACTAAAAACTAGGAATATTCAAACAGCTTCAAATTTTGCCACAGGAGCAAAAACATCTGTGTAGTCAATTTCTACTTCTTGAGTATATC
Source organism: Flaveria ramosissima (assembly GCA_025215565.1). Classification (NCBI taxonomy): domain Eukaryota; kingdom Viridiplantae; phylum Streptophyta; class Magnoliopsida; order Asterales; family Asteraceae; genus Flaveria; species Flaveria ramosissima. Next base: position 36,773,017 of record CM046034.1, read on the forward strand.
CTTGAACAACTAATCTTGCCTTGTTCTTGATGACAAGTCCTCTATCATCCTTCTTGTTCCTAAAAACCCCTTTGGCTCCTGTGGTAGTCTTCCCTTGAGGAAGAGGACATAGATTCCGAACCTTTTGCCTTTTGAATTGAAGCAGCTCCTCTTGTATAGCTTCAACCAAACTTCCATCCTTTAGAGCCTCATCAATTTTCTTTGGCTCTATCTGGGATAAGAAACAAGAGTGAAGACAAACATTTGCTTCATGGGTTTGTCCTCTTGTTCTCACCCGTGAATCAACATCTCCAATGATGTTTGTGGTAGGATGAGACTTGTGGATCCTTAGCTGAGGGAGCACAGCAAGTTGCTTAGACAGATCTAGATTTGAAAATTTTTGATCTGGCAAAAAAGAGTCACTCTCCACATCTGCACACTTATCAAGATTGACTTGATCCAATGAGTGTGTGACATCATTGATGTTGTCTTCAATACAGTGGTTATCAGCATCAAGAAATTCCTGATCACTTTCACCACCACCATTTTCTCCAACATTTGAAACTCCTTCTTCTGAGTTTTGTGCCTCTAAGCTGGAATTTGAAGGCACCCCAGAAGCATCAACAGGATTTGTCATTGATGTTCTGGTAGAAGCTTCATTTGCAGGAATAGTTACCACTGGAGTTGAAGATGTGTAACTTGAAGGTCTTTTGAGCTCAAATATTGGGTCAGGATCACCTGCAGGTAATATATCTATAGATCCTGAAACATTCTCACAAGATTTGTTAAAACAGTTGTAACTAAATCAAGATCAAATAGCCAATCCGGACCAGAACATTTCACACTGGGAGTGTGCACACTGAAAGTCACATTGGCTGACTCCTCAACTACTCTAGTTCTGAGATTGTATACTCTATAAGGTTTAGCTTGAGAAGAGTATCCAATAAAGTATCCATCATTTGATTTCTCAGCAAACTTGGCAATTTGATCTTTGGTATTCAAGATGGTGCAAGGACATCCAAATGACCTGAGAAAACCAATGAAGGGTTTTCTCTTGTGCCAAAGTTCATAAGGAGTCTTACCATGTGTTTTAACCACTAAAACTCTATTTTGCACATAGCAAGTAGTGTTCTTTGCCTCTGCCCAGAAGGTGATGGGCAGTTAAGAGTCAGACAACATAGTTCTTGCAGCTTCAATTAGTGTCATGTTTCTCCTTTCAGCAACACCATTTTGCTGAGGAGTCCTCGGAGCACTATATTGTCTTGTAATACCCTTTTCATCACAAATGTATCAAGGATTTTATTCTTGAATTCAGTTCCTTGATCACATCTTATGGTTTTAACCTTGTGATCACATTGATTCTCAATCTTTAAGATGAAATTCTTCAGAATCTCAGGGGTCTCATCCTTAGTTCTAAGAAAGAAGACCCAAGCGAATCTTGTAAAATCATCTGTGATCATCAAACAATAAGAGGTCCTTCCTAGACTCATTACACTGGTGGGGCCAAAGAGATCCATATGTAATAAGTGTAGGGGATTAATGACGGAATTTCTTTCCTTTGGTTTGTGAGATACCTTGTGTTGCTTCCCTTTCAGGCATGCAACACAGTGGTCATCACTTGTAAACTCTTTCTTTGGTATTTCAGTTACCAAATTATTCTTAATTAATTTATTCATGTTTTTAAAGATTACATGGAACATTCTTTTATGCCATAGGAAAGACTCATCATTATTTGCTTTAAATAGAAAGCATGAAACTTCTCCCGAGGGAGATGTTTGTAAGGATTTCTATAAGTCTGATGCAGCCAAAACATCCAAAGTCTCTCTACAAGCATGCACTAAAGAACAGAAGTAGAAATGCTTTGGAAGTTTTACACCATGCACTAGAAATATTCTAAGTGTAAAATCTTCCGAAGCCAAGACCAACATCTTCTGAAGCTAAAAGTGAAGTCTTCTGAAGCTTCAAAGACAAAGTCTTCCGAAGCCAAAGAGTGAAGACAGATTTCTTCCGAAGACTTTTAGAGATATACCTTTATTTGATGTACTTTACCATAAAGCTGGACCACCTTTCCGATGCAACTCTGTAAAGTCACCAACTTACATGAGTTGGTGAAAGGTCCATGCTTTTGGTAACTGTACATTGAGGTCTTGGGTCCATGCTTTCTACTTTATGTACTTTTATCCTTTTTGTAATATATTAGGATGTGAGCTATGGCATCTCATAGTCACAAGTCAAAAGGCAGATATGCCTTTTGACTCTACATTTGATTTTGTAGTTGTCTAGTCAATTGTATCCAGCTAGCCTTCAAAGTATGGCCGGCTGTAGGATGTAGTATAAAGTATCTCAAGTACTTGTAACTTTCTATCGATGCTTTGTAACTTGTAAAAGAACTTGAGAAGTAATATACAGCATTCTTGGAAACCAAATACTTGTGTTGTTTGCAATCTTATTCTGTCTCACTTTTACTTGTGTTCTTAGCATCTTTTATTAACAAGTTAACCAGTTCCCTTTGATCTGTTAAGTGTTCTAAGCAAATCTCCTCATTGTGTTGTTGTGTTGTAAGTGCATACCCTTCACCGGTCCTGCATTTGGTATCAGAGCATTTCAGGCTCTTGATATAAGATCTCACTATCTTAAGATCCCTCACACACACAATATACTTAACAACTCAAATGGCAGCTATAACCAAAGCTGATATGGAAACTGGAACTATGACGAAGTCTCAACTGATCACTCCTGAATACGTTGATACTTGGTGTCAAAGAATGGAAGGCTTCATCAAGTCTCAAGACTCCAGGATGTGGGACTCTGTTGTTGAAGGACCTTACATACTAAGCACCACTTCTGCTGCTGGTGGTGGTATGATTCCTTACGCTGTGGCTAATTACGCTGAAGCAGATAGAAAGAGAATAGAGATTGATCAAAAAGCCATGACAGCCCTTCAAACAGCTCTTCCAAACTCCATCTACAGAGGCTTCAAGAAGTGCAAAACTGCCAAGCAACTATGGGAGGCACTAAAGCTTATGTATGAGGGGTCTACTGAAGCAAAGGAGAACAAGAAGGATCTCCTGAAGCAGCAGTTTGAAAACTTCACCTTCAAGGCAGGTGAAACCATGACTCAACAATACTTCAGGTATGTTGAGATTGTGGATACGCTAATGGATGTTGGAGTAACTCTTGAGAACAGGGACATTGTAATTTATGTCCTCTCTTCCTAGATAGTGGACACATTATTGTGTTGTTATCAAGAGGACTGAGAACCTTAAGACTCTTACTCTCACAGAGTTGAATGGTATTCTTAGTGGCTACCAGATGGAGATGAACATGCAAAACTCATCTGGTAACTCCAGCAATCAAATGAGTTCAGCCCTCCATGTGGTTGAAAGGTAAAGCATTGAACCACAACATCATCTTATATGCTTCCCTGACAGCTCACAATAGGGCCCTTTCATAACCTTTCTCAGAGACTGCAAGGAAAAGCTACACTCAAGGAAGTCCTTTCCAAGAGACAAGTTCTTCTCATGCCTTTGTCTCTGCTGATGAAACTTTAGGAAACTTTCTCTTCACTCTTGAAGATTTGGAATGTATCCATCCAGATGATCTGGAGTACATGGAGATAGTCCAGCAGATGTCTCTTCTCACTCACAAAGCCAAGAAGTTCTACAAGAGGACAGGGAGAAAGTTTCCAAGCAATGTATCCAGTGGAAAGTTTGTGCTGGACAAAAGCAAAGTAAAGTGTTACAACTGTAACCAGATAGGACACTTTGCAAGAGAGTGTAAGGCACCAAGGACAAATGGTGGCCAAGCACAAACCAGACCAAACTACACTGAGAAAGCCCCCCAGAATGAGAAGCCAAAGCAGCAAGCTGCAGTTGCTGTTGAAGACGGAGGCTTTGACTGGAGTTTACAAGTAGAAGATGCATCTCTAAACTAAGCACTCATGGCAGACCAGGATGAAGCCAAGGTATTGGAACATCTTTGTACTCCTGAATGCATTGTTAAAGTTAATAGATACAGGTCCTATAATTTAGAAATGAGATCTGATCTTGAGTCCTTAAATATTTTAAAAGCTGGTTTTAAAAGAGCTAAAAATGATTATAAACTAAAGATAGAGGACTTAGATAAAACCATTTCAACTCTTAAACATGAGCATACAAACTACAGGACTCAGATCAAAGATCTCATTACTAAATTAACTAAATGCCAGGCTGAGCTTGTGATCAGCAATGCCAAGGCAGAAAAATGTGTTCTTGAAGAAGAGACCTTCAAGAACATAATATTCTCATCCTTGCATGCAAAAGTTTGTTATCAAAATAAGCAGGGACTAGGATCTTATGAGATAGCTCCTCCACACACAATATTGTCTGTAAGATCTCCTAGGTGTGGAACTTGTAAACATGAGCTTCCCCTCATAGATCCTGTGACTGAAGAGGATGAAGAGGAGATGGTGGAGAATGACACTGAGAAGAGTGAAGAAGAGCATTCTAAGAAGGGTCATCATCCCTCTGAGGAGAGCAAAGTTGTTAGGATGACCAAGTCAAGAAGAATGAACTTGATCAGGAAGGCCAAAAGAAAGTCCAAAAAGGCTCAAGAGATCAAGGCTACCTTCAATTCTGCACAGAAACAAGTCTTCATCTCTGCAGGATTTGAAGTAGTAAAGGCTGAAGACACAAACTTGAACTCCATCAACAAGAGTTCTAGTTCATGTCCAAATCATCCCATCATCAAGAAGAAGGCTGATCAGTTGTGCATTGCTGCTGTACAACCTGAACCATCCTGCTCCAAAGGTAGTTCTAACCCCACAAGAATTGCCACAGCATCTGCAAAGGTGAAGATGGAGAAGGAAAGTGATCAAGTTCAGCCTTGTTCACAAAGAAGAACTCCTATAAGGAAGAAAATGGATTGTGTTATGTGTGGGAGTACCTCTCATCTTGCTAAAGATTGTGTTTACCATCCAAGGAGTACTCTCCACATGACCAAGAAAGAAAATTCAAAGAATTTGGAGAAGAAGAAGCAAGCTTCGGAAGGAAAATCTGTTTCCTTCGGAAGCTCCAAAATGAAGAAGAAGACAAGTGGAAACTTGCCTTCGGAAGAAAATTTGGTCTCGGAAGAAAGGAATACTTCCGAAGGGCCAGTCATCAAAACTTCCGAAGTCATCAAAACTTCTGAAGTATTGAAGGTCAAGTCTAAGCTTCCAAAGGTGGTATGGAAGTCAAAGAAAGTTCAAGCGGCTGAAAGTTCTTCATCAACATCAGCAAATGATCCTTCTAGCATGACTATAGGATCAATTACTGTTGCATTGTCTTCAACTTCTTTTGATGAGCCCAAGACCAATAAGGCTTGGGTTTCCAAATATAACTAATCATCTTTTTGTGCAGGGACAGCTCAAGACAAACAGAAATGTATGGATCATTGATAGTGGTTGTTCCAGGCACATGACAGGCAATAGGTCACTACTCCAAAAGTTTGAAAGAATTGATGGAGGACCAGTTGCTTTTAGAGGAGATGCAGGAGGTTACATTACTGGAAGGGGCAAGGTCACAAATGATAAGCTCAGCATTAAGAAGGTAAAATTTTTCAAGGAGCTTGGGTACAATCTTCTGAGTGTATCCCAATTTTGTGATCAGAGTCATAACATGCTCTTTACTGAGCATGAGTGCATTGTTCTCAGGCCCGGGGTGGTCATTCCTCATGAGCACGTCTTGCTCAGAGCCCCCAGGAAAGGGAACATGTACAAGATGGACTTGCAAGAAACATCTCCCTCAGGAGAAATTTCTTGCTTTCTATCTAAAGCAAATAATGATGAATCTTTCCTCTGGCATAAAAGAATGAGCCATGTAAACTTTACAAACATGAATAAATTAATTAAGAATGATTTGGTAACTGGAATACCAAAGCAAGAGTTTACAAGTGATGACCACTGTGTTGCATGCCTAAAAGGGAAGCAACACAAGGTATCTCACAAGCCAAAGGAAAGAAACTCCATCATTAATCCCCTACACTTATTACATATGGATCTCTTTGGCCCCACCAGTGTAATAAGTCTAGGAAGGACCTCTTATTGTTTGGTGATCACAGATGATTTTACAAGATTCACTTGGGTCTTTTTTCTTAGACTAAGGATGAGACTCCTGAGATTCTGAAGTATTTCATCTTAAAGATTGAGAATCAACGTGATCACAAGGTCAAAACCATAAGATGTGATCAAGGAACTGAATTCAAGAATCAAATCCTTGATACATTTTGTGATGAAAAAGGTATTACAAGGCAATATAGTGCTCCCAGGACTCCTCGGCAAAATGGTGTTGCTGAGAGGAGAAACAGGACGCTAATTGAAGCTGCAAGAACTATGTTGTCTGACTCTAAACTGCCCATCACCTTCTGGGCAGAGGCAGTGAACACTGCTTGCTATGTGCAAAACAGAGTTTTAGTGGTTAAGACACATGGTAAGACTCCTTATGAACTTTGGCACAAGAGAAAACCCTTCATTGGTTTTCTCAGGTTATTTGGATGTCCTTGCACCATCTTGAATACCAAGGATCAAATTGCCAAGTTTGCTGAAAAATCAGATGATGGACACTTTATTGGATACTCTTCTCAAGCTAAATCTTATAGAGTATACAATCTCAGAACTAGAATAGTTGAGGAGTCATCCAATGTGACTTTCAATTAGTACACTCCTAGTGTGAAAGGTTCTGGTCCGGATTGGCTATTTGATCTTGATTTAGTTACCAACTGTTTTAACAAATCATGTGAGAATGTTTCAGGATTACAGATATATTACCAACATGTGATCCTAACCCAAGATTTGAGCTAAGAAGACCCTCAGGTTACACATCTTCAGCTCCAGTGGTAACTATTCCTGCAAATGAAGCTTCTACCAGCACATCAATGACAAATCTTGCTGATGATTCCGGGATGCCTTCAAATTCCAGCTTAGAGGCACAAAACTCAGAAGAAGAAGCTTCAAATGTTGGAGAAAATGGTGGTGGTGAAAGTGATCAAGAATTTCTTGATGTTGATACCCACTGCATTGAAGACAACATCAATGATGTCACACACTCATTGGATCAAGTCAATCTTGATAAGTGTGGTGATATGGAGGGTGAATCTTCTTTGCCAGATCAAAATTTTTCAAAACTAGATCTGTCTAAGCAACTTGCTATGATCCCTCAGCTAAGGATCCACAAGTCTCATCCTACCACAAACATCATTGGAGATGTTGATTCAGGGGTGAGAACAAGAGGACAAACCCATGAAGCAATTGTTTGTCTTCACTCTTGTTTCTTGTCCCATATAAAGCCAAAGAAAATTGATGAGGCTCTAAAGGATAGAAGTTGGGTTGAAGCTATGCAAGAGGAGCTGCTTCAATTCAAAAGGCAAAAGGTCTGGAACCTATGTCCTCTTCCTCAAGGGAAGACTATCATAGGAACTAAATGGGTTTTTAGGAACAAGAAGGATGATAGAGGACTTGTCATCAAAAACAAAGAAAGACTAGTTGTTCAAGGATATACTCAAGAAGAAGGAATTGACTATACAGATGTTTTTGCTCATGTGGCAAGACTTGAAGCTGTTAGAATATTCCTAGCTTTTGCTACATCCAAGAATTTCAAGGTCTACCAACTTGATGTCAAGTGTGATTTTCTTTATGGGGTGATTGATGAAGATATGTATGTCAGACAACCACCTAGATTTGCAGATCCTGATCATCCTGATTATGTCTGTAGGCTTCATAAAGCTCTATATGGGCTGCACCAAGCACCAAGAAAGTGGTATGAGACTCTATCTCAGTATCTCTGTCAACATGGTTACAAAAGAGGTACTATAGATGGAACTCTCTTCATCAAAGGAACAGGAAATGACATAATGCTAGATCAAGTATATGTAGATGACATTATCTTTGGGTCAACTAATCCAAAGCTCTACAAAGACTTTAAGAAGTTGATAAAGGACAGGTTTGAAATGAGTGCCATGGGAGAACTCAATTTCTTTCTAGGAATTCAAGTGAAACAAGTTGACAAAGGCATCTTCTTAAGTCAGTCAAAGTATGTACATGACATACTTAAAAGGTTTAACATGACTGATTGTAAGGTTGCTAAGACACCCATAGCCAAAAATCACTCCCTTGGACCTGCTCTTGAGGGGGAGTGTGTTGATAAACACCTCTATAGGGAAATGATAGGGTCTCTTATGTACCTCACATCTAGCAGGCTAGATATCATGTTTGCTACATGCATTTGTGCAAGATATCAAGCCAACCCCAAGATGTCACATCTGGTCACTGTCAAAAGAATTTTAAGATATCTCAAAGGTGCTCCATCACTTGGCCTTTGGTATCCAAAGAATTCTGACTTTAATCTGTATGCTTATACAGATAGTGACTATGGTAGTTGCAACATGACTGCAAAGTCTACATCAGGGGGATGTCAATTTCTTGGTGGAAGAGTAGTCTCTTGGCAATGCAAGAAACAATCTTGTGTGTCTGCATCAACTGCTGAGGCTGAATACATTGCTGCTGCAAGTTGCTGTGCTCAAGTGCTTTGGATTCAAAATTAGATACTAGAATATGGATTTAACTTTAAAGATACTCCCATCCACATATACAACAATAGTGTTATCTCCATCACAGAGAATCATGTGCAGCACTCAAGGACAAAGCATATTAACATCAGGTATCATTTGATTTGAGATAACTTTGAGAAGGGATTAGTCAAACTAGTCAAAGTTAACACAAATGAACAATATGCTAATTTGTTCACCAAAGCTTTTGATGAGCAGAGATTTAAATATCTTGTATCAGCTATTGGGATGATTAACTTGGAATAGCTTTTCTTAAAACTTAATCATATTTATTCCTAAAACGTGTGTCCTAAGTTGTCTATTATATCACATTCAAAAGCCCTTGTTATCTTTGGAAGAAAAATCTTTTCAAAAGACTTTTCTTAGATTTTTGAAAATCTTTATCTCTTCAGAAGATTCAAAATTACCTTCGGAAGTAGTTTATGTCTTAGTAAACAAATAATTACTTCAGTGATTTTACCTTCGGAAGAAATTTCTGAAATATCTTCCGAAGCTTAAAATCAACTTAAGTACTTTGTATGTTTTCAAAGAACAAATTTCTTCCGAAAGCAATTTACCTTCGGAAGTATTTATTCTTCTTAGAATAAAAATCTCTGAGTGTAAAACTCTCTTCCGAAGAAAAATTCTCAAAAAACCTTTGAAATCTCTTCCGAAGCCAATTTGCCTTCGGAAGCTTTTTCTTCAGAACTTCCGAAGCAAATAACCTTCGGAAGATGTCTCGACTTTCAAGAAAAATACTTTTTAGGCAAAAGTAAACTACTTTTCAGAGGTGGGACCGACATCCGGATTTCAAAGTTTATCCTCTTTCATTAACTTTGTCTCAAATCCTTTTCATATAATTGCCCAACGGTTCCCCCCTCTTTCACTATCTTCCTCAATTACACTATTCCTTAAACCTGAATTCTCCCAAACCGCCTTTTGTTCTTCATCTTTCTTCATCCTTAAGTTTCTAAAATGGCCAACCATCAAAAACAACCCAGATTTCTCCATGCAACTTCACAGGCAACATAACCAAGTTGCTCTGTTAAGCTCTGAGAAAGATGAAAGTTTCTCAGAGATTTGCCATTTCTTAGCTCTATCAAATTACTCCACCTCCCTAACCATTGATCCTACTCTCTATGAGGATCATCTGCTTGAATTTTGGAAGACCTGCCAAGTGGTCATTATGGATGGGGAGAAGGCACTGTCTGCTAGAGTGCAAGGGAGGACAATCTTCATCACTCCGGCCATCATAAACAATCATTTGTAGCTGGATGATGAAGAAGGTGAGTTTTCCTTCCCAAAGGAAGCTGTAAATCATTCCTTTGAGCAGATGGGCTATGAGAGAGATTTCTCTGTAAAGACCTTCAGGAAATGGAAGGTCTCATCCCAGTGGAAATACCTGCTTCATGTGGTTATCCACAGCTTGTCAAACAAGCATGGAGGGTGGGACCAGATTCCTGAGGATCTCTCTTTCATAGTACATGGAATGGTTCAAGGGGTCAAGTTTAGGTACTCTCAATTTGTTTATACAAATTTTCTTGCTAACTTGGACTCCTTAGAGTATTATATGTTTCCTAGATATGTTCAAAACATTCTCAACTGTGAACTGGGCTCACAATTGAGGGAAACAGATAATATTCTTAAATTGGGACAGATGAAGCCCGGTATCTTTAAAATTATGAAGAAACCAACTGTAGGCTTCTCAGGGGTAGAAACAGCCCTAGTCCCAAAAATGTTAGAGCTCATTGCTCAAGGTGACAACCTAGCAACACAAGCTAGTGTTGAACTCACACCTTCTACCTCTCAACCACCAAAAAGGCCCCAAGTCACCCTCACCTACCAAAGAAAATCCAAACGAACCCCTGCTCAAGCTATTGAGTCTGTGCAGGCCCCCATATACTCACCCATATAGAAGGAAGTGGACACTAGAGCTCCCACTTCCCCTGAGGAGCAAACCACTCTCATCTCTTCAACAATCAGGACTGAGGTTCCTCATGCTCACCTTGATGAGCTCACAAGCCCAACTGCCTTAAGCCTTCACTCTGAGTCTCAACAGTCAAGTGAACAACCTTCAGGGGACAGTTACCATCCCCAGCCATTAGACTTAAATCAACCCATTCCCAACCTCTCATTCTATATTGACGAAGACTTAGGTTTCAGTGGGTACCATGAGTAACTCTACTCCTCCCCTACTCAAAGAGAGATGAGTACTCCTGAGTCTCCTTTGTCTAGCCCACATCAGTCACCCATAACTGAGGTGGATACTTCTGAACTTGTTCAGGATATCCATATGCAAGAGGCTCTCACTTCTGCAAGTGATTACATCATTAAGACCTCAACCATGGCATCTCAACCCATTGACACCTCAACTGAGGATGTCAATGTGTAGAGGAAATCCAACAGCCAAGAACCTGAGGCTGGTGGTGAGAGAAAGGACTTTGGTCCAATCATCTCATTCCCCAATGATTCTTCTGATGAAGAAGAGGGGAATCTGAGACTAAAGGTGCAAAAAATGTCAAAAACATGCTCCTCTTTAGTCTCTAAGGTTAGTCACCTTGAATCTCAGGTGACTACCTTGCATAATAGGGTCAATGATTAGCAACTTGAGATATCTTATCTCAGGGAAAAACTAGCTGGGAGACCTTTAAGAAGAGCTCAACCAGGAACACAAGAACCTGTGAATGTGGTTGACCTAACCTCTAGCCCACCTATGCAAGAGGGTGATGCTACCAAAAACGGGGAGAAAGTCATTACAGTCACAGAACCTTGGAGTTCTTCAGGGAGTATGGACATTGAGGATTCACCATCCTCACTTGCAACTATGCATACTCAGCAACTTCCTCAAGTTCTCATTAATGTGGACATAATTGACTCTGTCATTAGGAGTCTCTTTGAGGAAGGCATTCCAAGGGCTGTGTCATCTCCACCTCAAGAAACTTCAAACTACATTATTGGGTGGAGGTATGATGCTGATACAAGAGCCCTCATTCTTAACAGAGTTCAAGGGCAGCAAGAAGTGTTCAATTTTCAGACTTTGGACTACTATGAAGGTCTTGACCTGATCAACATGCCACTTGTCAACCCAAGCAAATCAAGACAAGCTGACAGGTTAGCACTCAGGATTCAAGACAGAATTACTAAAGAGTTCAGCCTTATAAGGAAACAAAGGCAATCAGGTAATATCATTGGTCAACTGGATGCTGAGGCAAACCCTGAGATTAGCTTCAAAGGGAAAACCTTGGCTGAAGGCCCAGTGATAGAGCCTAAGAGCCCTGTCACACCAACAACTGCTTCAGAAATTCATTCCCTCAGTTAAACACCTGCTGGTGAAGGTGTCTCACAACCTCTCTCTGGCCGGAACTTGGATGCTACACCAAGCAATGAAGGCCAAACCTCTATCCACCCTGAGTCACAAAGGTCTGTGGATGACAAAGGGAAAAGGATTTTGACTCCTGAGGAGATTGAGGGGGAGGAGAGAGAGAAGAAGAGGAAGCTAAGGGGAGAAAGTTCCCCTGGGTCTTCAGGATTTATGCAAGCTGCAATCAAGGCTGCCCCTAGACCAAACACTCAAGAAGATGAGTTGAGGGCAGTCATGATTACTTACCTGCAGACCAGGAACTATGACATAGATGAGATTATATCTCTTCCCTTAGAGCAATTAAATGAATTGGCTGACATGGAAGTGTCAAGAAAGATGAAGGAAAAAGAGGATGCAAGATTACTTCCCCAATTCAAAGAAGAGAAGAGACAGAAATGATTATACTAGCATGCTCCAACTCTCTCCCCAGTTCAGGAAAGTCATGTGCAAGAGGATGTGGTTGCTACATAAGAACCTTAGGTAGACAAGGAAACAGATAGGCAAAACATGATCAACTACCTGAGTGCCACAGGTCTCTACCAGGCATCTGCACTTCTTCCCTTGTCCTTTGAGTACATTGAGTTTGAGTATCTCAAACAGCTTGAACTTCAAGTGCTCAAAGAACAAAAGGCAACAAAGAGAAAGATGAGGGAATATGCTGCAAAGTCAAGAGCAATCATCCAAAAGAATATGAAAAAGTCTGCTGACAGACAAAGGATGATGAGCTTCTTGAAGCTGTATGGATTCTCCGGAAGGAGACTTGGCCCTATGACTCTATCCATAATGGATAAGCATATCAGGGTAATCAAGCAGAAGATCAAGAGTGGAGAGCTGATTGACTTATACTCTCCTCCAAGTCAAATCCCACCTGAAGTGGAGGTTAAGGTTGAACAACCTGAGACAACACAACCTGGACCTCCTACTGAGCCTCAGCAAGCTTCATCTTCTGATCCGCAGCAGGGTCAAACTCCCTCTCCTTCAGAACCTATGAGGGAGGAACACCCAACTGAGAAAGACAAGGATGATCAACAAGGTGCTGCAGACCAGTCTTCTCAGTTAAAGTCTTCTAAGAGGAAGAAGAGAATGGCTTCTAAACCAAAGTCTAAGAAGAAGAAGCTTGAATCATCCACCTCTACACCTCAGGCTGAGTCAGATCAACCTGAGGAAGTGCATGAAAAGGCAGCCCAATCAACTCTAATTCAAGTGGCTCCTCTTGTAGCTGAGACACCCATCTTATCCTGGACCTTCACTACTAATACAGAGAGATGGCATGTGATCAGAGATCAAGGTGTTAAGAATGTCTATACATGGCAAGACATAATCAACTTACCTCTGCATGATCTCTTTTAGATGAAAAGATATTATGAGAGTCTGAATGAACCTGACCATCTAATGAAGAAGGGTATGGTCATCATTCTGCTGAAGACTACAAACATCTAAAGATCTTCTAAATGTTTTGGTAGCATCAGCCTAGGGGGAGTTTGTAAGGTGTCCTATAAGTTTGATGCAGCCAAAACATCCAAAGTCTTTCTGCAAGCATGCACTAAAGAACAGAAGTAGAAATGCTTCGGAAGTTTTACACCATGCACTAGAAATATTCTAAACGTAAAATCTTCTGAAGCCAAGACCAACATCTTCCGAAGCCAAAAGTGAAGTCTTTCCGAAGCTTCAAAGACAAAGTCTTCCGAAGCCAAAGAGTGAAGACAATTTTCTTCCGAAGACTTTTAGAGATATGCCTTTATCTGATGTACTTTACCATAAAGCTGGACCACATTTTCGCTGCAACTCTGTAAAGTCACCAACTTACATGAGTTGGTGAAAGGTCTATGCTTTTGGTAACTGTACATTGAGGTCTTGGGTCCATGCTTTCTACTTTATGTACATTTATCATTTTTGTAATATATTAAGATGTGAGCTATGGCATGTCATAGTCACAAGTCAAAAGGCAGATATTCCTTTTGACTCTACATTTGATTTTGTAGTTGTCTAGTCAATTGTATTCAGCTGGCCTTCAAAGTATGGCCGGCTGTAGGATGTAGTATAAAGTATCTCAAGTACTTGTAACTTTCTATCGATGCTTTGTAACTTGTAATAGAACTTGAGAAGCAATATACAGTATTCTTGAAAACCAAATACTTGTGTTGTTTGCAATCTTGTTCTATCTCACTTTTACTTGTGTTCTTAGCTTCTTTCATTAACAAGTTAACCAGTTCCCTATTTGATCAGTTAAGTGTTCTAAGCAACTCTCCTCATTGTGTTGTTGTGTTGTAAGTGCATACCCTTTACCGGTCCTGAAATGTTTCTTGCAAGTCCATCTTGTACATGTTCCCTTTCCTGGGGGCTCTGAGCAAGATGTGCTCATGAGGAATGACCGCCCCGGGCCTGAGAACAATGCACTCATGCTCAGTGAAAAGCATGTTATGACTCTGATCACAAAATTGGGATACACTCAGAAGATTGTACCCAAGCTCCTTAACAAAGTTTACCTTTTCAATGCTGAGCTTACCATTTGTGACCTTTCCCCTTCCGGTAATGCAACCTCCTGCATCTCCTCCAAAAGCAACTGGTCCTCCATTAATTCTTTCATACTTTTGGAGTAGTGACCTATTGCCTGTCATGTGCCTGGAACAGCCACTATCAATGATCCATACATTTCTATTTGTCTTGAGTTGTTCCTACACAAAAGAGATGATTAGTTATATTTGGAAACCCAAGCCTCATTGGTCTTGGGCTCATCAAAAGAAGTTGAAGGCAATGCTATAGTAATTGATCCTATAGTCATGCTAGAAGGATCATTTGCTGATGTTGATGAAGAACTTTCAGCCACTTGGTCTTTCTTTGACTTCCACACCACCTTTGGAAGCTTAGACTTGACCTTCAATACTTCGGAAGTTTTGATGACTTCAGAAGTTTTGATGACTGGACCTTCGGAAGATCTTGCTTTCACTGCAGCAGGCTTCAGTGCTTCGGAAGTATTCCTTTCTTCCGAGACCAAATTTTCTTCCGAAGGCAAGTTTCCGCTTGTCTTCTTCTTCATTTTGAAGCTTCCAAAGGAAACAGATTTTCCTTCCGAAGCTTGCTTCTTGTTCTCCAAACTCTTAGAAGTTTTTTTCTTGGTCATGTGGAAAGTACTCTTTGGATTGTAAACACAATCCTTAGCAAGATGAGAAGTACTCCCACACATAACACAATCCATTTTCTTCCTTCTAGGAGTTCTTCTTTGTGAACAAGGCTGAACTTGATCACTTTCCTTCTCCATCTTCACCTTTGCAGATGTTGTGGCAGTTCTTGTGGGGGAAGAACTACCTTTGGAGTTGGATGGTTAAGGTTGTACAGCAGTAATGCACAACCGATCAGCCTTCTACTTGATGATGGGATGATTTGGACATGAACTAGAACTCTTGTTGATGGAGTTCAAGTTTGTCTTTAGCCTTTACACCTACAAAGATGAAGACTTGTTTCTATGCAGAATTGAAGGTGGCCTTGATCTCTTGAGCCTTTTTGGACTTTCTTTTGGCCTTCCTGATCAAGTTCTTTCTTCTTGACTTGGTCATCCCAACAACTTTGCTCTCCTCAGAGGGATGGTGACCCTTCTTAGAATGCTCTTCTTCACTCTTCTCAAAGCCATTCTCCACCATCTCCTCTTCATCCTCTTTAGTCACAGGATCTATGAGGGGAAGCTCATCTTCATAAGTTCCACACATAGGAGATCTTACAGACAAGATTGTGTGTGGAGGAGCTATCTCACAAGATCCTAGTCCCTGATTATTTTGATAACAAACTTTTGCATGCAATGATGAGGATATTATGTTCTTGAAGGTCTCTTCTTCAGGAACACATTTTTTTTCCTTGGCTTTGCTGATCACAAGCTCAGC
Organism: Flaveria ramosissima; assembly: GCA_025215565.1. Lineage (NCBI taxonomy): Eukaryota > Viridiplantae > Streptophyta > Magnoliopsida > Asterales > Asteraceae > Flaveria > Flaveria ramosissima. Next base: position 36,788,791 of record CM046034.1, read on the forward strand.
CTAGCATTCAGTTAATTTAGTAATGAGATCTTTGATCTGAGTCTTGTAGTTTGTATGCTCATGTTTAAGAGTTGAAATGGTTTTCTCTAAATCCTCTATCTTTAGTTTATAATCATTTTCGGCTCTTTTAAAATCAGCTTTTAAGATATTTAAGGACTCAATATCAGATCTCATCTCTAAATTATAGGACCTGTATCTATTAACTTTAGCAATGCATTCAGGAGTACAAAGATCTTCCAATACCTTGACTTCATCGTGGTCTGCCATGAGTACTTGGTTTGGAGATGCATGTTCCACCTGAAAGCTCCAGTCAAAGCCTACTTCTTCAACAGCAACTACAGCTTGCTGCTTTGGCTTCTCATTCTGGGGGGCTTTCTCAGTGTAGTTTGGTCTGGTATGTGCTTGGTCACCATTTGTCCTTGGTGCCTTACACTCTCTTGCAAAGTGTCCTATCTGGTTACAGTTGTAACACTTTACTTTGCTTTTGTCCAGCCCAAACTTTCCACTGGCTGCATTGCTTGGAAACTTTCTCCTTGTCCTCTTGTAGAACTTCTTGGCTCTGTGAGTGAGAAGAGCCATCTGCTGAACTATCTCCATGTACTCCAGATCATCTGGATGGATACAATCCAAGTCTTCAAGAGTGAAGAAAAAGTTGCCTAAGATTTCATCAGCAGAGACAAAAGCATGAGAAGAACTTTTCTCTTGGAAAGGACTTCCTTGAGTGTAGCTTTCCCTTGGAGTCTCTGAGAAGGTGATGAAAGCGCCCTTTTGTGAGCTGTCAGGGAAGCATATAAGATGATGTTGTGTTTCAATGCTTTCCCTTTCAACCACATGGAGGGCTGAACTCAGTTGATTGCTAGAGTTACCAGATGAGTTTTGCATGTTCATCTCCATCTGGTAGCCACTAAGAATACCATACAACTCTATGAGAGTAAGAGTCTTAAGGTTCTCAGTCCTCTTGATAACAACACAATAATATGTCCATTGTCTATGAAGAGAGGACATAAACTTCCTTACAATGTCCCTGTTCTCAAGAGTTACTCCTATATCCATTAGGGTATCCACAATCTCAACATACCTGAAGTATTGTTGAGTTATGGTTTCACCTGCCTTGAAGGTGAAGTTTTCAAAGTGCTACTTCAGGAGATCCTTCTTGTTCTCCTTTGCTTCAGTAGACCCCTCATACATCAGCTTCAGTGCTTCCCATAGTTGCTTGGCAGTTTTGCACTTCTTGAAGCATCTTTAGATGGAGTTTGAAAGAGTAGTTTGAAGGGCTGTCATGGCTTTCTGATCAATCTCTATTCTCTTTTGTATCTGCTTCAACGTAATCAGCCACAGCCTTAGGAATCATACCACCACCAGTAGCAGACGTGGTGCTTGGTATGTAAGGTCCTTCAACAACAGAGTCCCACATCCTGGAGTCTTGAGACTTGATGCAGCCTTCCATTCTTTAACACCAAGTATTAAAGTCTTCAGGAGTGATTAGTGGAGACTTTGTCATAGTTTCAGTTTTCATATCAGCTTTGGTTATAGCTGCCATTTGAGTTGTTAAGTATTTTATGTGTGTGAGGGATCTTAAGATGGTGAGATCTTATATCAAGAGCCAGAAATGCTCTGATACCAAATGCAGGACCGGTGAAGGGTATGCACTTACAACACAACAACACAATGAGGAGAGTTGCTTAGAACACTCAACAGATCAAATAGGGAACTGGTTAACTTGTTAATGAAAGATGCTAAGAACACAAGTAAATATGAGACAGAACAAGATTGCAAACAACACAAGTATTTGGTTTTCACGAATGATGTATATTGCTTCTCAAGTTCTATTACAAGTTACAAAGCATTGATATTAAGTTACAAGTACTTGAGATACTTTATACTACATCCTACAGCCGGCCATACTTTGAAGGCCAGCTGGATACAATTGACTAGACAACTACAAAATCAAATGTAGAGTCATAAGGCAGATCTGCCTTTTGACTTGTGACTATGACATGCCATAGCTCACATCCTAATATATTACAAAAAGAATAAAAGTACATAAAGTCAAAAGCATGGACTCATGACCTTAATGTACAGTTACCAAAAGCATGGACCTTTCACCAACTCATGTAAGTTGGTGACTTTACAGAGTAGCAGCGGAAAGGTGGTCCAGCTTTATAGTAAAGTACATCAGATAAAGGCATATCTCTAAAAGTCTTCGGAATAAATCTGTCTTCACTCTTTGGCTTCGGAAGACTTTGTCTATGAAGCTTCGGAAGACTTCACTTTTGGCTTCGGAAGATGTCGGTCTTGGCTTCATAAGATTTTACACTTAGAATATTTCTAGTGCATGGTGTAAAACTTCCAAAGCATTTCTACTTCTGTTCTTTAGTGCATGCTTGCAGAGAGACTTTGGATGTTTTGGCTGCATTAGACTTATAGGAATCCTTACAGATATTATGAGAGTCTGAGTGATCCTGACCATCTGATGAAGAAGGGCATGGTCATCATCATTATGAGGACTGTCAACATCTGAAGATCTTCAGATGTTTTGGTAGCATCAGCCTAGGGGGAGTTTGTAAGGATTCCTATAAGTCTGATGCAGCCAAAACATCCAAAGTCTCTCTGCATGCATGCACTGAAGAACTTAAATAGAAATGCTCCGGAAATTTTACACCTTGCACTAGAAATACTCTAAGTGTAAAATCTTCCGAAGCCAAAAGTGAAGTCTTCCGAAGCTTCAAAGACAAAGTCTTCCGAAGCCAAAGAGTGAAGACAGATTTCTTCCAAAGACTTTTAGAGACATGCTTTTATCTGATGTACTTTACCATAAAACTAAACCACCTTTCCACTGCAACTCTGTAAAGTCACCAAGATTCAAGGTGACTAACCTTAGAGACTCACCATCCTCACTTGCAGTTGTACATACTCAGCAACTTCCTTAAGTTCATATTGATGTTGATTCTATAGACTCTTTCATTCAGAGTCTCTTTGAGGAAGGCATTCCAAGGCTATATCATCCCCACCCTAAGGAACTTCAAATTATATTATTAGGTGGAGGTATGATGCTGATAGAAGAGCCCTCATTCTTCAAAGAGTTCAAGGGCTGCAAGAGGTGTTCAAGTTTCAGACCTTGAACTACTATGAAGGTCTTGATCTGATCAACATGCCACTTGTCAACCCAAGTCAATCTAGACAAGCTGGCAGGCTGACACAAGGATTCAAGACAGAATTACTGAAGAGTTCAGTTTAAGAAGAAGACAAAGGCAATCAGGTAATGTCATTGGTCAACTGGATGTTGAGGCGGACCCTAAGATTAGCTTCAAAGGGAAAACCTTGAGTGAAGTCCCAGTGATAGAGCCTGAGAGCCCTATCACACCAACAACTACTTCATAAATTCTTTCCCTCAGTGAAACACCTGCTGGTGATGGTGTATCACAACCTCTCTCTAGCCAGAGCTTGGAAGCTACACCAAACAATAAAGGCCAAAGCTCTCTCCACCTTGTGTCACAAAGGTCTGTGGGTGACAAAAGGAAAAGGATATTAACTCCTGAGGAGATTAAGGAGGAGGAGAGAAAGAGGAAGAAGAAGCTAAGGGGAGAAAGTTCCTCTGGGTATTCAGATTTCATGCAAGCTGCAATCAGGGCTGCCCCCAGACCAAACACTCTAGATGATGAGTTGACGGCAGTCAGGATTACTTACCTGCAGACCAGGAACTATGACATTGATAAGATTATATCTCTCCCCTTAGAGGAACTTAATGAACTGGCTGACATGGAAGTGTCAAGAGAGATGAAGGAAGCAGAGGATGCAAGGCTAATTCTCCAAATCAAAGAGGAGAAGAGACAAAAAAAATATTATACAAGCATGTCCCTACTCTCTCTCCAGTTCAAGAAAGCCCTGTGCAAGAGACCGTGACAGCTACACAAGAACCTCAAGTAGACAAAGAAACAGATAGGCATAATATGTTTAACTACCTGAGTGCCACAGGTCTCTACCAGGCATCTGCACTTCTTCCCTTGTCCTTTGAGTACATTGAGTTTGAGTATCTCAAATAGCTTGAACTTCAAGTACTCAAAGAACAAAAGGCAACAAAGAGAAAGATGAGGGAAGAGGCTGCAAAGTCAAGAGCCATTATCCAAAAGAGCATGAAGAAGTCTGCTGACAGACAAAGGATGATGAGCTTCTTGAAGCTGTATGGATTCTGTGGAAGGAGACTTGGCCCAATGTCTCTATCCATAATAGATGAGCATATTAGGGTAATCAAGTAGAAGATCAAAAGTGGAGAGCTAATTGACTTACACTGCCCTCCAAGTCAAGCTCCTCCTAAAGTGGAGATTAAGGTTGAACAACCTGAGACAACACAACCTGGACCTTCTGTTGAGCCTCAACAAGCTTCATCTTCTGATCCATAGCAGGGTCAAACTCCCTCTTCTTCTAAACCTGTGAGGGAGGAACACCCAACTGAGCAAGACAAGACTGATCAACAAGGTGCTGCAGACCAGTCTTCTCAGTTAAAGTCCTCAAAGAGGAGGAAGAGGATGGCTTCTAAACCAAAGTCAAAGAAGAAAAAGAAGTCTGAATCATCCACCTTTATACCTCAGGGTGAGTCAGATCAACCTGAGGAAGTGCATGAAGAGGCAGCCCAATCAACTCCAATCCAAGTGGCTCCTCTTGCATCTGAGAGACCCATCTTATCCTGGACCTTCACAACTAATCCAGAGAGATGGCATGTGATCAGAGATCAAGGTGGTGAAGATGTCTACACATGGCAGACCTATTCAACCTACCTCTGCATGATCTCTTTGAGATGAGAAGATACTATGAGAGTTTGAGTGATCCTGACCATCTAATGAAAAAGGGCATGGCCATCATCATAATGAGGACTGTCAAAAGCTGAAGATCTTCAAATGTTTTGGTAGCATCAGCCTAGGGGGAGTTTGTAAGGATTGCTATAAGTCTGATGCAGCCAAAACATCCAAAGTCTTTCTGCATGTATGCACTGAAGAACAGAAGTAGAAATGCTTAGAAAGTTTTACACCTTGCGCTAAGAAATATTCTAAGTGTAAAATCTTCCAAAGCCAAGACCAACATCTTCCGAAGCCAAAAGTGAAGTCTTCCTAAGCTTCAAAGACAAAGTCTTCCGAAGCCAAAGAGTGAAGACATGTTTCTTCCGAAGACTTTTAGATACATACTTTTATCTGATATACTTTACCATAAACCTGGACCACCTTTCCGTCGTAACTCTGTTCAGTCACCAACTTACATGAGTTGGTGAAAAGGTCCATGCTTTTGGTAACTGTACATTGAGGTTTTGAGTCTGAGATTTCTACTTTAAGTACTTTTATCCTCTTTGTAATATATTAGGATGTGAGCTATGGCATGCTTTTGGTAGCTATGGCATGTCATAGTCACCAACTTACATGGGGCATTGAAAACTCATTGGTGTCCCTCCTTCCTTTGAAGTTATAACTTCTTTATCTTTGGACTCAACCATTTTTCGAGTCTTTTTTTTCAACTATACTAGTATACGATCAAATAACAACTTCAGTTATGATTAATTTGATGTCAACTTTATAGTTTTGGATGAAATTAATCAATCTTTTTCTCGACAAGAATAATGCATGGATTTTTCTGGTTGCCTATGAACTTAGGACGAACCAAAACCACTTGTTAAATCGGAAACAATACACGGGTTATAAACAAACCAATTGTTTCACCAACAACGGTACACAGGTTTTTCTATCACAATGTGAATCAAAATAACCGACTTTAACAGTACACGGGTTTCAAAACCAACTGTTAATAACAATAGTTCACAATGTGAATCAAAACCAACTGTTATATACCAAGAATAGTACACAGGTTTTGTAAGGCAAATATAAACCAATTGTTTCAAATTACAACGGGTTTTTGCCAATTGTTCTCAACAGGATACGGGCAAACCAATTGTTTCTACAAATAACAGTACATAGGTTTATCCTGGTTGCTTAAACCAACTATTCTAATACCAAGAATAGTATACAGGTTTTCGGTTGTAAGGCAAATCAAAACCAATTATTCGTGTCTACCCACAACAATACACGGTTTTTATCTCTGCCTAACAAATCAAACCAACTATTCTAAACTAAAATGTTTTCACCTATTTTGAAAAACTTTCAAAACATATATGTTTTCATAAACAGAATGAGAAGCACCACAAAAACAAAAAGGTCTCAACCTCCTTTTTAATTTGTCTTTGTAAACAACCCTTTGGCTTTCTTTTCTGCTTTCGAGGGATGCTTCTATGTTTAGAACCCACTAAACACCCTCCAATTAATTAGAAAATCCAATCAGAAAGTCTATCAAACCCGTCTTGATTTGTTGTTTCTGATTTTAATTTTTGTTTCTTATAATGAGTGTAAGACAATTTAAAATGTCTCTTGCTTCTGTTCTTGATCGAATAATCAACCAACAGGTTCCCAATTGATCGATTTTTTGATCAATTTTTTGATTCAAAACAATTTAATTTGAAATTCCAATCAATGAAGATGAACAGTAAGTTCAATTTACCGACTGTGATTCCGAACAGAAATCGCATGGGTCTGTCTTTTCCTTCTTTGCGGTCCGAACAACAAATGCGAACAAGAATTCAACGGGTCTGCTTTCGACCGTGCCTGATTTCTTTTTGTTTCAGTTCCCCGCAATCTCTCTTTTGTGTAATGATTCCCGAGTTCAAATCGCACTCAATCAAAACAAACGAACGAATATGAGAAGGTTGTTCAATTAATGCTTCTAATGTTCGATGATTGCTCATTGGGATTGAGATAATCGCTCTGATACCACTGCTGGTAATCAGATAGCAAATCCCAATTGAAGAGAATATGAACAAGTGGAATACACATGAACTTGAAATTCTTGAATGCCATTTTTCAATTGATACATACCAATGTATTTATAGGTACAATGTATGGCGGGTAAAGACCACAACGCGTTTATGACACGGTGGGTTAAATAACCTCCATTAACTAACTTTAACTATCTGACTTATAATAATAACACTTCTAACCCTTATACTTAATAAATAAACAAGTTTAGTTTAATATTAACAATATTGTTGGTTTTAAATTCACTACAAATCCAAACTGCCAAAGCTACTAGGTCACATCATTTAGACAAATTTTGTTCACTCAAACTAAGAGGTATAGCCAACTTGTAACCGCCAAACAACATGCATATTACACAAGTCATGTTTTGATATCAGTGCCTTCCCTTAATCCCTTCGGTGTGCATTTTTGATGCATAAATATTCAAATATTTGTGTATGAGCGTAAACATTACACGTTAACAATCCCAATACAAAGACCAAAATAACAACTACAATGATCATAAACCAAATTGCTAAAAGATTAGTAGGGGATTGCGTTGAGAAAATGATCTCAAATCATATAGATTTACCACTGCTATCTCTTATTTGGTTACTATAAAATGTTTCTTAACAGTTACATATAGGAGTATAAATTTATAATTTATGATTCATACAGAATCATATTGGTTAGTGATGGGTGCACATGCAAGTGTAACTACACTAGAAACTAAAATAAATGAAATTAGCATGACTACGTGAAGATATTGCCCTCCTCTTCTTCCACACCTAGTTACATCAACTTCTTTGAAGTAAGCTTTGTGTTGTGGTCAATATACTCTTGAAACTTTTTGAATATTTCTTTATATGTGCATTTGCTTTCCTGTAAAAAAAATTCAAAGATGAGAATTCCACCTATCTATAAAACAATGCAAAGATCACGAGTAACTACTTTAGCTTCTTTGCTTGTCAAAGTTTGATCCTTTTTAGCTTTTAGGACCGCATCTTATAGAGTAAGATTTGTGTTAAGATAGTACATGGCATTGATCATGAACACCACAGTAACCAATGCAAGTGGCCAATAAAATCACAAAATTTCATTGAGTAATCTTCATAGGTTTCTAAAACAGAACTACAAACTTATGATTTATGTATAGTATCTTTTTTTCTAACGGCTCATGTATAGATCTAATTCTCACATTGAATATTCAAGTAGTAATAGCTAAAATGGTCCATTAAACTTACTGATGTAGCAAAACTAAAGTAGAACAAAACCAATTACGTAACTTCTCACCTGACATGTGGATATTCATTAATCCTCATTGATGCCTTCAATGCCTCATCAACAAATTTCCTGTATTTTAACTTAATTACTACTAAGAAATAATATAAAGAAAATGATACCAACAACATTAACAGAGAGAAAAAACCTGTCTGGATGTGTATTTCTATGGAGTATTATGGAGTCGACAACTTGGTATACTGAAGCATTCAAATATTACATGCATCACCTATCATAGACAAAAACATATACACCAGTCCACGTTAATCAAATCAACAGATCAATAGTACTTTACAAAAGTTTGATATCGATAACAGTGGACATAATTACTTATATTATTAATGTATACACCAATTTGATATCCAGGGTATAAAACGATCACACAAATCTCCTAATTTTACTTATCGTATTTGATATTCCATCCATTGCGTTGATAATTTAAGAAGAACACGACATTCGAGAAATGTAATCAACCAAGTTCAATGTAGCCTTATGAAGAAGAACAAAAACAATACATAATTACACAAGCATATAGAATAACTCAGTTTACCTTTTTATTTAATTCGATTTTTTTACAATATACAGAACAAAAAAAAACACACTGATCACGTTTAACTTTTACCTTTCATTGGCGTCATCTAAAGATGATAGAATAACATATGAAACATGATTTTCTCTATGAATTTAATGAAAGCATAGAACTTCTTCCCCGGTATGTGCAAAATCTCACCATCCTCTTCATTCGTACCATCAGGTTTCTACTTGATCCGAATAAATTGAAGCATAAGTGGTGGATTGAAGAAACTGCATTAGTGAATTTTGTTGAGATGTGGAAGTGACCACCGGTTAGTCGCCTCCTTGGACATATTTGACCGTATTGGAATTGTCAAGTCATGAAACCCTAGAAGGTTAATAAAAGAAGAACGGTATCGAATCCCCTTTCAAACCATGAGAATTAGGGGTGTTTAAAAATATTCGAATCCGAAAGCGAATCCAAATTGAGAATTTTTGGATATTTCGGATATCCGAAATATCCAAAATATTTTTATAAAAATTTAAAAATATTTAAATATTAATTTAATATTTTGGATATTTTAATAAAAACTTTGGATATATGAAAGAAATTTCAATAAAATTTATTGTATTTTTATAAAATTTATTAAATAATACAATTTTTTTTTGAAATTCAGTTATCAGAACGGATATCCGAATCCGAATACAAAAATTCGGATATCCGAATCCGAATATGAAATTTTGGATATTTGAATTTCGGATATCCGAATTTGAACACCCCTAATGAGAATACATTGTCTTCGCCACTACGTGCAAAATGTGCGACACTTACTGGAATTGTTGATGATTTGTAAAGGAGCCTGAAGTGGCGGGGGAGTGGTGAAGAAGGCAACTATGCGGGTGACGTGGGGAGAAAGGGGTCTTCAGAGATCGGAAAGTGTGGAGGAAAAAGGATAACATTTAAGAGCAAAATGAAGCGCAAAATGCGTGCTTTATAGCCAAAATCAAACGGTAACCACCCCACGATTACTTGTTGTTGAATAACAGTACCCCCAGTGCACTATGTAACCGTCCTGAGGTCACTGCTGAAAACCACCTCGTAACCGTCAAAACCGTCGAATTTAAACAGACAGATTTGATTTCAGCTTGATCCAACGGCTAAGATGATTTTTACCAGTGGTTACATCACCGCTGGTAATATAATATATAATTTTTCTTTCTCTCATAATGAGGCATTTACCACTAATTTAATATTCATGATGATTAGGAACCTCGCTTCAAGTTTCATTCCGGCATGAAAGTTTTTTTTAGATTTTATCCTAACTTTCAAACATAATTTCTATTTGTACATGGCTGTGAGATCACTACAGGAAAGCAAGGTATTGAATTCATTTTCAAATTGCGTTTTGCGTCTCTTTCTGCTATCTTGTTGTGCATTCATTTCGCCTAAGTATTAATTCGGTTTTAACTGTTTGTTGTAGAGCTTGATAGGTTGCAAAAACAATCTATGACTTTTTACATACATGAGGAATTACATAAAGAAAGATACAAAAGATGTTAATATTATGAACCTTTTAAGTTCTAATAGAAAAATTTACAATCAGCCAACATCTAGACTTAAAAAAATGTACTTTAAGTTTTTAGTTGCTTTACATATACTTTACTTTACATATACTTTGTAGGTTTATTACTCCCAAGATTTCGACCAATATATTTTCTTATTAATGGATAACTGTAGCACAATTTTTAAACTTAAGTTAAGGTGTGTTTCATAATGTGTATGTTTGGAAATTTAGATTGATTGCATGTGCCTTTCACATATGGTCAACATCTTTAAATCTCAAAGTTTTAATATCTTCTTCAGTTTCTTTGACTTATACATGTTAATTGGTAAGAACTTTTACTAAGTGCTCAGGTTTATATGTCAAGATTGCTTCTTTAATATTGTCGTTATGTACTTTGTGTTACCTGCTTCATTGTTAAAAACTTAATTATTTATGATATGGCATTTGTGATATTTAAGATTTACCCTCTTTGCAACAGCCAAATATTATCTTACTGTTTTAGTTACGTGAACTTTATTGTAACATCAAATATGTGTTATTAACAAACTTTGATTTAATTGTTACTTAGGAATTATTATTATTATCAAGTGATAGTTTTTGAGGAAAGGACATTTGCAAACCATACAAATTCCTCGTATTCATTGGGCAGGGTATCTCAATGGACATTCTTTTAGATGTCGTTGTATTTTAGCGTTATTGAAGGTTTGTATGATGTTCTTGATGGTTGAATTCTTTTGGTTTTGTGATGAAAGTTTATTGGTTTCTTCATGGGGGTGACATTTGTAGCTTCTTCACTAAGGTATTATTTTAACGCCTCTCAGTTGTTGGAATTTACGAATAGTTTAGTTGAATCCTGTTCTTTTGAAGTATGGCAGTATCTAAACAATATTTTTGTTCAATTATTTATTAATGTGCATTCTATTATATATTTCATTGGGTTTAGATGTCGGTATTCTTTTGTGCTAAAGGGTTGATGCAGTCGGAAACAGAAAGATAAATAATTGGACTTGTTGATTCAACGAGAATATCAGGAACAATTCGTCTAACTATTGTTGATTCAAAGAATGCCGATAATCAGGAGTTCACGCTAACACACACTATGATAGAGAGAAAAAAAAAAGATTTTTCATAAACTGCAATGATTATTCCACCTATCTCTTACAAACATATAAAGAAAGAAAACAAAAGTCGAATGAGACACAAAACATAAACGGGTCAAAAATTAAGCCAAATGTAAAGTCCAACAAAATATAAACTGCAATAATTTTTCTCTCTATCACAGTGTGTTTGCGTGAATTCCTGACTATCGGTATTCTTTACGAATCAATGATAGTTAGACGAATTGTTCCTGGTATTCTCGTTGAATCAACAGGTCCAATTATTTATTATTCTGTTTCCAACTGCATCAAGGGTGCCTCTATTGTAATCATGGCGGCAAATGACCAAGCTCAAAATTAAACAGGAGCCGATGAAATAAAGTAAACAAAGTACCCACACTTTTGGGTTTTTTTAGTCGGGAGGAAAGGGTAAAAGGGGATTCATTTTATTGTTTGGCAAGTGTGGTTACTTCTGTTCTCCAATGACAAGTGCCAATTGTGTAGAACAAATAGTTTGGCAAAAAGCATAATCGGTCAAGTATGTGTCAGATCATTAGTTATACGTAATCACAGTGCGGCTTTATATTGTATTTCACATGTTTATTGAGCTTTAGAACAAAACAATCTTTATCATGGGCTTCTAATTAGGATACGTAGGTTTAGCCTAATACGTCCATTGCGAGCGCCATATCAATAAGCAAACTCTAGCTTTCTTTGGTTGTGCTTTTTAATGTACACTCCATAGCAGAGTTCCCGCGCAGCACAAGCACGGCAAAACCTAGTTATAAATATTTATAAATCTTGTAAATTTACTACAAATTTCATACCACATATAAGAGAGATGTGTAATTTTAAGCAACGTCTAAGTTTCATATACCAATTTCTTAAGTACCGTGCATTTCAGTAATCACAAAAGAATGTCACTTCTAATTTATGAAGTTAAATAGATTTAATTTACTTAAAGAGAGAAACATATACCTGATTTATTATTTGTTAAATCAATCACAAAAGAATGTCACTTCTAATTTCGGAAGTTAAATAGATTTAATCTACTTAAAGAGAGAAACACATACCTAATTTATTATTTGTTAAATCAAGTGTTCGTACTAAGTGATCCGGTACAAAAAATTTATTTGAAAATTACTGTTTCATCAATTACACATTTACATCAAATTTCGTATATGATCAAAAAGCTAACAATTATCTCTTCTCCATACGCTTAAATTGGCTAAAATTTTTGTTCCTATTTGAAAAGTTAAGTAAAAAAGTTTAAAACAGGTTACATTTTCTTTCGAACTTTAACTTGTTATAACTAAAAAACAGAAAGGTAGACTTATAAAGATTTTCAACTACATAAAATTCATCTCTAACGAGTACATGGTTTAATCATTTTGTTCTTCCAAATACCATAAAATTTCTAGTTATTTATCAATACACGCAGCTATAGAAGTGTAGAACCTCAGTGTTTCCCTCATTTATAGTGACGTTTAACCTCAAACTTATTATCTATTAAAAATAGACTCTTGTACTATCTAACAATTTATGACACACCCCAAACCCACATTCAACTGATTTTATATGATTTTTAGATAACCGGTTAAAATCAGAAAACAAGCTTAAAATTCAGCACTTTAAATCCACAACCCAACAACTAGTTTTTGTGTATTTTCATGGTTGTACACTATTGTTCATTTTCTTTGTATTTTAATATATAGGGTAACATGTTTAGTTTTAGTTTTTTTTTCCTTTTATAGGAAATTAAAATCGAATATTTTTTTTGTTTGCAATAACTTTTTAGAAGAACTTGAGATTTTGTTTATTCGGCAGGCCTTATATGTATAATGGGTACATATTCGAATCCTACATGAAGGCTCTTTTAGAATTTAGATGAAGAGGCTAACAAGCTAGCAATTATTGAGCATGAGAGAGAGTGATTATCACTTTAGTTAACTTAATTGTATATCTTTTAAGCTACAACAAACTAAAAACAAAGTATGCATTTGAATTAAAAATCTCTGAAACTACCTATATTAGTTTTGTTTCAAATTGACTCACTGAATTTTAGGTGTTCACATTTTCTGATGTTCATGCTTTGATTATACATGACATGTCTTCCATACAATGATCCCCATATGATCTTTGAGCACTTTTACTTTTATGGATTACAAGATTATGACGACAGCTTATCATTGGGATTATTTTTTTGATTAATATTAGTGGCAGAACTTGAACCAATCTTTAAAGGGGTGGGGCGGAAGTAAACTATTTTATGGGGTGGAGTGGACTCTATATTTATTAAAAAAAAATTCATTATCGAACAAAAAATTTACACTATCGAGCCGAAAATTACAATACTGACGAAAAAAAGAGGGGGGCGGAGGACCCCGGCCCCAAAAAACTTCGCCAATGATTAATATACACGTGATAACCATGTCATGATCGCCTGAATTAAAACAGGAATACAAGCTCCCATCCTAAACTACAGATTAGAGCCTTAACGCTTTGAATTCCATTGCTAGCATACTAGAATAATGCTCGTATGTGGTGAAATATAATTTTTTATCCCTTTACACTGCTAGGAATATGATTTTAATTCAACATTTTAGAAGTAACCTTTCAAAAAAGAAGGAATTTGTTAATAAATAATTTTCTTTTACATTATCTAATAAAAAGATCGCTTTAAGTAATGCTATTTTCTCAAGTCCTAATATTATTTTTTCAGGACCTAATGCAAGATTTCACTAAATATGCATTAACTTCATTTTGTTGGATTGTTGTTTGCTCTAGTGACAAAAAATCTTGTATTCGTCACTTGCTAGCGTCACGAGTCCTCCATAACGGAGCGGATATTACTTCTTTCTATGCTTCAGCAGTCTATCGTTTATCATTTCTTTAAGAATAAATTACTCCAAAATGATTATTTGAGGATTGATATATAAATGTTTATGAGGTTACAATGATTACTTTCAAGGATTCACGTTTCATCCAAAACAAATATGATAATTTAGTAGAAATTATAATTTTAGCTCATTTATACGTCGATTCACATTGTATTAACTGAAACCGGCAAACAGGTGAAACAAAGAAAACAATAAATACTGATGAAATAGACTAAAGTTGAAACTGTTTCGAGTCCGATAAGTATTAATACTCTTAAAGTTATAAATCATGTTTCTTTATAAAAAAAACAACTATAAGTTGATTTTATAATTATTTTCAATGTATCATCATTTTAAAAGTGTGCAACTCGTTCTATAGAACCAGCCAACCACCTCTTCCACCGACCCATTTGACTACAATTAGACTCCTCTGTGTTTTAGCTGACCGACTACCCCTATGTCATATCCACCCTTTCTATCCGTCCAACCAACCCACATACTTTACAATAATAGTTATTCTTCCCTTTTTAAACACAAAATCGCTCTAAAATTAAACACACACACACAAACAAACGCATGGATAAGCTCTACATTCACTTTACACTATGCTCAATTGTTCTCTTTGGTCCATCTTTCATCCAATGCATTGATCAAGACCCTATAGCTGTGGAAGAATGGTTCAAAGGCATGAGCACCATGAAAGAAAAAGTCACCAAACTTCATTTCTACTTTCATGACATAGTGAGTGGCAATAGCCCAACCGCCATGAGGGTGGCTAGTCCCACAACCTACACATCTCTCACCGGGTTCGGCAATGTAGTCATGGCCGACGACGTTTTAACCTCTGGGCCTGAACCCAATTCGACCGTTGTAGGCCGAGCACAAGGGATTTATGCGTCTGCCTCTATGGAGGATCTTGGTTTTCTAATGACCATGAATTTCGTTTTCAGTGGTGGGGATTTTAATGGTAGCACTCTAAGTCTTTTGGGAAGGAACCCTGTGTTACATGAGTATCGTGAGATGCCGATTGTTGGTGGCTCGGGTGTTTTCAGGATGGCGCGTGGTATAGCGACCGCTAAAACGTATAGTTTTAATCTTTTGGGTGATGCAGTTGTTGAGTATAATGTTTTGGTATCTCACTATTGAGTGGAGAATCATGCATATTGATGTGTCGAGACTTGTATCTTTGAGTTTGAAATTCAAATGAAAGGCCAAGACTCTTCAATATCTCAATATTGAGTTGAGATTCTAGCGATTTGTATCTTTGATTTCAGATGAAAGCCAAAAACTTTCTTTTTAAGATTAAAACTCAAAACATGCCGTATTTAAGACGTTGAATAAGAAAGAATTACGGTCATTCCAATACAACAGATAAATAATATTACGAATACAAATCACCATCTCTAAAGGGTGTTAGGTTTACAATCAGTTCGTCGGAAATAATTTTTTTTAAAAGAATAACATGTTTGATTATATAATTGAAATTTAAAATATAAAAAAACACACTTACTTGTGATATATGTTCAACATTCCTTACGGACTACTATATCTTTTGCGGATAAAACAAAATAGAGCGGTGTGACAGTATTATAGGTAGAGGTGTAAAAACCGGTTTTATTACCCAAACTGGTTCGGGTTTAAAACCGAACCGGTTTTTTGGTTGTGGGGTCAAACCGGTTTTTGTTCAAACCGGTTTGGCTCACCGGATACTCGAACCTGACAAACCGATTTGGACCGGTTTGAAACCGGTTTTTTAATAAACCGGTTTTTTTAATAAACCGGTTTAACCGGTTTTTTTAAATAAACCGGTTAAACCGGTTTTTAACTTTTGAAACCGGTTTATAAACCAGTTTTAAGGGTGGGGTTACCAAACCGGCATACAAACCGGCGGTCCGGGTCGGTTTGGGCCAAACCAGTTTTTCTTTGAAACCGGTTCCGGTTTTTTTGGTCAAGTCTAATCATAGGCACCTCCCACCCCCTCCCAGGGCTCTTTATTTCCGTTAGGTTTGCCCAATCATTATAAAGATAACAAAACAAGAATGGCTCTGATAACATCGAAAACATCCGGCGTCTCGTGCCAACCAATATAGTATTTTTTTACCAAAAGAATAGCTTTGATATCCTTAAAAATTTTTGTGATATTCGAGTCACAAAGTTATGACCAAGTTATGGTCGTTTGAAGTTGTAAAAGATTCTGTCCAAAATCAACGGTAGCACCTATATCAACCTTTTAGGGTTTTAAAAAAAATAAACGTATATAATAAATTTTGTTGAGAACATATATGGTAATGTGAGGGTTATAAATGAAGAAAAAGATGATAAGTTTAATTATAAAGTTTTTTTGAATTATTTAGAATTGAAAGAATAATAAGAATACGTGTTGGATCAGATGAGGCTGGTGCAACCAAAACTACACTTAGAAGATTTTGAGTACAACTGAATGAAGACTTCCGAAGACAAAGCTGCACTTCCGAAGCTAAGTTGAAGATTTTCTGAAGCTTAAGGATTAAGAACTTTCGAAGGAAGAACTCAGTCTTCCGAGACTAAGTAGTTCTCCTTCCGAAGTTAAACACTTAGAAGATTCAAGACAAAGACTTCTGAAGGAAAAAGTCATGAAGACTTGCACAAGTCTCGAAAGAAGTTGTTTCTTCCGAAGTATAAATGGTTTCAGAAGAACTTATTCTTCCGAAGCCATTTAACCTTCGGAATAACCAAGTATGAACCAGTGGACAAAAGTATGGTCCGACTGACACATGCTACCAACTCTGAAGTACCGTATGGCGCTTTCCCACGCCCATGTAGTTGACCATATTTTATTACACTGTTCACCTTTATCAGTTAGTATAGTACTAACTTTGGTTGGTGACAAAAGTTAAGTTATGGACATGCCATGACTATCTAATCTAGGATAGTATTTTATCTTAGATACATTACTTCTAGCAATGTAGTATTTGTCTAGTTGTAAGTTCTAGCTGGTCATCTAAGTATAACCGGCTGTAGATAGTAGTATATATATTTTCTCACTGTAACTCATTCACATATGTTTGTAAGAGTCTTGTAACATTGAGTTGATAAGTAATATATACAAGTATCTTGAAAATCATTATTGTGTTTAGTAACTTAGTATATTATTATCAACTTGGTTGAGAGATTCTACTTCATCATCCATGTGTGTTTAAGTGAGTTTGAGAGACATAACTTGTGTTGAGAGACCAACACCGATCCTACAATACTAAAAGAATACGGTTGCTACCTTCAGAATGACGAACGGATTAGAAACTTCCAAAGGCTTGAATGGAGGTTGGAGGAAAGTTTCTTAAGATTATATAAAGGGTGAAGGAGAACTCTCTTGTAAGTTGAGAAGAAGAGTTGGTGCACGAAAAATTATGAGACAAATGGTAGTATTTATAGTGGGGGAATGGGGGTTATGATTGGGGAATTTTTATGAGCATAATTAATATTTGGGAGGTTATGAATGAATTATAAATGAGTCAAAGGAGAGAGAGTTTTGATCTTTCAAATATTATAAAAATAGTAGGTTGTTTATAAAATTACTTTTTATAAAGAGTTTGTATTAAAGTTACAAAGTTATAGATTTTGTTTGGAGGATTCTAAAGACTTTAAAATAGTTAGTATATATTTTTATTAAAACTATAATGATTATAAACTTTTTATAAAAATATTATGACTAACATTTTCTATATAATTAAGGATGGAGGTCCATAAAGTTTAGCTTTATTATATAATAGCACATGTGTACTTTTATAAGTTAAGAAGTTTAATGATAATATGAACTTTAGAAATTTAATAAATATATAAGAAATTTACCATATTACTAATTTAGGCTTCCATCCATCACCATCATTAAATCATAGCATAAATAAAGTTATAAAACAAAGATTAGTTATACTAATAAATGTATTTATTATATAATCTTATGTATAGCATGTATAATACTATAATTTAAATGTATAATAGTATGTAAGATAAAACAAATAATATAAATTAGAATTCAGAATGTTTTAATTCAAAAAAAAAATTAAATGAAAAAAATAGACCGGGCTACATATATGGATAGATACCGGGGGTTACACACCTCCTCGTCAATCACCCCATATAGAAAAGCACACTTGACATCAAGTTGGTAGAACTTAAAATCCTTGGATGCAACAAAAGCAAGGAATATCCTTGTAAGGCTTATTGAAGGTTGATGCACCCAAAACAGACCAAGTCTTTCCTGCATGCATTCACTTAGTGCAAAGTAGAAGTTGCTTTGGAAGTTTTACACCCTATATCAGAAATATTCTAAGTGTAAAATCTTTTGAATCCAAGACCAATATCTTCCGAAGCCAAAAATGAAGTCTTCCGAAGCTTCAAAGACAAAGTCTTCCGAAGCCAATGAAGTGAAGACAGATTTCTTCTGAAGACTTTGAAGAACATGCTTTCTCTGATGTACTTTTCATAAAGCTGACCAGCTTTCCGCTGTAATTGTCAAGACTCACCAACTTATACAAGTTGGTGAAAGGTCGATGCTTTTTGTAACTATGCATTAAGGTCTTGAGTCTATAAAATTTTACTTTATGTACTTTTATCCTTTTTGTAATATATTAGGATGTGAGCTATGACATGTTATAGTCACTAGTCAAAAGGCAGATTTGCCTTTTGACTCTACATTGGTTTTGTTGTCTAGATCAAATGTATCCAGCTGGCCTTTTAAGTATGGTCGGCTCTGATACCAACTGTATGATCGTGTGATGGTGGTCAATACAATCAGTTTCACAATGAGGAAAGAGTTAGAACACTTAACTGATCAAATAGGGAACCAAGTTTAAGTTGATGATACTATGAACAAAAGTTAGTATAAGATAGAACAAAGAACAAAAACACGAGAAGTATGGTTTTCAAGAATTCTGTATATTG
Organism: Flaveria ramosissima; assembly: GCA_025215565.1. Taxonomy (NCBI): domain Eukaryota; kingdom Viridiplantae; phylum Streptophyta; class Magnoliopsida; order Asterales; family Asteraceae; genus Flaveria; species Flaveria ramosissima. The sequence goes on from CM046034.1 coordinate 36,807,876, forward strand.
CTCTCAAGTTCTATTACAAGTATTACAAAGCATAAAGATAAATTGAAGAACTTGAGATACTTTATACTACATCTAGGGTTGTAAACGAGCCGAGCCGAGCCGAGCCGAGCCAGGATGGGTTCGAGCTCGAGCTCGAAGCTTATCGAGCCGAGCCGGCTCAAAAAATTTTAACGAGCTCAAAACACCGGCTCGAGTTCGGCTCGTGAAAAGCTCGAGCCAGCTCGTGGCTCGTTCGAGCCGGCTCGATTTAAATATTTGTTTTTAATTTTTCACATTAATTTATATGAAAACACAAAAAATATATATTAGGGTTTTTACATTTTGTTGGGTACTCCGTACTTATGGGAACAAAGATTATTATTTTGAATATAAACAATTAACTATCAAAATATATATTTTTAAACAAAATACTTAATGTTTTAAATAAGAATCCATTTTTATTTTTAAGAAAACATTTTTAAAATCCTAATATAAAAATAATAATCATAATAATAGTAGTAGTAGTAGTAATAATAATAATAATTATACTATATAAATATATATATACATTTATTATATGCACCGAGCCACGAGCCGAGCCAACGAACCGAGCCACGAGCCGAGCTCGAACCGAGCTAACCCTGGCTCGAGTTCGGCTCGTTTAGAATTCGAGCCGAGCAGAGCCGGCTCGTTTAGATTCGAGCTTTTTTCGAGCCGAGCTTTTTTCGAGCGAACTTCGAGCGAGCTTCGAGCTACGAACTTTTTGTACAGTCCTAACTACATCCTACAACTGGCTATACTTTGAAAGAAAGCCAGAAACACTAATGTAGACAACAAGATCAATGTACAGTCAAAATGTAGATTGTTTTTTGACTTGTGACTATGACATGCATAGCTCACATCCTAATATATTACAAAAAGAATAAAAGGTACAAAGTAGAAAGTTACAGACCAATGACCATAATCTACAGTTGGCAAAAGCATGGATCTTGTCACCAGGTGAGTCTTCAGAGTGGAAGTGAAAAGTAGTTCAGCTTTTTGTCAAAAGGTGATTAGAGAAAACATGTCTTCTCTATCTTCGGAAGAAATCAGTCTTCAGTCTTTGGCTTCGGAAGAGTTTGTCTTTGAAGCTTCGGAAAACTTCATCTTTGGATTCGAAACATTTTGTCAATTGGCTTCGGAATATTTTACACTTAGCTTATTTCCATTGAGTTGTGTAAAACTTCTGAACTAACTCTAATCTGCACTTCATGCATGCATGCTGTGAGCTTTTTGGTTGTTTTAGTTACATTAGGCTTTAGATGTAAACCTTACATTTTTTTTCAAATTGATTCCTACTTATTTTGTTTTTTTTAATATTTATACATAGATTTCGAGTTATGTTAAATTTACATTTAATAACCTGAACTTTAAAAAAATTTATACTTAAGCCTTCACGTTAGGTTAAATTTACATTTATTCACCTGATTTTTTTTTTAATTTTATACTTAAGCCTTCGAGTTATGTCAAATTTACATTTAATCACCTAAATTTTTTTTTAAGTTTTATATATATATATCCGAGTTTTGTCAAAATTTCTTTCAGCCAATTTATAATAGAGCTCGTTAATTATAATAAAGTCACAATTTACGTATTCGTTATTTTTCTTATCTGTTTCGAATTGTTTATTTTTTATCGTTTTTTTTCTATTACACATTTTTATCAGTGGTTCATACGCAATCTTTTTTCGGGTGGTTAGTACTAACGCATAAACTATTAGATTATATCTTTCAAATTTCATAACCCAAAAAACTATCATTCTGTCATTCTCGTATACATTAAAACCGTACCGCGACGAAGCGCGGGTCTAATCCGCTAGTAAGTGGTTTGTGTTACAAATATATTCAAACATTCTTTCTTAGGTTATTAATCAAAGGAACTAAAATAAAACTACCAGCACCAAGTTTTAAAAGGTAATGTTATAATAAAAACAAAGATATTTAATCTAAAACTGTTAAACATGATTCAGGGATTTACATGGGTCCTTTTACTGTTTTAAAACGATGAACATTTTGGTTATCATATTAAATACGTCAGGTTATTGTGTCATGTATCAGGTATTGTGTCATATTTTCATCATTTGTTATATTTATCATTGTGTTTTATGTTTCATATTATTTTGTGTTATTTTTATTACTGTTTTTTATATATTATATAATTTGTTGTTATTTATTATTTTATTTTACAATTATAAATACACAATTGTAATTTCCTCAAGTATTTCTCAAAATTTATAATGTTTAGAAAACACAATGATGAGCATAATAACACAATGAGACATAGTTGGATGTTGCATGTGTTTTATAATGATGCTGATATTCCACACATCTCAATCTCATAATTGAAAATATGGTTAACGTGGTGACATGTGAACCAAATTAAGACGAGTAGAAGATCGATTTGGGTTATGTACCATGTTTTGTGGAAATCAAGTTGTGGTTTGGTTCATAACTGCTAAATTAATTTTTCAAGTAATGGTTCTTGTGATAAACGCAATTGTATAACAAGGAGCAAGGCACTCACTTAGCGGTTTGGTTGATTGCACTCATCTATTGCTTGCTTAATATCATCCTTCACAACCAGGTTACGATGATCTTCGTCTGTTGCTTGCTTGACCCAATCACATCCATCTATTACAATAGCACCCATGATCAACCCGGAAACCCTAATTCGACGAATTGGCCGACTCTCTCATAATGTTGGAGCTAACCGAAGCTCAACAAATCTGTAACGTTTGTCTATATTATACAAATTCAACAAAGATGAACGTCATGGATGTTTAACAAGGGAGGCAACAAGAAACATGAAGAAAGGGCGAATAACCAATAAGGTGAATGGGGTGGGTTCTTTAATTGTTATTTTTAAAATTTGTTTTACAAAAGTTGGTTTTTAATTTGTTGAAATTGAGATGATAAAAATGTCCACACGTTAACTGCCTAATTTAATGCTATTAAATCCATGGACCATTGATGAAAACAACATGATAGTTGGGGGCTACATTCAACAAATTTAAAGTTAAAGACCAAATCCACAATTTGCTCCAAATAACAGGAGCATTCTTCTATTTATATTAAACATCAATATTTTTTCTTTTTTTTAATTAAATAATATTTTTCATATCTTATTTATTATTTTTTTTTTATTCACTTACAACCACTTTCAAAAATATTAAAAAAATTATGGGGGTTGTACCGTATTTTCTCAAATATGGGGAAACACGATATTATCCTATAAATTTTCCACATCTTTCACTCACAATCACTCACAACCATTTTTTATAATATAGGACACTCATTCACATCAAAATAAGAAACATGCTATAAATGTACTAATACCCACCCAGCAGAGGAGTATAACTCTAGATGTATCCAATCATGAAACTCTATGCATAAATATGTTTAATGCTTGAAGGATAAAGACAGCTTATATTCGTCCATTACATCCGGACCTTTGATCAACCTGGAAACCCTAATCCTACGAACATGTCGGCTCTTCTCAAAATGTTGGAGCTAAACCCCGCTCAACAAATCAGTTACGTTTATCAATATTATACAAATTCGACAAAGATGAGCATCATGGATATGTGACGAGGGAGGCAACAAGAAACAAGAAGAAATGGTGAATAACCAACAAGATGAATGTGGTGGGTTCTTTAATTGTTATTTTAAAATTTTTGTTTTTACAATATTTGGTTTTTAATTTGTTGAAATTGAGATGATCAAAATATTCTCACGTAACCTCCTAATTTAATGCTATTAAATCCATGGACCATTGATGAAAACCAACATGATACTTAGGGGCTGTATCCAATCCATAATTTGCTTCAAATCATAGGGACCATCTATGTAAGTTACTCTTCAAAGAAATTATAATACCCACCCCGTAAAGGAGTATAACGCTAGATGTATCCAATAATGAAACTCTATGCACAAATATGCTTAATCATTTAAGGATAAATACAGCTTATGTTCAAGGAAAAAGACACTAGATTTCAATTGTTTCATACTTGTGTCATTATTTTAGAGCCAAAGAAAAAGCAGAGGAGGGTGAGGAGGCATGGCTTATTGGCTTGAAAGATAGTAGACAAACTAAAACATCGATAGTTTTAACTCACTTATGTAAATGATGTGAAAATAACGGGACACTATATTGGCAATGCCAATTACAAACATAAATTGTCCATAAAAAAACAATGATCAATGTTTGGACACCCCGTCAACTCAAGTTCACAAGAATAGCCAACATTACGATGTTAGCAGGATCTTCATTTTCTTCAAACTCGTTTATTTTCTGTCTTTCGAGTACCACCTTAGATTGTGGTCTCCAAAAATGGATAATCCGTATACCCAATAACTGGATCAGGTGTATAAAACGTTTCCCTGTTATATTTGTTAAGAGGGGCATTAAGGGCAAATCTTTTTGGCAAATCAGGATTAGCCAAAAACACACGGCCATAAGCAACAAGATCGGTTCGGCCTTCAGCCACAGCGTTATTACCATCTTCCCTATCATACCCACCAGCGGAAATAAAAGTTCCTTTGAATGCTTTTCTCATGGGAACAAGACTGTGAGGGCAATCAACCTTTTCACCTACAGACTTCATCCTTGGTTCCACCATATGGCAGTAAAGAATCTGATATTTATTCAAAGATTCAGCCATGTAAAGACCTAAAGCTTTTGGGTTTGAGTCACCTGATTGCATGTAGTCTGCGTATGGGGATAATCTTATGCCAACTTTATCTGCTCCTATCTCCTTCACAACTGCATCGACTATTTCTAGAGCAAATCTGCAACGGTTCTCCAGAGAACCACCATACTCGTCTGTTCTGTCATTGATTTCATCTTTCATAAATTGGTCGATTAGATAGCCATGAGCCCCATGAATCTCAACTCCATCAAAGCCTATAATTTCATAAACTGGTCCATTAGATAGCAAAAGGATATTAGAGATTGATCAGAAACTTATGAGGAAGTAACTGTTACCAGCTTCAATTGCATTTCTTGCAGCAACTCTAAAATCATTAACAACAAGAGGAATCTCTTGTGTTGCTAGCTTCCTGGGAGGTGTAAATCTTGCAACATCAATGCCATTGGCTCGCACTTGATTTGCCAGTCCTTTGTCTGTAGAAGATATCGGGGCTTGCCCGTTTGGCTGAAAACCTGATTTAACAACATATGTTATGAAACATAATTGAATTTATATGATAAAAATGGTATCTTCTCTTAAAGAACAACCCTCATTAACGAATGAAGGTTTGATCGATTTTGTGGGCGATTTTGAACAAACTAGGAGTGTTTTTCGAGCTGTGATTTCTTGCTGCAATGTCAATTACATGGGCTCTAGGATTTTGATATCTGATTGGTGTGTATATGTGTGTGTGTTGGGATGGATAGATGATACATTGATACATGATGATGAAGAAAGAGTGTACCAGCATTTGAAACCCTTCCAACATGCCAAATTTGACAGAAAAAGATCCCTCCTTTGGCATGAACAGCATCCACAATTGGTTTCCAAGCCTCTACTTGTTCTTTGGTCCATATACCAGGCGTCTCTGGATACCCTTGGGCAGTTTCTGAAACACCAGTGGCTTCAGAAATCAGAAACCCCCCTTTGCTTGTCCTTTGTGAATAGTATAAGATGGCATGTGGCTGAGGGACATTGCCGAAGGATCTTTGCCTTGTGAGTGGTGCCAAAACAATTCTGCATAAAGTTCATGAAATCAGAAAAGAAATAAAAAACAAAAGGATGTTCTCTTTGACAATAATCAAACACTTGATGTGCGAATCGTTATCAGTGAAACCCAAGAAGATGATAAGGGGCTGCTACCTGTGAGAAAGCTCAAAATTCCCCATTTTGTAGGGGGTGAGAAGAGGGATTTCACTGTAGCTCATTGTTAAAAGTTAACACCTCCTGATCTTGATGCAAAGATTTGTCTTTGAGATCAGAAGCAGCAACCAATGAAATGGGTTCTACTTGATTCTTATAGATGAATGGTTCCGTAAGCACGACGCCATTACTCACGTCACGTTTAGTTTACAAAACCAAGTACCATTCCTCATCCTCCTCGTCCACCATTAATTAAGACTTTAGTATTCAAAATTTTGAGTTGACTGTACCATAGTCCCTGTTAAATCATCTTATTGCATTTATGATATTAAACTTTAAGAAATTAAAGTAGGGTGCTAATAATTAGACACCCAAGATTTTAAATCGACACCCGCCTATACGCCGCGTATGGGTCCATACGCGGCGTATAGGTCCCTCCAATTATTGCCAATTAATGCCAAGAATTCCACGTCACATCAGTGACCCTATACGCCGCGTATGGGCCCATACGCGGCGTATAGGCTTTTCAGAGACAAAGCTGTAAAGTCAAATCAGTCAGGACTATACGCCGCGTATGGGCCCATACGCGGCGTATAGGCGTTGGTCGTATAGGGTGGTACGCATCCCCACCGACACCTATACGCGGCGTATGGGTCTGTACGCAGCGTATAGGTGTCGGTGGTGTTGCGTACCACCCTATACGACCCAGGCCTATACGCCGCGTATGGGTCCATACGCAGCGTATAGCTCCATCTGAAGCTTTGATTTGACTGATTTGACTAAAGGCTATACGTGGCGTATGGACCCATACGCGGCGTATATGCTTTTTTTCGAATTGTGGTGACGCGACTGAAGATTCTTTCGATTATATATAAACGCAACGAATGCGTTCATATTTCATTCATATCGTTCATTTTTCGTTCATATTTCGTTGTAGAAGATGGAAACTGTTGATATTAACTGAAGAAATTAGCGTTGTGTGGTTCAACATTTTCTTCTGTCGGATAATTACTCGGTAAACATTTGATTCTTATTTCGTTAAGTATTTGCATACATATATACATATATTTGAATTGCATACTTAAAAAATCGTTTCAACTAACTCGGGTTCCATCGATGCTAGTCGGTTACGGTAAACTTAAATAAATTATAAGCTTTTTTATCATAACCGACTAGTATCGTGGAACCCGAGTTAGTTGAAATGATTATTAAGTAATCAAGACATTTATGTGTACGTAAGTATGTATATAAAAGAATTAAGAGTTATAGTTTTAGAGAAAAATTATTATTTTGAATAAATAGTTGAACCACAAAACTCTATTTTCTTAAAAAAATCTCATTTGTCTTATAGGGCTGCCAGGGAACGTTTAGCACGGTTGAATTTGAAGTGATCCAAGATTATTCTTTCGTTATGTCGTTTTGGGATAGTAACTATTTGTTTGGTGAATATTCAAGCGTTTCGTACGTGTCAGAAAGTAATCAAGATGATTCGTACGTTCAATCTGGTTACGAATTGCCAGATTTAAACCAACCTTATGTTCCCGATGATGAGATTGAGTTTTGCCGAGAATCAAGTTATGACCTGCAACAAAGTAATATAAACTATCTCTCGAGTGCTGAAAATCAAAACATGAAAATATCGTTTGAAACATGTCAAGAATTTTTATCACTCGATGAGCTAGTTTCTTGGGTTGTTAATAGGGGACGTGATAATGGTTATGTTATTATTACACGAAGATCGAAGAAAAAGGAAGGTCAGGTCGTAAAGGTGTGGCTTATTTGTGATCGTGGTGGTGAACACAAAAGTAAAGCAACAATTAGACGATCTGGTAGCAAAAAAATCGGATGTCCTTTTAAATTAGTGGGGATATACGACAACAAACGTCGTTCGTGGAAATTAGAGGTGAGAAATGACGAACATAACCATGATCCCGCTCAACATATGGAGGGGCATCCATTTGTAAGAAGGTTTTCTCAAAATGAATTCAATTTGGTGGAACAACTTACCGATCAGAACATGGAGCCTCGTAACATCTTATCAGCTTTGAAAAAGCAAAATCCAAATAACGCATCCATAACCAGAGACGTATACAACGCTCAATATAAGATAAGAAGTGAAAAGAAAGTCGGTGAAACACCAATGCAAGTTTTAGAAAACCTTTTATCTTCTAAAAGGTATGTTTATTACACCCGAGAAGATCCCGATACAAATACCGTAGAAGATATATTTTTTTGTCATCCAAAATCATACGACACTTGGCGTGCATTTCCGCACGTGCTGATGATAGACGCGACGTATAAAACAAACATGTACAAACTTCCGTTTGTTCAGATTGTTGGTGTGACCTCGACACACAAGACATTTTGTGTTGCTCATGCATTTATTAGTAAAGAACGAGAAGATAATTTTGAGTGGGTGCTTAATAGATTGAAAGATACGTTAGCCGCGAGTCATAATAACAGACAGAGATCTTGCTTTAATGAACGCATGTGGTAAAGTATTTCCAAATGCTTCAAAGTGTTTATGCAGGTGGCATATTAACGAGAATATCGCGAAACATTGTAAAGGAAGTTTTCCGAAAGATGACTGGCGAAAGTTTAAATATACATGGGCACGTTTGTGTGAGTCTCCCACGACGGAGATTTACGAGTATAACTATAACCTTCTTTACGAACAACTAGTTGAACCGAAGCGAGAAAGTAAGTTTTTGTAACACCCGGAAATTTATTATTTTGAAGCCGGCGAAGAAAGAAAAGAAATAAAGTCCAAAGTCGAGGGACCAAACTCGCCAACGAAAAAAAGTCGGGTAATGTGGTGATATGTGTAGGGAGAGGGCAGCCCACTCTCCCCACACTTAACACATTTCAGCTCACAAAGAAGAGAGAAGAGAGAAAGAGGAGAAAAGGGAGAAAAGTGGTGTTTCGGGTGATTCGGGTGTCCAAATCCGTCGAGTAGCAAGCCAAATCGAAGCTCTTGACTTTGTGCTCGATTGTGTGAGTTCTAGGACCCCACTTTTACTTGTTTTCAACTGATTTTGGGGCTGGAAGATGTCAAAAACCCGTTTTTATTGTGTGTGTGTGTTTGACCCATTTGGGTGTGATGTGTATGATACGTTTAGGGTATGATTTCGGGCTTGTGTGTGCTTGTATGGTGTTATGGTATGCATCCCTAAGGTCCAGGAGGGTTAATTTAGGCTTAGAATGGGTTTGGATGAGCTTGGAGGCCGAAAATGGCAGATTGGGTTCGGGATGAACTCCATTCTGCATCAGCTAGGGCTAGGCGACCGAATGAAGGCCATACGGCCGAATGAGGGCGATTGAAGGTCATTCGCACGATTGGGACTCAGTCGCACGACTGAGGGTCCAGTCGCATGAGGGATGTGCGACTGAGGGTTCAATCGCATAGATGCTTAGTCGCATAAGTCCATTCGCATGAGGTTAGTCGCATAGGTGCCCATTCGCAGTAGTCCCATTCGCACAAGGTCCATACGCACGATTGGATGTTCATTCGCATAGATGACCATCCGCATGGGTCCAGTCGCATGATGTTCAGTCGCATGGAGGCCATGCGACTGAAGAGTGTCCATACGCCCGAATAGGGCTGTTGCACTCGAATGAATGTGTAGTTTGACTTTTGGCCTTCGGGGAAGGGTCTAGATGTAAGTTTGGATGTAAAGTAAACCGTAAGAGCATGTAAGAGTATGGTTATGGCCTTAGAGTGCATATAGGGCATGATGATGATGATGATGTTGCATGTTTATGCATATTATGAATGTATGATGTTGCCCTGTATGATGATGATGAATATGTTTGATATGTTCCTTGTTATGATGTATGATTATCTTTCTTATGGCTTTACGTATTATGACGAATGAAATGAAGTATTATGTAACGTAAAGTGGAAAGTGATGACACGCCTTGCATGCATCGGATAACGGGTCCTTCTTTGTGATTGACCATTATGTGGAACCTCTACCGCTTACCCTTAGTACTGTGGCATACGTTTAGCTGTTCATTTATTGACTTCGGCCCAGTGGCTATGACCGTCGGTTATCATTAGTACTGTGGCATACGTTTAGCTGTTCATTTATTGACTTCGGCCCAGTAGCTAAGACTGATTGGTTAACCCCAGTACCGTGGCATACGTTTAGCTGTTCATTTATTGACTTCGGCCCGGTAGCTGTGACTAATTGGGGTGTAGCATATGGTATTGGTATGGATGATGTCCGATGCGCAAGTAAGTTAAAAGGAATGAATGAATGAATGAAGAGGATAATAATGATATTATCTATGCGTACGTATGATGCGTGATCATGTCAAAGTAACGAATGGTTTTATATGAAAGTAAAGTATATTTTATTATTAAAACTAGAACTCACTCAGCAACTCTGACTTTTATTGCATTTTCCAGTTGGCAGGTAAATGATTGCTGAGGATGGCACGGCGAAGCTACTCAGCTCTTTTGGGATGGCATCCAATTATATAGCTTTTGTGATGTAATGCAAACATGAATTTTGTAACCGGATAATGATGTATTATTTGGCAAAAGTATTTATAATGAAATGTGATGTCATTTTTGAATGTTTCCGCTGCAATGTTTTCCTAATGTAACTGAAATTATATGTTTTATTAGCGATGAATGACCAACTGTAGGCGTCCCGGGAACGGGGCCTTACAAGTTGGTATCAGAGCCAAAGTTTAAGTGAAATGGGTAAATTTTCAAAATAAACCTTAACTTAAACTGAAAATGGGACGAATGGGGAATGGGATGCCAAACTGAGTAGCTGCGTGCCATCAGGTATTTTCTTAAAGTTAACCGGTTTATGTGCGCATGGTACATGTTATGTGTTGTATGTAGATTTGAATACTGATGTAGTCAGGACAGGTAATACTTGGGGTATGAAGAGTACAGTAAGTGGCTAATCACAACTGGCCACTGTAATTAGGGACTTACTATACTTGACATAAACTGAGTTGTTTCCTTGAATGACCGTGTTGGTGTTTGAATCTTTCAGTGTGTTAGAGAATGGCTGGTGGTAGATCTTCTAGAGCTTCTAGGGGTGGAGGCCGTGATGGCCCTGTTGCTGAACCACGCCCTAAGAGAGGAAGGCCTAGAGCTGAGAAAGAGGTTCCTGCAGAACCTGAGACTCCTCATCCAGAAGTTGGGGATGAGAGTGCGAACTTGAGGGCCTCAGTAAAAGAGGCTGTCGTGGAGGAAGTACACCAGGTCATGCAGACAATCCTACCGTCTGTGGTGACCGAAGTCATCAAGGCTGTGAAGGAAGGGGAAAGGAAGGAGAGAAACCGGGCTTCGGGGGAGCAACCAGAGCCTGAAACTATTTTCTCCGATAATGAGGAGGAAGAGGAAGAGGAGCCTGTGCGGGAGGTGGCACGAGGCTGCAACTACGGGGTGTTTATGAGATGCAAGCCCCCTACTTTTGATGGTAATGGAAATGCTGCCGCTGCTCACCGATGGGTGAGAGAAATGGAGGCTGTTCTCGACATCAGCGAGTGCCGAGAAGATCAGAAAGTCAAGTTTGCCACCCACTCCTTCGTGGACTCGGCACTATGCTGGTGGGACAACATCGTCCAAGCAGAGGGTAATCGGGCGATCGGGAGAATGAGGTGGCCCGAACTGAAGAAGATGGTGATCGAGGAGTTTTGTCCTCATAGGGAAATGGATAAGATTGAGAGGGAGTTCCTGCAGCTGGAGGCGGGATCCATGACGCACCAGCAATATACTACCAAGTTCAACGAGATGGCACGGTTGGTGCCGGATCAGGTGACGCCTCTTTCTCGGAAGATCAAGAGGTACATTCAGGGTTTACCGGTGGATGTCCGCCGGCATATGATCGCCGCCCGGCCAAGTACGTTTAGGTCGGCGGTCGATTTGGCCCGGAAGACTTTATGATGAGAGGGGAGTGGTGGTGGTTGAAGCGAATAGGAAGGGTGGTGGTGATCGAAGCTGGAACGGGAAGAGGTTTGGTCGGGGTGAGGCCTCGACGGGTAACAAAAAGGCACGGGTGGAGGACCGCCGTGTGGCCACACCGGGAGCAGGGTCGAGGAGATGTGGTAAGTGTGGAAAGGAGCATGCGGGAGAATGCAGGCTGGGTTTGAATGTGTGCTTCAAGTGTGGGAAGACTGGGCATATGGCGAAGGATTGCCTGACGGGCAAATGTTTTAACTGTGGGGAAATTGGTCATATGAGCAGGGATTGCAAGAAGCCGAGGGCTGAGAGTTCAGGGGCGAAGAGGACGGGAGGTGATGGACCGAGGGCGAGCGCCAGGGCATTCACCATGACACAGGAGGAGGCTAGGACGGACCCTGACGTTGTGTCCGGTACGTTTCTGGTGAACCAAACTTTAGCTTCTGTGTTATTTGATTCTGGTGCGAGTAAAAGTTTTATTTCTGCTGCTTTCTGTGCTAAGCTGCCTGTTAGTAGTAGACGTGTTGATGCGCCCTTTGATGTAGAAACTGCCATAGGTAAGTCTACCAGGATTTCCGAGATGATAGAGAATTGTGATGTGGAACTCGAAGGTCATAAGTTTCCGGTTAGACCGTTTGTGATGACCTTAGGTGGTTTTGACTTGGTTCTTGGGATGGATTGGTTAGCAGACTTTGAGGCGAACATTGTGTGTCGCAAGAAGATGATTCGGTTGTCGGCGCCTGACGGTAGTTCAGTGACGGTATATGGTGATCGGGTTACTACGATTCCGAAGGTGATCTCGATGGCAGTGGCGGGAAAGTGTATGAGGCGTGGATGTAGTGCCTACTTGGCCTATGTAAAGGATGTGGATACGCCAACGCCACAACTAGCCGATGTACCGGTTGTGTGTGACTTTCCAGATGTGTTTCCAGAAGATTTATCAGGAGTGCCACCTGACAGGGAGATCGAGTTTCAGATTGATCTGATACCGGGTGCCCAACCTGTTGCCAAGGCACCGTATCGGTTGGCTCCGACCGAAATGAAGGAGTTGATGGAGCAGTTGCAAGAGTTGCTTGACAAGGGGTTCATTAGACCGAGTATCTCTCCTTGGGGTGCTCCGGTCCTGTTTGTAAAGAAGAAGGACGGTAGTATGAGGATGTGCATCGACTACCGCGAGCTAAACAAGTTGACAGTGAAGAACCGATACCCCTTACCGAGGATAGATGATTTGTTCGATCAACTTCAGGGTGCCAGTTGGTTTTCGAGAATAGATCTTCGATCTGGTTACCATCAGTTGAAGGTGAAGGAGCAAGATATTCCTAAAACAACTTTCCGTACGCGCTATGGTCACTACGAGTTTCTTGTCATGTCCTTTGGCTTGACCAACGCGCCAGCTGCTTTTATGGATTTGATGAACCGTGTGTGTCGGCCTATGTTGGATAAATCAGTGATTGTGTTTATTGATGATATCCTGATTTATTCGAGGAGCGAAGCAGAGCATGCTGGTCACATTCGGGAGGTTCTAGAGACGCTGAGGAGGGAGAGGTTGTATGCAAAATTCTCCAAGTGCGCGTTCTGGTTGCGCGAAGTTCAGTTCTTGGGTCACGTGGTGAATCCCGATGGGATTATGGTGGACCCGGCAAAAGTGGAGGCGGTTATGCAATGGAAGTCGCCAAAGACGCCATCCGAGATTCGTAGCTTCTTGGGTTTGGCGGGTTACTATAGAAGGTTCATCCAAGACTTCTCCAAGATTGCTTCTCCACTAACCAAGTTGACCCGTAAAGAGGCGAAGTTCGTATGGGGTCAAGCTCAAGAGAAGGCGTTTGAAGAATTGAAGGCGAGACTGACTCAAGCTCCTGTTCTGTCATTAACCGATGGAAGTGAAGATCTGGTGGTTTATTCCGATGCTTCTTACTCGGGGTTGGGGTGTGTGTTAATGCAGAGAGGAAAAGTTATAGCCTATGCATCCCGACAGTTGAAGGTTCATGAGGTCAATTATCCTACTCATGACTTGGAGCTAGCAGCTGTGGTCTTTGCATTGAAGATTTGGAGGCACTATCTGTACGGGACGAAGTGCACCATATTTACTGACCACAAGAGTCTGAAGTACTTCTTTGAGCAGAAGGATTTGAACATGAGGCAGAGGCGGTGGTTGGAACTTATAAAGGATTATGATTGTGAGATCCACTACCATCCGGGCAAGGCCAACGTGGTGGCTGATGCCCTTAGCCGGAAAGAGAGGCCCGAGCCGATCCGGGTGAAAGCCTATCAGTTGATCATGACCTCCGACGTGATGATGCAGGTTAAAGAGTTTCAAGATGAGGCATTGAAAGAAGATCATCTTAACTCCGAAAGAATGAGAGGTCTGGTTGGGGAATTGGGTGAAAACACACTCGGTGTTAGGACCCGATTCGATCGTGTGTGGATTCCTCGTTTTGGGGATCTACGGGTGAAGATAATGGATGAAGCTCACAAGACTCGGTACTCCATTCATCATGGTGCCACGAAGATGTACCATGATATGAAGAAAGATTATTGGTGGCCGGGCATGAAGCGCGATGTGGTGGAGTATGTGAGTAAGTGCCTTACTTGCTTACAGGTGAAGGCCGAGCATCAAAAGCCGTATGGGAAGATACAACCTTTGGATATACCGGAATGGAAGTGGGAGCACATCACCATGGATTTCATTACCAAGCTACCGCGTACTCCGAAAGGGTACGATACCATATGGGTGATAGTTGACCGTTTGACGAAGAGTGCTCACTTCCTACCGATCCGCGAGACATATTCATCTGAGAGGTTGGCTGATCTGTTCATCAAGGAAATTGTGACTCGTCATGGTGTGCCGGTGTCTATTGTGTCGGATCGCGACACTCGGTTTACATCTAAATTCTGGAAGAAGTTCCACGATGCTATGGGGACGAGGTTACATATCAGCACGGCTTATCATCCCCAGACTGATGGTCAGTCAGAAAGGACCATCCAGACGCTGGAAGACATGCTTCGGGCATGTGTGATTGATTTTGGCGGAAGTTGGGATGACCACCTACCGTTAGCCGAATTCTCATACAACAACAGTTATCATGCCAGCATTGGCATGCCTCCATATGAGATGTTATACGGTAGGAGATGCAGAACGCCCGTTTGTTGGGGTGATATTGGTCAGAAGGAATTGGGAAGCGTCGAGGTAATCGAGGCTACGACTGAGAAGCTTGAGAAGATTAAAGCCTTCATGAAGGCAGCCAAAGACAGACAGAAGTCGTATGCTGATAAACGACGCAGGCCGATTGAGTTCCAGGTGGGTGACCGGGTTATGTTGAAGGTCTCACCTTGGAAGGGTATCATTCGCTTCCGAAAGCGGGGCAAGTTGAGCCCAAGGTATATAGGCCCTTTCCGAATCATTGCTCGAGTAGGAGAGGTGGCCTATAGACTGGAGCTACCGGATGAGTTAAGTGGAATTCACCCGACATTCCATGTATCGCATCTAAGGAAGTGCTTAGCAGATGAAGATATGATTGTCCCATTGGAAGATATCGAGGTAGATGAACGGCTCAATTATGTGGAGCAACCAGTGGCAATCATTGACCGAAAGGAGAAAAGGCTGAGGAATAAAGTGGTTCCTCTTGTGCGTGTGCAATGGAAGCACAGGAAGGGATCCGAATCAACGTGGGAGACTGAGGAAGAAATGAGACAGCATTATCCACGTTTGTTCGAGGAATAACAGGTTTCGGGGACGAAACCTATTTAAGGGGGGTGGACTTGTAACACCCGGAAATTTATTATTTTGAAGCCGGCGAAGAAAGAAAAGAAATAAAGTCCAAAGTCGAGGGACCAAACTCGCCAACGAAGAAAAGTCGGGTAATGTGGTGATATGTGTAGGGAGAGGGCAGCCCACTCTCCCCACACTTAACACATTTCAGCTCACAAAGAAGAGAGAAGAGAGAAAGAGGAGAAAAGGGAGAAAAGTGGTGTTTCGGGTGATTCGGGTGTCCAAATCCGTCGAGTAGCAAGCCAAATCGAAGCTCTTGACTTTGTGCTCGATTGTGTGAGTTCTAGGACCCCACTTTTACTTGTTTTCAACTGATTTTGGGGCTGGAAGATGTCAAAAACCCGTTTTTATTGTGTGTGTGTGTTTGACCCATTTGGGTGTGATGTGTATGATACGTTTAGGGTATGATTTCGGGCTTGTGTGTGCTTGTATGGTGTTATGGTATGCATCCCTAAGGTCCAGGAGGGTTAATTTAGGCTTAGAATGGGTTTGGATGAGCTTGGAGGCCGAAAATGGCAGATTGGGTTCGGGATGAACTCCATTCTGCATCAGCTAGGGCTAGGCGACCGAATGAAGGCCATACGGCCGAATGAGGGCGATTGAAGGTCATTCGCACGATTGGGACTCAGTCGCACGACTGAGGGTCCAGTCGCATGAGGGATGTGCGACTGAGGGTTCAATCGCATAGATGCTTAGTCGCATAAGTCCATTCGCATGAGGTTAGTCGCATAGGTGCCCATACGCAGTAGTCCCATTCGCACAAGGTCCATACGCACGATTGGATGTTCATTCGCATAGATGACCATCCGCATGGGTCCAGTCGCATGATGTTCAGTCGCATGGAGGCCATGCGACTGAAGAGTGTCCATACGCCCGAATAGGGCTGTTGCACTCGAATGAATGTGTAGTTTGACTTTTGGCCTTCGGGGAAGGGTCTAGATGTAAGTTTGGATGTAAAGTAAACCGTAAGAGCATGTAAGAGTATGGTTATGGCCTTAGAGTGCATATAGGGCATGATGATGATGATGATGTTGCATGTTTATGCATATTATGAATGTATGATGTTGCCCTGTATGATGATGATGAATATGTTTGATATGTTCCTTGTTATGATGTATGATTATCTTTCTTATGGCTTTACGTATTATGACGAATGAAATGAAGTATTATGTAACGTAAAGTGGAAAGTGATGACACGCCTTGCATGCATCGGATAACGGGTCCTTCTTTGTGATTGACCATTATGTGGAACCTCTACCGCTTACCCTTAGTACTGTGGCATACGTTTAGCTGTTCATTTATTGACTTCGGCCCAGTGGCTATGACCGTCGGTTATCATTAGTACTGTGGCATACGTTTAGCTGTTCATTTATTGACTTCGGCCCAGTAGCTAAGACTGATTGGTTAACCCCAGTACCGTGGCATACGTTTAGCTGTTCATTTATTGACTTCGGCCCGGTAGCTGTGACTAATTGGGGTGTAGCATATGGTATTGGTATGGATGATGTCCGATGCGCAAGTAAGTTAAAAGGAATGAATGAATGAATGAAGAGGATAATAATGATATTATCTATGCGTACGTATGATGCGTGATCATGTCAAAGTAACGAATGGTTTTATATGAAAGTAAAGTATATTTTATTATTAAAACTAGAACTCACTCAGCAACTCTGACTTTTATTGCATTTTCCAGTTGGCAGGTAAATGATTGCTGAGGATGGCACGGCGAAGCTACTCAGCTCTTTTGGGATGGCATCCAATTATATAGCTTTTGTGATGTAATGCAAACATGAATTTTGTAACCGGATAATGATGTATTATTTGGCAAAAGTATTTATAATGAAATGTGATGTCATTTTTGAATGTTTCCGCTGCAATGTTTTCCTAATGTAACTGAAATTATATGTTTTATTAGCGATGAATGACCAACTGTAGGCGTCCCGGGAACGGGGCCTTACAGTTTTTCATTACATACATACATACATACAATACTATTAAATATAACAGTTAATTTGATTTTTTTTAATATATTTTCAGGAGTATTGTCATATATAAACAAAAACTGGTTAGAGAATTACAAGAAAATGTTTGTATCAGCCTGGACTAACTCAAACCGCAATTTTGGTCAACACACAACAAACAGAGTCGAGAGTCAACATGCAAATTTAAAGAGATATCTTAAATCAACAAATAGCTCACTGGATAGACTTGTGGAGTTTGTTGATCAATTGGTGAATGCACAAGAGGTAAATTTAAAAGAAAGTTTTGAGACAAGCAAAATTAAAACTATGACTCATCATAATCTCCCGTTGTTTGATTACCTACGAGGCAAAGTGTCACACAAAGCTCTTGATTTATTAGTTGCCGAAAACACTAAATTGCATGTGATGCGCTCAGCAAATGCAACGTGTGGTTGTCAGCTTTTCACTAGTTGTGGGTTGCCTTGTGCTTGTCGGCTGGAAAAATATGAACATTCTGGTAATAGTCGTTCCATATTTATCATTTTTTTGTTACAGTAATGATTTTATATAGATTTATAATTTATAATGCAGGCACTAAAATCCCATTAGATGCAATTGACGTGTTTTGGACGAAGCTTGATACAATTAAACCATCATTTATGGAGAATGAAGAAGTCGATTTTGAAAAAGAAATGGAATGGGTGAAACAACAAATAATGTCACAACCCGCTCCTGTAAAATTTAGTTTGGTGGAAAAAATAAAAAAAATTGTGTATCCATGGAAGAACAACAAAAAACCGCCTGTTATTCAAACAGATATTCGTGGTCGTCCAACGTTAAAGGTTCAACAGCAAAAGCTAGACACTCAACATAGTACGTGTGACATACCAAGACATAGCTCATATACCGGAAGAACAACTTCAGCAGTAAAGGGAAAGAAGCCTGTCATACAACGTAGTCGTTCCACATCGTCTAAGGTGTCACAAAGTACCAATGACTTTTCATCGATTGTCGGAGATCAGCAATTACACAATATAAACAGGTTAAAGAATTGGATTCCTTCAATCTTTCATCAGTATATTTCACGTATACAAGATGTTCGACCCGATGGTAATTGTGGTTTTCGATCTATAGCTTTGGGGTTGGGGTTTAATGAAAATAAATGGATGTATGTGCGTCAACAACTTTTAGAGGAGTTGGACACACATGAATTTAGTTACAGAGAAGTTTTCGATACTTTGTACGCCAGACAGTATAATGAATTGCATCACACAATAGATTGGCAACGTGTGGAACCTGCGCCAGAAGAACATTGGATGATAATGCCGTATACAGGAATCGTAATTGCTCAAAGGTTTGGTGTTATTTTTCATCTATTAAGCAATAACGGTTTTCAGACATTTTTCCCCTTATGGGCTGATCCGAACAGTATGATGCCTCATCATGTCGTTTCGATTGTTCATGTCAACAATAATCATTTCGTCCACGTTAAATTAGAAGGAGATTATCCGATGCCTACATTAAGTAATCTTTGGCTTCTTAACCGAAACGTACGTGCTGCAGAATGGGAGATTATGTATAGGAGTCGTATCTCGGCATACAATACAATAATAGAAGCTAACCGAGGTCCATCAACTTATATAAATTTATTTAAAAAAAAAAAAATTACTATACGCCGCGTATGGACCCATACGCGGCGTATAGGTCCAACCGGCCCCATTAAAGGGACATCTTCTCAGAACCGCTCACCCCACCAAACATTTTCAAACTCAAAAACTCTCTCGTATAGATCGATACTACACGTATTGTTCGGTGATTTCTCTACATTCACTACTTCAGGTATGTATTCTTGTTCTTATACCTTTGTTATGTCAATCATACGCTTATTTAAACGTTAAACGGATGTTAAATACCTGCTGAAATGGATCTGAAAAACTGACGTTGAGGAACTATACGCGGCGTATAGCCCTATACGCGGCGTATAGTTCATAGGTTGAAGACAACCTGTTGGCCATACGACACCCACCTAGCCATACGTATAGCCCTATACGTGGGTACTTATACGCGGCGTATAGGGCTATATGCGGCGTATAGGTTGCCATACGACACCCATTGCTATACGCAGCAACCCTATACGCGGCGTATAGGTACCCTAAATGCATTTTTAAAAATTTTTCGTTTTCTTTTGCAGATATGTCTTCCGATTCTGACGTCGAGGTTGAGGTTGATTTTATTGCCACTCATCCATGGCTACAGTTTGAGCACGGTAGTATTGAGCACGCAAAGTGCTCAAAATTCATTCGTATGAAGATCGGTCATCAAAAGGCTGTGGATTGGGAGGTGATGACCGAGCTTGGGGAGCGCGATAGGCTCGCTGGGATTATTGGAGATGGTACGCCATGGAGTCGATTATTTGAGTTGGCGTTCTTACCTTCGTACCGAGAGCTTACGGTGGAGTTTTTATCCACCTTTATTTATGTTCGTCCTGATGAGATGGTGGAGGACGATGAGCGATCTGAGATTTCGTTCCGACTATGTGGACGATTTCATCAGATGTCGATTGAGGAGTTTGCTGTTGTCTCGGGACTTTATCATGAGCCGGAGACCGTTACCCCTCTATTTACAGAGGGAATTACTGAGATGGAGGAGAACCGATTGAGAGATTGGTGGCCTCAAATTGCCGACGGTCCGTTTCAGAGGACTAAGGGCAGGGTCACTGGTATTAGAGATCCTCTTATCTGTTATTTGCATCGGATGATCGCCACATCCATCACGACACGTGGCAAGAGTCGGGAGTGGTGTACCATTCCCGACTTATTTTACCTTTATTGTTTGATTACGGGGACGAGGTGCAACCTGGCGAGATGTTTAGCTGAGTATTATGCTTCATATTATCATCGCCAGGAGCGAGGAGTCGTGTATGGCGGCGCGTACATTACGATGATTGCGAGATGTTTAGCTGAGTATTATGCTTCATAACTGCTGACGTATCCCCTCCGATCGAGCCGGAGAGATTAGATCGTCGTACATTATACGACATGCGTATTATACGCCAGTTTCCGGGTGGCATACGGTTCTCTCTTCGACCCGGTGAGATCTGGCATCCTGCACCTGTTCAGCAGGTCGGCGATGACCATCCACAGCAGCAGCAGCAGGAGCATATTCCGCATGCCCAGCCGCCGCACGACCAGCCGCCTCCTCAGCCACAGTTCCCTAGACATATTTATAGAGATGTGAGGGTGCCTGCACGTATTGAGACATTTATGCAGGAGATTACCACGAGATTGCGGGATCAGGGTCGTCGCCTCGATCGAGTTGAGGATCTTATGGATTGGCACGTTCAGCTTGAGATTGCACGAGCCCGTGCTGCTGGTATTGATCCTCCAGACTTGCCACCGCGTCGACATTACCCAGATTCACCGTAGTTTTATTTTGTATTGTACTTTTATTTTGTTATGTATTTAAAAATTTCGTTATTTAATGTACTTCGTTATTTAATGTTTGTTATGTTTTATATGTTTTATTTGTTAACGAAGATTAAAAATTATCGATTAATATGTTAGAAAATATAACTTATACGCAAATAGTCAACCAAATTTAACATACAAATTAAAGACGACAAAAATAACCCATACGCAATATACTCATTCACAAATACATAGAAATATTGCAAAAAAATGGTTTGACCCAATACGCCGCGTATGGACCCATACGTGGCGTATAGCCTCCTGTGACACGCGTCTTGTCAGTGTCTTGTCAGAATATACCCTATACGCCTCGTATGGGTCCATACGCGGCGTATAAGGAATATTTCGCAACCCTATACGCCGCGTATGGACCCATACGAGGCGTATATGGTCAAAGGGGTGTTGATTTAAATTTTTGGGTTGTCCAAATAAAATGACCCTTAAAGTAATGTTCTTAGTTTTAAGAGTCAAAAAACAATTAAAATTAGTACACACGCAAGTAAAATAAGGCCACGTTTTGCTGGAGCTTTTTTAAGACATTACAAAAAATAATCTTACAAGATTTCAATTATCTAGATTAGTTATGAACAACATAAGTTTTAAAATCCCACTTAGATACAACTTTTTTAATAGTTATACAATCATAAACATACGGTTTTAAAAGTAGGGATACCAAATGATGTCTGTATATACAGATTATTGTTTGATAGAGTTGAAAAGGGGTTTTTGATCTCTTGTTTGGTTACATATGCAATAAACGCAAAACCTCTATGCTTCCCATACCTTGTTGGAAGCTTAATACTATTTACCTATAAATAC
Organism: Flaveria ramosissima; assembly: GCA_025215565.1. Taxonomy (NCBI): domain Eukaryota; kingdom Viridiplantae; phylum Streptophyta; class Magnoliopsida; order Asterales; family Asteraceae; genus Flaveria; species Flaveria ramosissima. The sequence continues at coordinate 36,829,666 of CM046034.1, forward strand.
AAAAAGTTGTTTAAAGTTAAATTTACAACATTAAACAACCTGTAAATAATATTTATTATGACATAATCCAAATAAGGAACAAAAGAAATTTTATAGAGCAAAAGAAATTTAAGATCTTAGCTTGTATCATTATGCACAAAAGCTTGTTTTAATAGGTGTAACTGAATATAAAGCAATGTTCCATTTTAAACTCTAACCCAAAGGGCTAAACGATTGGTGCAACTTTTTTCATTATAGTTTCAAACGCTACATTTCTTATAATTAACTTTGAATTGTGATCCTCACCTACCTTCTTTTTTTCTCTTTCATCATTCATAACATGACATTATTGTGATCTAAAAACATGTCTATCCAACGTCATTTCTTGAGATAAAAATATGTTAATATTACATCCATTCAATATAACATGGCACATTATACCTATAGATCCCTATAAACATGCATAGTTGTTTTTAGAATAGTGAAATATCCAAACCCAAAACTCACTGAATCGATTTACATTTGTCATGCGTTCTTTTATCTACCAAAAGAAAAAAAATATTAGTAATTTAAAGTAAGTTGTTCAACACAGGAGTGTAAAGCCTGAAAACTATACCCAAACGCTAGGTAGTTTTCCTTGCTTTATGAGCTCATTGAAATATTTCTTTTAACTCTTATCACTAGTTTTAAATTTTAGAGTCTTGACAAAAAGTGATCATGATTAATAAGATCATGAAGAACAAACATCAACCTAGAAAAGATGTTTTCTTTAGAACTAGGTCAAATGGTCCAAAACGTTTAGGTTGGCCTTCCAGAGAAAACAAAGCACACGAGACAAATTATAAAGGATAGAGAGTGACTTTCTTCAACAACTATCACAACTTAAAAAATTAAGGTAAAGTTATAGTTACAAAGTTCAAGGGGTAAAACATGCACATTTAGCAGCTTAAGGGCCAAGGGTTTCCAAACGAGGAAATTAACCTTAAAACTCTTCTACAAAAGGGGTAGTAGTCGCCCATGCTCCTCCCCTTTCTTACAACTCAAGCCTTTTGATAAGAAAGAAAGAAAAAAAGAGAGAGAGATAGATAGATAGATAAATAGATAGAGAGAAAGGGAAATAGGTCATGCCTAGCTGGTAAGAAGTAGAAAAGATATGATTTTTGATATCATTATACATAGATCTAAGCATATGTTATGCTTAGAAGTCAAACATAGCAAATTCTACTATAAAGGTGGCGCCTTTATGTGTAGGTATTTAGATCATGACATGAAATCCATTCTAGGGTTTGTTCAAGAAAAGTATCAAATGTTACACGTTATTGAGCGTCACATCTAAGATTACCCTACCTATAACTTAAACATATTCTTTTCAAATCTAAAAACTGTTTGATAGTGTTATAGACATCCAAATGTCTTGAATTAACAACTGCTGTAGCTATGGCAATTTTCCATAGGATATCCTTGTACACATATAATCGATATGTATGAGACAATATTTGTGTTTAAGACATGGTAATAACTTAGCCAATGCAAGAATAATGACCTGTTAATTGAATAGAAAACACATATGAAACTGTCACTTATAACAGTTAGAATTGAAAGTTTTAGTTATAAATGTAAAAATGTAATGCATATGTGAATACCTTTTGTAACATCCGACCAAATTCGAATTATAAATCCAAAACCCGTACCCATTTTAATCTTTCATGCAAAGAAAGTTCATTTTACTTAATGAATCATATTAAAAGTGTAGCTTAATCATAAAAAAATATGTTATTTATTTATTTATTTTGACTCCTTAAATCATTTAAACCATTTAAAATAATTTTATTATTTATGAAATAAAGTTTTCTTAATTTATGAGGTTAGTGTTATTTATGAGTTATAATGACACAATTAGAATTAAATTGTAAATTTCTTATAAACAATAAAAAAAGTTATAAAGTTTTTGTAAAATAAAGTAAACAAATTATTTAAAATATTAAAGTAGGGTTATATTGAGTTTGGGTCATAAATGTAAATTGTGGAACTTAAATAACAAATAGGTTAAAGTTTGGCATAAAATAATAAACTATCAAAACTCCAGGGACCATATGTGTAACTTTGTCTAAACCCAAACCAACCCCCTTTCCCCGTCGTGCACCCTTCGGCCAAACTCCGGCCACACCTCCGGCGACCACCAAACCTCAACAAAACATCGAATTAAATGCAATTAAACCGTTTTAACCCTTCACGACCTTGATTCGAACCTGCTACCATGTTTTAATTCGATTTTAAGTGATATTAAGAACATTCAAACTAGAAACCGAACATCACATTTAACTTTCGAACGGTTATGCCTCAATCACTAGCACATTTAACCGAATTAATTGAACAAAAACGCTCATGGGATGATTACGAATTTAGGCATATCAACCATTGTTGTTAACATCGTGAAACTATAATCATACTATACTCGAAGCACCCGAAACCAACTCATAACTCAAACACCTCTTCTGGGCACCTTAAACAAAAATTGGACGAGGGATTTTATTCATCATCCCCATTAGAAGCTTCGCGTAGAACTAATTTGATTATCAACGATGTTTGCATCTCGAATCATACTCAACCGTGGTCACGACTGTTTCTTCATATTGCGACATCGATTCGATCATCATTGTGGTAATTACACATACCCACACACTCGATTTACTATGGGAAACAAAAGCCCCATGTTTAATTCAAGTATCAAAGTCGATTTCATGCTCAATTGGATTCAATTCGAATATAGGGTTCATGTGAATTTGGCGGATTTCAGCAATAAATTTTTTAAACATTTTAAAAGGAACTTCTTAACATAATTGGGCGTTAGCCCGACTGGTAACCCGTGACATTACTAGGCACGAGGTCCCGGGTTCGAACCGGGCCTCTGCCAACTTTTTGTTTAATTGATTTTTCCTACATTTTTGTTATTTAGAAAATTATTGTTATACTAATATATCTAAATAAAAATTAATTTGTTAATTAAAACATTTTTGAAATTATTAAGTTAATATTTAATATTTTAAAACTTATAATTCTTCAATCTAATTAATTTTAAAGAATAAAAAGGTTATAAAAACATTATTTAATCATTATATGTTATAAATATATTATAGCTCAAATTTGGATTATTTCAAAACACTTTAAACCTACTTGTTACAAGTACTACAAATAATTAAATATACAATTGATTAATTAAATAATTAATTACCCAATAAGTTATTTAATCATGTTATATCATAAATAGTTAATAAATTTATTCTTTAAACTTTTATTTAAATTCTTGAAACTTATAAAATAATATAATTTGCTATTATACTTTATTCTTATTTTTAGGTTTTGTATTATAAGACCTTTACAATAAATCATTTAAAGGTTCAAAACTTTATAAAATTATTTTAAATAATTTTAAAGTCATTTAAATAAGTATTCAATTTTATTCTATTTATTAAATTTTAAATAATTAATTATTAAATTATTGATTTCTTTTCACACCTTATGCTTAATTATTGAATAAATTATTATCGTTTCTCAATCTTAATTGATTTATTGCATCTTTAACCATAACATAATCAATTGCTTTATTTTATATTTTATTTAATGTAATATTAAAACCCCTTTCCACATGAAACCCTAATTCATATCTACTATTGAATCTTATCGTTATTCTAATTCTAAGATATCAACCATTAGATTGAAACGTGAAGAAATCGTTGGAGCAATCTTATTTTCTTATTATTATCTTAAGTGCATCCTACATCTTGTGAGTTCTCCATCCCCCTTTTTACTTTATTTCACACCTTTTGGGGTGAAACATGTTAATCTTATAAACTTACACTTGTAAACATCTTGATACTTGTAAATGCACATGCAATTCATCTTTACTTTTTGTCATGGTTATTGGTATTATTGTGAGTGTTATATGAGATATATTATATGTTGACAATCATTAACTATTGCTAGCCTGGCGATGTCATAGATCTATGGGCATGACAAGCCTATTTGATGCTAAAGCCGATGTATTTCCGGCTCCTGATGACGTATGACTTGTTCATCATGGGAACTAAGTACACTTAGCTAATCGTATAAACTTGTAAACTTGTAATCAGTCGAATTGTAGCTATATGTGTTCTATAAACTCGCATAATTCATAACCATTGACATGAATTGCTACTTGTAAATCTTATAAATATATATATATATATATATATATATATATATATATATATATATATATATATATATATATATATATATATATATATATATATGTGTGTGTGTGTGTGTGTGTGTGTGTGTTTAACCCATAGAAACTCACCAACTTTCAAAATTGACCCTTTATTTTTAACTTGTTTCAGGTTTGATACTTGAGGATCTCTTCGTGCTTATATAGGACTTGGACTTAGTTTAACTGAAAATCTTATGTTGGTATTTTGTATTGTAATGATTTAATTGTCTTGTAATGGTCAATGAAAAATGGTATTTAATATTATTCCAACTTATTTAGTTCCATGTGCTATGAACAATCGTTTCACATTCGTCCGCCCCGATGATTCCGCCGTTGGTCGGGGTGTGACAAATTGGTATAAGAGCCATGGTTATAGGGAATTAGGTTATTAGAAATGGAATGACCTAGACTATAACTAAGTACCTTTACACATGAGTCCTCTCATATACTTTATACGCTTAGATAGGATTTTACGTGCTTGTATGTTTATACTTGATTATGTGATTATATGCCTTATGTGTTTCTTATTATACTTTGAATCTTATCAATGCACACACGAATCTTAAATCATATTCTAAGGCATTATGTGCCTAAATCAAATGGTTTTCAAAATGAACTTTGAATCGTTATTCGTGGTTTTCAAGTCTCAACGAAGTTTGTGTCCTACAACATGAAACATGTAATGCTGGAAGAGTATGATGCCTGTTCTCGAGGTGTTCTGTCTAGACAAGGTATTCATATAAATCCAAATCAACCGATGGATCCGTTTACCTTACCTGGAAACCCTTGTGGTGAGTGTCCGCTTATAGGTACGCATGTCTTCATTAAGGTTGTAGTTGACCTAATACTTTGATAAGTCAACGTAATGCTTTGGTTTGTAAACCGAACGTTACACTCAAAACACCTTGTTAATTTGAATCGATCGTCTTATCATTGATCTTGTCTTATTGGAACTTAAAACTCATTACCCAACTCTCATAACGACCTTTAATATTCTTTCCGAATGTTTTCCCCTCAAAATCACACTTATACTAAAAACCCATTACAATGATACTCTTATTTTAAATTGAATCTTTAATCTTAACAAACATGCTTCTCGTATCAACGTTACACTAATGTAACTTTGAAATATCAATGACATAAGTAAACACGAATCAATCATCTAAAAACCTCGTTAAAGTTATTTGCTTGAGAAGCTCTTATGAATTCCATATCCTATCCAAAAGGGTCTTGGCCATATTTATCATGTCGTCAAGCTAAGTCTCGTATTGATCTAAAACTTGGTCTTGTACTTGTGACAAAACTTTCCTAATCGTCTTGAACCGTTTGAAATACAAAAGTTCACCGATTAAAATTCTAAATTAATGATCTTATACACTTTGTCAAGAAACACATCAAATCATGAACTATGAAACCTAACAAACTTAAGCATATCAAAACATCATAATTAATCTTGTTGAATTTATAACGCCTCCAAGAGTTCACCTGCGAACGTGAAATGAAATCCAAGTCCTCTCATCTCCTTGAAATTAGTCCACTCGTGATCAAATTTCGGGAAAAAATTTATTAAAGTAGGGGAGACTGTAACATCCGCCTAAATTCGAATTATAAATCCAAAAGCCGTACCCATTTTAATCTTTCATGCAAAGAGAGTTCATTTTACTTAATGAATCATATTAGAAGTGTATCTTAATCTTAAAAAAATATGTTATTTATTTATTTATTTTGACTTCTTAAATCATTTAAACCATTTAAAATAATTTTATTATTTATGAAATAAAGTTTATTAATTTATGAGGTTTAGTGTCATTTATGAATTTTAATGACACAATTAGAATTAAATTGTAAATTTCTTATAAACTTTTTAAAAAAAAGTTATAAAGATTTTATAAAATAAAGTAAACAAATTATCTAAAATATTAAAGTAGGGTTATATTGAGTTTGGGTCATAAATGTAAATTGTGGAACTTAAGTAACAAATATGTTAAAGTTTGGCATAAAATAATAAACTATCAAAGCTCCAGGGACCATATGTGTAACTTTGTCAAAAACCCAAACCAACCCCCTTTCCTCGTCGTGCTCCCTTCGGCCACGCCTCCGACGACCACCAAACCTCAACAAAACATCGAATTAATTGCAATTAAACCGTTCTAACCCTGTTAGGACCGTGTACGTACGGAGTACTAACGGATTCTGCGTGAACCAGATCAAATAGTGCGGAATCCTATTTGATTGGCGATCCAATCAGTGAGAACGATAACCCAATCGATATAACAATGAACTAAACGTTAAGAATGAGTAGGAACCGATCAAGACCGAACTATGAAGTTGGATTGGCTGTTTAGGACACTCTGGACGGCTAGGGTTTATGAATATTCAAAGTCTCTCAAAGTGTTTTATTTTTCCACGAATTAAGTGGTATTTATAGGTTTGTAGCTTTTATTTGTACGACTGAACCATTAGCATGGTTCAGTCGTGCGACTGAATCATGTGGTTGATTCATACGCACGACTGAAGGTTTAGTCGTGCGCTTGAGTCAATCTTATGTCTCAATCATACGACTGAATCAGTCTCCTGGTTCAGTCGTGCGACTGGTCCATAAGCATGATATATTCATGCGTATGGTCCATAAGTATGGTCCATTAGCTGTTGGATTCTTTATGCCCAAGACACATAGAACATTGATGTGGTTAGTATGTTATGATCCAAGTCGGGTCATACCCAATAACAAGCTTAGCAAACACCAATTAATATTTAATTGATGATATGATCATGCAATTAAATAAATACACCAATTTAGAAAATGGGTTTTCTAAATAAGTTGCATATGAGATTGAACAACTTATATGGATATTTTGTTCATGGATATTATTTGTAATGTTGTTTAATTTAGTTAAATAACATCAAATAATAAAAGTGTGTGTATGTTATATAATTAAAAGGTTAATTATATATATGTATCTTCATTAATCTTTAGTTTGACAAAAGATTAACATACAAGGACCAATTTTGGAAAATTAAAAGGAGAGCACAACCCTAAAAGGGGTTTTGGCCGCCCCTTGTGGCTGCCAATTCCTTTGGTTTTTGTTGTTGTTCTCTCTTTAGTTTTGAGGCTCTCCATGAACACACACACTCCATCTTCTTCCCTCTCTCACATGCAAGGACCACAAAACAAAAGATAATCTCCTTTCTTGAAGAGATTCTCGGCTGGAATTTGTTCCAGCAGCCCACTTTTGTTCGTTTATGGTGCTGGAAGATGTTCCAGCAGCTTCTTCTTGGTCGTTTTGGTGCTCAAATCCTAGCAACAATGGTGCTTGCTTGGTGCTTGTGGGTATGGACACTTGAGGACACCTTTCTTGGTGTCTTGGCTATTGAAGAACATCATCTTTTCACCCAAAATCGTTTTTTCAGCAGCTTCACTAAAGGTAGTTTGTTGATGTTGTTTTGGTTGTTTCCTTCTCTTGATAGCTAGTTCAAACACATATATAAGATCCTTATGTTCTTGGGTTTGTTATTGTCATGAAATGAACCTTATTTTCAGATTACAAATGATAAAATACTTGATGTTAATCCGCTGCGTTTTCAAGTTTAAATGGTTAAACTAGTTGTTAAGGTCCAACAAACCCAACATTGGCATCTAGAGCCGGATATGTGGTTGACTAGCTTCATGTGTTCTTGTAAAATTGGTTTTATGAGGCTTTAACAACCAAATTAGGGCTGTTTTGAGATGATATGATGATACCCCAACCTTTCAAGGTTATATCTTGCATGCTTTTGATTAAATCTTGAAAGGAAAGATATCAAAATGGTTGATTGTGCTTTGTTTGGATAAAAGACCCTAAATTCTTGGTTTATGTTGGCTGAAAATTTAGGGTCAAATGGGGTTCATTTTGGCTCTTGAAATGATGTATATGGATACATGTTTTAGTGCATAACATAGCCTTGACCATGTGTGTTTTGGATTTGGTTGATTGTGGAATTGTCATGTTGGTTGTATTCATTTAAAAGGGTTGTAATAATTTCTTTTGTTTAAGTTTTTGGGTTGTAATTTATTTATTCATTTGGTTATGTAATAAATAGAGTAGGTGCATTTCTTTTATTAGAAAATTGTATTAGGATATAATTTTGTAAAAGAAGATGCACAAGAAGAAGACCCAAAAGCAAGGACACAAAAGACATGGACACTTGAAGCATTTGGATGTGGAATCAAGTGGGAGTTCATGGACACATATGATGTGTCATTGTTAACCCTTAAGAAAGACCTTATGACAACACTTGTGATGGCAAACAAGTGTAGTCAACTTAGTGGCTATGGTTATGCACATATGTTTGTATGATTATGCTTGTTTGGTTGTTTGTTGTATGATTGTTGTTTGATATTTGGATATGCAAAACAAACTCATTAGCAAACTTAACAAGCTAGAAATTTATGGTTTCTAATCATTAAGTGGTTAATAAAAGGTTATTAAAAGGATTAATGTTTTAATAAAAGAAGGTTTTATTAAAAAATAAACCATAAGGTACCATGTATTTGAAAGCATGCGAATACAAGGCACATAGAGTTTTCATAACTAGAATTAATGGAAACTTAAATCCCTTTGGTAACAAGTCTAACACCATCCTTTTACACGACACTCGAATTTCTTGGGAACTATTTGTGGGATAAAGGTCACCTAACCACTTGTAGGGAACTTGTATCTTTGAGGTGAGTCTAACGTACTTGTGGGATAAAGGTCACCTAACTGCTTGTATGTGAAAACTCACACGTGTGTGTAAGTAGGACGACTTGAATTGGAAACCATGTGATTAGGGTCACCGAAGCATGGCGTACAATGGTGTTGATGGGATTAAACATGCCGACTAAACATATGATGTTTAACCGATCCCATAAGACTAGAAGTTGCAATAGGTTGCAATTGTCAACTGTTGACTACCTTGTTAATTTAAATAATGGGATAAAGGTCACCTAACCATCATTTAAATGTAACGTTGGATTCTAGATTTTAATTATTAATTGTCTATGAGACATGTAAAGGGTATTAATAGTTAAAATGCATTTTTTCAGAAATACTAAAATGAACTTTGTAATTTTGTAATAATGGCCGCAACCACGATGCTACTACCCCGACCGTCCCTACCCTATCACCGAGAACCATCTTAAAAGGAGATCGTCTTAACCATGATAAACTTATGGACTCAATTTTGAAATTTGAGAATCGTTCTCAAAAATGAGTAAAGGCCTATGTCCTTGACGATCCCATACCTCACCAACCAACGCTGTTGATGTTAAGGCCTTTTGACGATTGGCTTAGGCACACTAAGGATTCTGTGCAAGTATCCTACCTCATGTTGGGAATATGATTCCTGAACTCCAAAAGGGTTTGGAGCATCATGGGGCATATGACATGATAATCTAGTTGAAGGAAATGTTCCTTCAACAAACTTTAGTAGATTACTACGAAACGGTTCGAGCATTTTATACATGTCACATGGAAGAAACCCAATCAATATCATCTTATATATTCTTAAGATGAAAAGCCACATTGATAGCCTCAAGATGCTTAACTGTCCTGTCTCAAAGTAGTTGGCCAAGGATTTGATCCTTGATTGCCTAACTAAAGGTTTGAGACATTCATAATAAACTGTAATATGAATGGGTGGGACAAGAGCATTGGTGAACTTCACGCAATGCTCAGAGCAACCGAGGCAGGGATGGGTAGAGAGGTTCTACCTATTCTCTCGATCAATGAGGAAGGCTATAATAAATGGCCAATCCTGATCCTAAGGCAATTATTGCCAAAGGAAAGGAATACATCAAAGCAAAGGTTAATGCGAAACCTCGAAAAGCCTAAGCTTATAAAGCCTAAGGTAACGAAGAACGTTCCATGCTTTGAGTATGGAGAGATAGGACAATAAATAGGAATTGTTCCTCCTATCTCAAGGAGTTGAAAGACAAGAGGGATGTTGAGCAAACCTCAAATACAATTTCCATGATTCACACATTGTATTAAATGTCATTTCTTCAAACACATGGGTATTGGATACCTGATGTGAAACTCATTCTTGCAATTGTTGCAAAGCGGTTCAAAAGAAATGTGCGCTTCAAGGAAGGGAACTCTATTTTGAGACTTTCAAATTGTTTGGAAGTTGTTCTCAAACCCTTTTATATGCATCTAGTTTGACTAGAAACATAATTAAGGTTTCCTATTAAAACAATGTGATCATGATTTAGAGTTTGTAAATAATGGTATTAAGTTTTATGGATGATGTATCTCATTTTAAGGACATACCTTTTAATGATATCCATGAATTGGTTCATGATAATTCGTCCTACAATGACTTATTATACACATTAAGCACAAAGAAACTTAAAATGGGTTTAAGTTATTATTATCTTTGACATTATCGTATTAGTCACATAAACAAGAATTGGATTCAAACACTTCAAAAGAATGGTCTTTTGGAAACAAATAAAAATGTTTCATTTGATAAGTGTGAACCAAAAGACTTACTAGGAATGATACATTTGGATGTATGTAGTCCTTTTAAGACAATGACAAAGATTGGTGAAAGATACTTCATTATTTTACCGACGATTACAGTCGCTATTATTGTGTGCACTTGATGACACATAAGTATGAAGCTTTTGAAATGTTCAAAATCTTCAATAATGAAGTAGAATATCAACTCTACGTAACTATATGTGTTCTTCATTCTGATAAAGAAGAAACTGAACCCTATTTGGATATGGTTCAATTTATTATGGCTATGAGCTTACCATCTTTATCATTTTGGGTTTTCGCATTGCTCTTTAAGTCTCATATTTTGAATTTGACCCAGACCAAGAAAGTGTGTATTAGTTGAATATCCTAGAGGCTGTATTGGATACTGTTTCTTCGACTCAACAGAGCAAAAGTATTTATTGCTCGAAAGGCTAAGTTCTTGGAAACCGAGTTCTTTATGGAAGGAATGACGTATAGAACTGTGGAACTTGATAAGGATCAAAATCCACAAGCCGGTACACTTTTGGTTGACACTAGCTACCAACAAGAGGTTGTTGATGATAATCAAGAGGTTGATAAATATACACAAAACGTTCACGAATCTGGTAGAGTTAGCATTCCATCTAAGTGATATGGATATTCCAAGAATGGATGCTATGTGGTTGACCCCTGTAGGCTAACCATATACCAAGATGCTATGTCCAATTTGGATTGGGACAAATGGCTAGAAGCCATGAACGTAAGGATGCAATCCATGTATAACAACCAAGTTTGAGAATTGGTTGACCCTCCACTTAACTCCAAACCGGTTGGATACAAGTGGGTTTTCAAGACGAAAACAGATATGCATGGAGACTTGAATACTTATAAATCAAAGACTTATAGCATGAGGTTTCCATCAAACTCAATTGGTTGATTATGATGAAGCTCTTGCGCCCGTGGCAATGCTAAAGTCGATTAGGATATCATGTGCCATAACTTCATATTTTGAATATGAGTTTTGGCAAATGGATGTCAAAACCGCTTTTCTTAATGTACATCTCGAAGAGACTGTCCATACAGTTTAGCATGATGGTTTTGTCGATCCATGACATCCTAATAATGCATATAAGTTAAAGTGATCAATCTATGGATTGAAACAAGCATCGAGAAGGTTATGTGTATATATATATAAAGGCTAGTGGGAGCATAATTGTATTCTTAGTGTTGTATGTTGATGACACACGACTATTTGGAAATAATATTCCAACCTTGGAAGGTGTTAAAACCTAGCTTGGAAGATGTTTTTCATATAAGATCTCGTATAAGCCACCCATATTTTGGAATAAGGATCTATAAGGATAGATCGTGGTGGTTGATAGGGTTAAACCAAAGTGCATATATATTGATAAAATCTTGAAAAGGTTCAAGATGAAAAACTCTTAGAAAGGTATGGTACCTATTCAAGGAGGGACAGTGTTGGCTACGTCTCAATGTCCAAGCTCATAGGATGAGCAAAATCAAATGAATGATATCCCATACGCATCTGCTATAGGATCCATTATTTGTGTGATGATATGCACTAGACCGGACGAGTCATGCTTATTAAGTATGACAAAGTAGATACCAATAGAAATAATCATCGGATGGCTCTTAAAAGTATATTGAAATACCTTAGTAGGACTAAGGATTTGTTTCTAATATACGGATCTATTGAAAAGGAAGTCGTTGTAAAGGGTTACACGAATGCAGCCTTCCAAAACTGATCGAGATGATTTTCAATCTCAATCGGGGTATACTTCCATTATGAATGGAGAAGAAGTGTCCTTGAAAAGTTCAAAGGAAGACACGGTAGCATTGTTCACTACAAAATCCGAATACATAGCCGCTTCATTGGCAGCTTGGGAAGCTGCATGGATAAATTTGTCCATTGCTTATCTAGGGGTGGTCTCTACCATTCAAGACCCCCTCGAAGTCTTTGGTAATTGCGTGGGTGCGATTGCTCAAATCAAGGAACCCCGTACTCATCAAAAGACTAAGCACCTTGAGCGGAGATTCAACATCATAAGGTATGGAGTTGAAAAGGGTAAAGATATATATTCGTAAAGTTCATAAAAATCAAAACATTGCTGATCCACTAACGAAGCTCCTTGATGAGGGCAAAGTATGAGGGTCATACTTGTGCCTTAGGACTTCGATTTACTGGTGATTAGAATTGATCTGTTTAGCATATAAAACATGGAACAATTGTAATATTTAACTCTTTTATATATTTGAGTTATGTTCCTTTTTAGCATGTTTACATCCATGAATAATTCTTTTATTCTAAATGTCCGTAGTCGGTCATATTTGTGGGAACAAATATGAATGTAAGACTATTATGAACTTGGATTGGTGGATATTCATAAGGCATGAATATAGAGCAATTGGTTGCTGCCAAGGTTCATAGATATTCGTGGGATACGAATATTGGACTGACCCGCGTCTCAAATCTTGCTACATGGAATCTCATTGATTGATCATAAGTAAATTTGAGTAAAGGCGAATATCATTTGGTATCCTCTGACCTGAGATACATATTGGGTTTTTGATATTCACCAAGTGTTATACCTTGAGCTAGTTCTTCGCTGATATGAAATAATGGTCAGTACATAAGGCTATGTTCAGGTATGACATAAGGTGATTGTGAGAAACGTATGTAGTCAAGATGGGATTTGTTCCTCTTATTCGTTGAGAGTATGATGTCTAAGGCCTGATTAAGTTAAATCAACAAGGAATGATCATTCTGTGTCCTTGGATTTAACATGACATCTGTAACAAAAGGATAAATGATTGATTCACCTAAATCATTTCAAGTTTGGAACTTGAAGGGGATGATGTTATTGAATGGCTTATAGTCATGCGTATTAAGGGTAGTAAACCGTTGTTAGGCGGTATTTACTGCTTGCATCAATCTTCTATGTATCTTGTGCAAGTGGGAGATTGTTGGATTCTTTATGCCCAAGACACATAGAACATTGATGTGGTTAGTACGTTATGATCCAAGTCGGGTCATACCCAATAACAAGCTTAGCAAACACCAATTAATATTTAATTGATGATATGATCATGCAATTAAATAAATACACCAATTTAGAAAATGGGTTTTCTAAATAAGTTGCATATGAGATTGAACAACTTATATGGATATTTTGTTCATGGATATTATTTGTAATGTTGTTTAATTTAGTTAAATAACATCAAATAATAAAAGTGTGTGTATGTTATATAATTAAAAGGTTAATTATATATATGTATCTTCATTAATCTTTAGTTTGACAAAAGATTAACATACAAGGACCAATTTTGGAAAATTAAAAGGAGAGCACAACCCTAAAAGGGGTTTTGGCCGCCCCTTGTGGCTGCCAATTCCTTTGGTTTTTGTTGTTGTTCTCTCTTTAGTTTTGAGGCTCTCCATGAACACACACACTCCATCTTCTTCCCTCTCTCACATGCAAGGACCACAAAACAAAAGATAATCTCCTTTCTTGAAGAGATTCTCGGCTGGAATTTGTTCCAGCAGCCCACTTTTGTTCGTTTATGGTGCTGGAAGATGTTCCAGCAGCTTCTTCTTGGTCGTTTTGGTGCTCAAATCCTAGCAACAATGGTGCTTGCTTGGTGCTTGTGGGTATGGACACTTGAGGACACCTTTCTTGGTGTCTTGGCTATTGAAGAACATCATCTTTTCACCCAAAATCGTTTTTTCAGCAGCTTCACTAAAGGTAGTTTGTTGATGTTGTTTTGGTTGTTTCCTTCTCTTGATAGCTAGTTCAAACACATATATAAGATCCTTATGTTCTTGGGTTTGTTATTGTCATGAAATGAACCTTATTTTCAGATTACAAATGATAAAATACTTGATGTTAATCCGCTGCGTTTTCAAGTTTAAATGGTTAAACTAGTTGTTAAGGTCCAACAAACCCAACATTAGCATGAATAATCACCCGACTAAGTTGAACACATTACTTAATCATTATTGACTAAGAACTATGTACAACAACCTCAAACCTATATATGATGTTTATATATATGACATTAATGATATGAAATATTCAAAGACAATTAAACATCAAGACATAAAACATATTTCATTTCATCATCACATTACACATATGTAAGACATGAAAGACTTTTACATTTAAGTACATAAACTAGGAACATAATGTATCTACAAACCCTTCGCGACCTTGATTCTAACCTGCTACCATGTTTTAATTCGATTTTAAGTGATATTAAGAACATTCAAACTAGAAACCGAACATCACATTTAACTTTCGAACGGTTATGCCTCAATCACTAACACATTTAACCGAATTAATTGAACAAAAACGCTTATGGGATGATTACGAATTCAGGCATATCAACCATTGTTGTTAACATCGTGAAACTATAATCATATTATACTCGAAGCACCCGAAACCAACTCATAACTCAAACACCTCTTCTGGGCACCTTAAACAAAAATTTGGCGAGGGCTTTTATTCATCATCCCCATTAGAAGCTTCGCGTAGAACTAATTTGATTATCAACAATGTTTGCATCTCGAATCATACTCAACCGTGGTCGTGACTGTTTCTTCACATTGCGACATCGATTCGATCATCATTCTGGTAATTACACACACCCACACACTCGATTTACTATGGGAAACAAAAGCCCCATGTTTAATTCAAGTATCAAAGTTGATTTCATGTTTAGTTGGATTCAATTCGAATCTAGGGTTCATGTGAATTTGGGAGATTTCAGCAATAAATGTTTTAAACATTTTAAAAGGAACTTCTTAACACAATTGGGCGTTAGCCCGACTGGAAACCCGTGACATTACTAGGCACGAGGTCCCGGGTTCGAACCAGGCCTCTGCCAACTTTTTGTTTACCCGTGACATTTTGTTTTTCCATTAAGGATCTTGGTGAAGCCGCCTATATTTTGGGAATAAAGACCTATAGGGATAGATCAAGGCGGTTGATAGGTTTAAATCAAAGTGCATACATTGATAAAATCTTGAAAAGGTTCAAGATGGAAAACTCTAAGAAAGGAATGGTACCTATTGAAAAAGGAACGATATTGAGTACGACTCAATGTCCAAGCTCAAAGGTTGAGCAAGACAAAATGAAGGGAATCCTGTATGCATCCGCGATAGGATCCATCATGTATGCAATGATATGCACTGGGCCGGACGTGTCATGCGCTTTGAGCAAGACAAGCCGATACCAGCAAAATCCTGGAAATAGTCTGTAAGGATTCCTATAAGTCTGATGCAGCCAAAACATCCAAATTCTCTCTTCAAGCATGCACTAAAGAACAGAAGTAGAAATGCTTCGGAAGTTTTACACCATGCACTAGAAATATTCTAAGTGTAAAATCTTCTGAAGCCAAGAACAACATCTTCCGAAGCCAAAAGTGAAGTCTTCCGAAGCTTCAAAGACAAAGTCTTCCGAAGCCAAAAAGTGAAGACAGATTTCTTCCGAAGAATTTTAGAGATATGCCTTTATCTGATGTACTTTACCATAAAGCTGGACCACCTTTCCGCTGCTACTCTGTAAAGTCACCAACTTACATGAGTTGGTGAAAGGTCCATGCTTTTAGTAACTATACATTGAGGTCTTGAGTCCATGCTCTCTACTTTATGTACTTTTATCCTCTTTGTAATATATTAGGATGTGAGCTATGGCATGTCATAGTCACAAGTCAAAAGGCAGATCTGCCTTTTGACTCTACATTTGATTTTGTAGTTGTCTAGTCAATTGTATCCAGCTGGCCTTCAAAGTATGGCCGGCTGTAGGATGTAGTATAAAGTATCTCAAGTACTTGTAAATTTCTATTGATGCTTTGTAACTTGTATTGAGAAGCAATATACAACATTCTTGAAAATCAAATACTTGTGTTGTTTGCAATCTTGTATTGTCTCATATTTACTTGTGTTCTTAGCATCTTTCATTAACAAGTTAACCAGTTCCCTATTTGATCTGTTAAGTGTTCTAAGCAACTCTCCTCATTGTGTTGTTGTGTTGTAAGTTCATACCCTTCACCGGTCATGCATTTGGTATCAGAGCATTTCAGGCTATTGATATAAGATCTCACTATCTTAAGATCCCTCACACACACAAAATACTTAACAACTCAAATGGCAGCTATAACCAATATGGAAACTAGAAATATGACAAAGTCTTCACTGATCACTCCTGAAGACTTTGATACTTGGTGTCAAAGAATAGAAGTCTTTATCAAGTCTCAAGACTCCAGGATGTGGGACTCTGTTGTTGAAGGACCTTACATACAAAGCACCACTTCTGCTACTGGTGGTTGTATGATTCCTAAGGCTGTGGCTGATTACTCTAAAGCAGATAGAAAAAGAATAGAGATTGATCAGAAAGCCATGACAGCCCTTCAAACCGCTCTTCCAAACTCCATCTACAGAGGCTTTAAGAAGTGCAAAACTGCCAAGCAACTATGGGAAGCACTGAAGCTAATGTATGAGGGGTCTTATGAAACAAAGGAGAACAAGAAGGATCTCCTGAAGCAGCAGTTTGAAAACTTCACCTCCAAGGCAAGTGAAACTATGACTCAACAATACTTCAGGTATGTTGAGATTGTGGATACTCTAATGGATGTTGGAGTAACTCTTGAGAACAGGGACATTGTAAGGAAGTTTATGTCCTCTCTTCCTAGACAATGGACACATTATTGTGTTCTTATCAAGAGGACTGAGAACCTTAAGACTCTTACTCTCACAGAGTTGTATGGTATTCTTAGTGGCTACTAGATGGAGATGAACATGCAAAACTCATCTAGCAACTCCAGCAATCAACTGAGTTCAGCCCTCCATGTCGTTGAAAGGGAAAGCATTGAACCACAGCATCATCTTATATGCTTCCTTGACAACTCACAAAAGGGCCCTTTCATCACCTTCCCAGAGACTCCAAGGATAAGCTACACTCAAGGAAGTCCTTTCCAAGAGACAAGTTCTTCTCATTTTTTTGTCTCTGCTGATGAAACCTCAGGCAACTTTCTCTTCACTCTTGAAGATTTGGACTGTATCCATCCAGATGATCTGGAGTACATGGAGATAGTCCAGCAGATGGCTCTACTCACTCATAGAGCCAAGAAGTTCTACAAGAGGACAGGGAGAAAGTTTCCAAGCAATGCAGCCAGTGGAAAGTTTGGGCTGGACAAAAGCAAAGTAAAGTGTTACAACTGTAACCAGATGGGACACTTTGCAAGAGAGTGTAAGGCACCAAGGACAAATGGTGGCCAAGCACAAACCAGACCAAACTACACTGAAAAAGCCCCCCTAGAATGAGAAGCCAAAGCAGCAAGCTGCAGTTGTTATTGAAGAAGGAGGCTTTGACTGGATGTTTTAGGTGGAAGATGCATCTCCAAACCAAGCACTCATGGCAGACCACGATGAAGCCAAAGTATTGGAACATCTTTGTACTCCTGAATGCATTGCTAAAGTTAATAGATACAGGTCCTATAATTTAGAAATAAGATCTGATCTTGAGTCTTTCAATATCTTAAAAGCTGATTTAAAGGAGCTGAAAATGATTATAAACTAAAGATAGAGGACTTAGAGAAAACCATTTCAACTCTTAATATCCTCATCCTTACATGCAAAGTTTGTTATCAAAATAAGCAAGGACTAGGATCTTGTGAGATAGCTCCTCCACACACAATCTTGTATGTAAGATCTCCTAGGTGTGGAACTTGTGAAGATGAGCTTTCCCTCATAGATCTTGTGACTGAAGAGGATGAAGAGGAGATGGTGGAGAATGGCTCTGAGAAGAGTGAATAAGAGCGTTCTAAGAAGGGTCACCATCCCTCTGAGGATAGCAAAGTTGTTGGAATGACCAAGTCAAGAAGAAAGAACTTGATCAGGAAGGCCAAAAGAAAGTCGAAAAAGGCTAAAGAGATCAAGGCCACCTTCAATTCTACACAGAAACAAGTCTTCATCTCTGTAGGATTTGAAGTGGTAAAGGCTGAAGACACAAACTTGAACTCCATCAACAAGAGTTCTAGTTCATGTCCAAATCATTCCATCATCAAGAAGAAGGCTGATCAGTTGTGCATCACTGTTGTACAACCTAAACCATCCAGCTCCAAAGGTAGTTCTAACCCCACAAGAACTGCTACAGCATCTGCAAAGGTGAAGATGGAGAAGGAAAGTGATCAAGTTCAGCCTTGTTCATAAAGAAGAACTCCTACAAGGAATAAAATGGAATGTGTTATGTGTGGGAGTACTTCTCATCTTGCTAAGGATTGTGTTTGCAATCCAAAGAGTACTCTCCACATGACTAAGAAAGAAACTTCTAAGAGTTTGGAGAAGAAGAAGCAAGCTTCGGAAGGAAAATCTGTTTCTTTCGGAAGCTCCAAAATGAAGAAGAAGACAAGTGGAAACTTGCCTTCGGAAGAAGATTTGGTCTCGGAAGAAAGGAATACTTTCGAAGCATTGAAGCCTGTTGCAGTGAAAGCAAGATCTTCCGAAGGTCCAGTCATCAAAACTTCCGAAGTCATCAAAACTTCTGAAGTATTGAAGGTCAAGTCTAAGCTTCCAAAGATGGTGTGGAAGTCAAAAAAAGATCAAGTGGCTGAAAGTTCTTCATCAACATCAGCAAATGATCCTTCTAGCATGACTATAGGATCAATTACTGTTGCATTGTCTTCAACTTCTTTTGATGAGCCCATGACCAATGAGGCTTGGGTTTCCAAATGTAACTAATCATCTCTTTTGTGCAGGAATAGCTCAAGACAAACAGAAATGTATGGATCATTGATAGTGGCTGTTCCAGGCACATGACAGGCAATAGGTCACTACTCCAAAAGTTTGAAAGAATTGATGGCGGACCAGTTGCTTTTGGAGGAGATGCAGGAGGTTACGTTACTGGAAGGGGCAAGGTCACAAATGATAAGCTCAGCATTGAAAAGGTAAACTTTGTCAAGGAGCTTGGGTACAATCTTCTGAGTGTATCCTAATTTTGTGATCAGAGTCATAACATGCTCTTTACTGAGCATGAGTGCATTGTTCTTAGGCCCGGGGTGGTCATTCCTCATGAGCACATCTTGCTCAGAGCCCCCAGGAAAGGGAACATGTACAAGATGGACTTGCAAGAAACATTTCCCTGAGGAGAAGTTTCATGCTTTCTATCTAAAGCAAATAATGATGAATCTTTCCTCTGGCATAAAAGAATGTGCCATGTAAACTTTAAAAACATGAATAATTTAATTAAGAATGATTTGGTAACTGGAATACCAAAGAAAGAGTTTACAAGTGATGACCACAGTGTTGCATGCCTAAAAGGGAAGCAATACAAGGTATCTCACAAGCCAAAGGAAAGAAATTCCATCATTAATCCCCTACACTTATTACATATGGATCTATTTGGCCCCACCAGTGTAATGAGTCTAGGAAGGACCTCTTATTGTTTGATGATCACAGATGATTTTACAAGATTCACTTGGGTCTTCTTTCTTAGAACTAAGGATGAAACCCCTGAGATTCTGACGAATTTCATCTTAAAGATTGGTCTCGGAAGAAAAATCTGTTTCTTTCGGAAGCTCCAAAATGAAGAAGAAGACAAGTGGAAACTTGCCTTCGGAAGAAGATTTGGTCTCGGAAGAAAGGAATACTTTCGAAGCATTGAAGCCTGTTGCAGTGAAAGCAAGATCTTCCGAAGGTCCAGTCATCAAAACTTCTGAAGTCATCAAAACTTGCAAAGTATTGAAGGTCAAGTCTAAGCTTCCAAAGGTGGTGTGGAAGTCAAAGAAAGACCAAGTGGCTAAAAGTTCTTCATCAACATCAGCAAATGATCCTTCTAGCATGACTATAGGATCAATTACTGTTGCATTGTCTTTAACTTCTTTTGATGAGCCAAAGACCAATGAGGCTTGGGTTTCCAAATGTAACTAATCATCTCTTTTGTGCAGGAACAACTCAAGACAAACATAAATATATGGATCATTGATAGTGGCTGTTCCAGGCACATGACAGGCAATAGGTCACTACTCCAAAAGTTTGAAAGAATTGATGGAGGACCAGTTGCTTTTGGAGGAGATGCAAGAGGTTACATTACTAGAGGGGGCAAGGTCACAAATGGTAAGCTCAGCATTGAGAAGGTAAACTTTGTCAAGGAGCTTGGGTACATATTCTGAGTGTATCCTAATTTTGTGATCAGAGTCATAACATGCTCTTTACTGAGCATGAGTGCATTGTTCTCAGGCCCGAAGTGGTCATTCCTCATGAGCACATCTTGCTCAGAGCCCCCAGGAAAGGGAACATGTACAAGATGGACTTGCAGTAAACATCTCCCTCAGGAGAAGTCTCATGCTTTCTATCTAAAGCAAATGATGATGAATCTTTCCTCTGGCATAAAAGAATATGCCATGTTAACTTTAAAAACATGAATAAATTAATTAAGAATGATTTGGTAACTGGAATACCAAAGAAAGAGTTTACAAGTGATGACCACTATGTTGCATGCCTAAAAGGGAAGCAATACAAGGTATCTCACAAGCCAAAGGAAAGAAATTCCATCATTAATCCCCTACACTTATTACGTATGGATCTATTTGGCCCCACCAGTGTAATGAGTCTAGGAAGGACCTCTTATTGTTTGATGATCACAGATGATTTTACAAGATTCACTTGGGTCTTCTTTCTTAGAACTAAGGATGAAACCCCTGAGATTCTGACGAATTTCATCTTAAAGATTGAGAATCAATGTGATCACAAGGTCAAAACCATAAGATGTGATCAAGGAACTGAATTCAACAATAAAATCCTTGATACATTTTGAGATGAAAAAGGTATTACAAGACAATAGTGCTCCCAGGACTCCTCAGCAAAATGGTGTTGCTGAGAGGAGAAACAAGACACTAATTGAAGCTGCAAGAACTATGTTGTCTGACTCTAAACTACCCATCACCTTCTGGGCAGAGGCAGTGAACACTGCTTGCTATGTGCAAAATAGAGTTTTAGTAGTTAAGACACATGGTAATACTCCTTATGAACTTTGGCACAAGAGAAAACCTTTCATTGGTTTTCTCAGGTCATTTGGATGTCCTTGCACCATCTTGAATACCAAAGATCAAATTGCCAAGTTTGCTGAGAAATCAGATGATGGACACTTTATTGGATACTCTTCTCAAGCTAAAGCTTATAGAGTATACAATCTCAGAACTAGAGTAGTTGAGGAGTCAGCCAATGTGACTTTCAATGAGCACACTCCCAGTGTGAAAGGTTCTGGTCCGGATTGGCTATTTGATCTTGATTTAGTTACCAACTGTTTTAACAAATCTTGTGAGAATGTTTCAGGATCTATAGATATATTACCAACAGGTGATCCTAACCCAAGATTTGAGCTCAGAATACCTTCAAGTTACACATCTTCAGCTCCAATGGTAACTATTCCTGCAAATGAAGCTTCTACCAGCACATCAATGACAAATCTTGCTGATGCTTCTGGGGTGCCTTCAAATTCCAGCTTAGAGGCACAAAACTCAAAAGAAAGAGCTTCAAATGTTGGAGAAAATGGTGGTGGTGAAAGTGATCAGGAATTTCTTGATGTTGATAACCACTGCATTGAAGACAACATCAATGATGTCACACACTCATTGGATCAAGTCAATCTTGACAAGTGTGCTGATATGGAGGGTGAATCTTCTTTTCCAGATCAAAATTTTTCAAATCTAGATCTGTCTAAGCAACTTGCTGTGATCCCTCAGCTAAGGATCCACAAGTCTCATCCTACCACAAACATCATTGGAGATGTTGATTCAAGGGTGAGAACAAGAGGACAAACCCATGAAGCAAATGTTTGTCTTCACTTTTGTTTCTTGTCCCAGATAGAGCCAAAGAAAATTGATGAGGCTCTAAAGGATGGAAGTTAGGTTGAAGCTATGCAAGAGGAGCTGCTTCAATTCGAAAGGCAAAAGGTTTGGAACCTATGTCCTCTTCCTCAAGGGAAGACTACCATAGGAACCAAATGGGTTTTTAGGAACAAGAAGGATGATAGAGGACTTGTCATCAAGAACAAGGCAAGACTAGTTGTTCAAGGATATACTCAAGAAGAAGGAATTGACTACACAGATGTTTTTGCTCCTATGGCAAGACTTGAAGCTGTTAGAATATTCCTAGCTTTTGCTGCATCCAAAAATTTCAAGGTCTACCAACTTGATGTCAAGTGTGCTTTTCTTTATGGGGTGATTGATGAAGAGGTGTATGTCAGACAACCACCTAGGTTTGCAGATCCTGATCATCCTGATTACGTCTGCAGGCTTGATAAAGCTCTTTATGGGCTGCACTAAGCACCAAGGAAGTGGTATGAGACTCTATCTCAGTATCTCTATCAACATGGCTACAAAAGAGGTACTATAGATGGAACTCTCTTCATCAAAGGAACAGGAAATGACATAATGCTAGTTCAAGTATATGTAGATGATATTATCTTTGGGTCAACTAATCCAAAGCTATGCAAAGACTTTGAAAAGCTGATGAAGGACAGGTTTGAATTGAGTGTCATGGGGGAACTCAATTTCTTTCTAGGAATTCAAGTGAAGCAAGTTGACAATGGCATCTTCATAAGTCAGTCAAAGTATGTACATGACATACTTAAAAGGTTTAACATGACTGATTGTAAGGTTGCTAAGACACCCATAGCCAGAAATCACTCCCTTGGACCTGATCTTGAGGGGGAGTGTGTTGATGAGCATCTCTATAGGGCAATGATTGGGTCTCTTATGTACCTCACAACTAGCAGGCCAGATATCATGTTTGCTACATGCATTTGTGCAAGATATCAAGCCAACCCCAAGATGTCACACCTGGTCACTTTCAAAAGAATTTTAAGATATCTCAAAGGTGCTCCATCACTTGGTCTTTGGTATCCAAAGAATTCTGACTTTAATCTGTATGCTTATACAGATAGTGACTATGGTGGTTGCAACATGACTGCAAAGTCTACATCAGGGGGATGTCAATTTCTTGGTGAAAGAGTAGTCTCTTGGCAATGCAAGAAACAATCCTGTGTGTCTGCATCAACTGCTAAGGCTGAATACATTGCTGCTACAAGTTGCTGTGCTTAAGTGCTTTGGATTCAAAATCAGATGCTGGACTATGGATTTAACTTTAAAGAGACTCCCATCCATATAGACAACAATAATGCTATCTCCATCACAGAGAATCCTGTGCAGCACTCAAGGACAAAGCATATTAATATCAGGTATCATTTGATTAGAGATAACTTTGAAAAGGGATTAATCAAACTAGTCAAAATTAACACAAATGAACAATATGCTGATCTATTCACCAAAACTTTTGATGAGCAAAGATTTAAATATCTTGTATTAGCTATTTGGATGATTAACTTTGAATAGCTTTTCTTAAAACTTAATCATATTTATTTCTAAAACCTGTGTGTCCTAAGTTGTCTATTATATCACCTTCATAAGCCCTTGTTTTCTTTGGAAGAAAATCTTTTCAAAAGACTTTTCTTAGATTTTTGAAAATCTTGATCTCTTCGGAAGATTCAAAATTACCTTCAGAAGAAGTTTATGTCTTAGTAAACAAAAAATTGCTTCAGTGATTTTACCTTCGGAAGAAATTTCTGAAATATCTTCCGAAGCTTAAAATCAACTTAACTACCTTGTATGTTTTCAAAGAACAAGTTTCTTCCGAAAGCAATTTACCGTCGGAAGTATCTACTCTTCTTAGAATAAAAATCTCTGAGTGACAATTTGCCTTCGGAACCTTTGAAATCTCTTCCGAAGTTCGGAAGCTTTTTCTTCAGAACTTCCAAAGCAAATAACCTTCGGAAGATATCTCGACTTCCAAGAAAACTACTTTTTGGGCAAAAGTAAACTACTTTTCAGAGGTGGGACCGACATCTGGATTTCAAAGTTTATCCTCTTTCATTAACTTTGTCTCAAATCCTTTTCACATAAATGCCCAACGGTTCCCCCCTCTTTTACTATCTTCCTTAATTACACTATTCCTTAAACCTAAATTCTCCCAAACTGCCTTTTTTTCTTCATCTTTCTTCATCCTTAAGCTTCTAAAATGGCCAACCTAACCCTCAGAAACAACCCAGATTTCTCCATGCAACTTCACAGGCAACATAACCAAGTTGCTCTGTTAAGCTCTAAGAAAGATGAAAGTTTCTCAGAGATTTGCCGTTTCTTAGCTCTATCAAACTACTTCACCTCCCTAACCATTGATCCTACTCTCTATAAGGATCATTTGCTTGAATTTCTGCCAAGAGGTCATTATGGATAGGGAGAAGGCACTGTCTGCCATAGTGCAAGGGAGGACAATCTTCATCACTCCGGCCATCAACAACACTCACTTGCAACTGGATGATGAAGAAGGTGAGTTGTCCTTCCCAAAGGAAGCTGTAAATCATTCCTTTGAGCAGATGGGCTATGAGGGAGATTTCTCTGTAAAGACCTTCAGGAAAGGGAAGGTCTCATCCCAGTGGAAATACCTGCTTTATGTGGTTATCCACAGCTTGTCAAACAAGCATGGAGGGTGGGACCAGATTCCTGAGGATCTCTCCTTCATAGTATATGGAATAGTTCAGGGGTCAAGTTCAGGTACTCTCAGTTTGTTTATACAAATTTGCTTGCCAAGTTGGACTCCTTAGAGTATTATATTTTTCCTAGAGATGTTCAACACATTCTCAACTGTGAACTGGGTTCACAGTTGAGGGAAACAGATAATATTTTTAAATTGGGACAGATGAAGCCCGGCATCTTTAAAATATGAAGAAGCCAACTGTAGGCTTCTTAGGGGTAGAAACAACCCTTGTCCCAAAAATGTTAGAGCTCATTGCTCAAGGTGACAACCTAGCAACACAAGCTATTGTTGAACCCACACCTTCCACCTCCCAACCACGAAAAAGGCCCCAAGTCACCCTCACCTACCAAAGAAAATCCAAACAAACCCCTGCTCAAGCTATCGAGTCTGTGCAGGCCCCCATATACTCACCCATACAGGAGGAAGTGGACACTAGAGCTCCCACTTCCCCTGAGGAGCAAACCACTCCCATCTCTTCAACAATCAGGGATAAGGTTCCTCATGCTCACCCTGATGAGCTCACAAGCCCAACTGCCTTAAGCCTTCACTCCGAGTCTCAACACTCAAGTCAACAACCTTCAGGGGACAGTTACCATCCCCAGCCTTTAGACATAAATCAACCCATTCCCAACATCTCATTCTATACTGATGAAGACTTAGGTTTCAATGGGTACCATGAGTCTCTCTACTCTTCCCCTACTCAAAGAGAGATGAGTACTCCTGAGTCTCCTTTGTCTAGCCCACATCAGTCACCCATCACTGAGGTGGATACTTCTGAACCTGTTCAAGATATCCATATGGAAGAGGCTCTCACTTCTGCAAGTGATTACATCATTAAGACCTCAACCATGGCAACTCAGCCTATTGACACCTCAACTGAGGATGTCAATGTGTAGAGGAAATCCAACAGCTAGGACCCTAAGGCTGGTGGTGAGAGAGAGGACTTTGGTCCAATCATCTCATCCCCCAATGATTCTTCTGATGAAGATGAGGGGAATCTGAGACTAAAGGTGCAAAAACTGTAAAAAACATGCTCCTATTTAGTCTCTAAGGTTAGTCACCTTGAATCTCAGGTGACTACCCTGCATAATAGGGTCAATGATCAGCAACTTGAGATATCTTATCTCAGGGGAAAACTAGCTGGGAGACCATTAAGAGGAGCTCAACCAAGAACACAAGAACCCGTGAATGTGATTGACCTAACCTCTAGCTCACCTATGCAAGAGGG
Source organism: Flaveria ramosissima (assembly GCA_025215565.1). Taxonomy (NCBI): domain Eukaryota; kingdom Viridiplantae; phylum Streptophyta; class Magnoliopsida; order Asterales; family Asteraceae; genus Flaveria; species Flaveria ramosissima. Next base: position 36,856,209 of record CM046034.1, read on the forward strand.
TGATGCTACCAAAAAGGGGGAGAAAGTCATTACAGTCACAGAACCTGGGAGTTCTTCAGGGAGTATGGACATTGAGGATTCACCATCCTCGCTTGCAACTGTGCATACTAAGCAACTTCCTCAAGTTCACATTAATGTGTACATTATAGACTCTGTCATTAGGAGTCTCTTTGAGGAAGGCATTCCAAGGGCCGTGTCATCTCCACCTCAAGAAACTTCAAACTACATTATTGGGTGGAGGTATGATGCTGATAGAAGAGCCCTCATTCTTCACAGAGTTCAAGGGCAGCAAGAAGTGTTTAATTTTCAGACCTTAGACTACTATGAAGGTCTTGACTTGATCAACATGCCACTTGTCAACCCAAGCCAATCAAGACAAGCTGACAGGTTAGCACTCAGGATTCAAGATAGAATTACTGAAGAGTTCAGCCTTAGAAGGAGACAAAGGCAATCAGGTAATGTCATTGGTCAACTGGATGCTGAGGCAGACCCTGAGATTAGCTTCAAAGGGAAAACCTTGGCTGAAGGCCCAGTGAAAGAGCCTGAGAGCCTTGTCACACCAGCAACTGCTTCAGAAATTCATTCCCTCAGTGAAACACCTGCTGGTGAAGGTGTCTCACAACCTCTCTCTGGCCAGAGCTTGGATGCTACACCAAGCAATAAAGGCCAAAGCTCTCTCCACCCTGAGTCACAAAGGTCTATGGGTGACAAAGGGAAAAGGATTCTGTTTCATGAGGAGATTGAGGAGGAGGAGAGAAAGAGGAAGAGGAAGCTAAGAGGAGAAAGTTCCTCTGGGTCTTCCGGCTTTATGCAAGCTGTAATCAGGACTGCCCCCAGACCAAACACTCAAGAAGATGAGTTGAGGGCAGTCTGGATAAATTACCTGCAGACCAGGAACTACGACATAGATGAGATTATATCTCTCCCCTTAGAGCAATTATATGAACTGGCTGACATGGAAGTATCAAGAGAGATGAAGGATGCAGAGGATGCAAGGTTACTTTTCCAATTCAAAGAGGAGAAGAGACACAAAAGATTATACAAGCATGCTCCAACTCTCTCCCCAGTTTAGGAAAGTCCTGTGCAAGAGGATGTGGCTGCTACATAAGAACCTCAGGTAGACAAGAAAACAGATAGGCAAAATATGATCAACTACCTGAGTGCCACGGGTCTCTACCAGGCATCTGCACTTCTTCCCTTGTCCTTTAAGTACATTGAGTTTGAGTATCTCAAACAGATTGAACTTCAAGTGCTCAAAAACAAAAGGCAACAAAGAAAGGTCCATGCTTTTGGTAACTGTACATTGAGGTCTTGAGTCCATGCTTTCTACTTTATGTACTTATATCCTTTTTGTAATATATTAGGATGTGAGCTATGGCATGTCATAGTCACAAGTCAAAAGACAGATCTGCCTTTTGACTCTACATTTGATATTGTAGTTGTCTAGTCAATTGTATCCAGCTGGCCTTCAAAGTATGGCCTGCTGTAGGATGTAGTATAAAGTATCTCAAGTACTTGTAACTTTCTATTGATGCTTTGTAACTTGTAATAGAACTTGAGAAGCAATATGCAACATTCTTGAAAACCAAATACTTGTGTTGTTTGCAATCTTGTTCTGTCTCATATTTACTTGTGTTCTTAGCATCTTTCATTAACAAGTTAACCACTATTTGATCTATTAAGTGTTCTAAGCAACTCTCCTCATTGTGTTTTTGTGTTGTAAGTGCATACCCTTCACCGGTCCTGCATAGTCATTGGATGGCTGTTAAGAACATACTTAAGTACCTAAGGAGGACTAAAGATATGTTCCTAATCTATGGATCTGGTGAGGAGGAACTCGTGGTAAAAGGTTACACGGATGCGAGTTTCCAAACTGATCGGGATGATTCATGATCATAATCGGGATACATTGTCATCTTGAATGGAGGAGCAGTCTCTTGGAAGAGCTCTAAGCAAGATGTGGTGGCATTATCAACTACAGAGTCAGAATACATCGCCACTTCATTAGCAGCTCAAGAAGCTGCATGGTTGAAGAAATTCATTGCCGATCTAGGGGTGGTCCCTTCCATTCATGACCCCCTAGAAATTCTTTGTGTTAACGACGGTGCGATAGCTCAAATCAAGGAACCTCGTGCACATCAAAAGACTAGGCACATTGAGCGGAGATTCAACTACATAAGGGATGAAGTTGAAAAAGGAAAGATATGTATTCGCAAAGTTCACACGGATCAAAACATTCCAGATCCACTCACGAAGCTCCTTGAAAAGGCAAAGCATGAAGGTCATACTTGTGCCATGGGACTTCGATATTCTAGTGACTAGATTTGATCCTTTAATTTTGTATTTGGATATTGGAACCTTTTATTACTTGAATAAATTATTTGGTTATAATGTTTCAACTAATGTTCCTATTTTGCATGTTTAAAATCCATGAGTAAATTATTTACTCAAAACGTCTGTAGTCGTTCATACTTGTGGTAACAAGTATGAGGGTAAGACTATTATGAACTTGGATTGGTGGATATTCATATGTTGAATATAGAGCAAAGGGTTGCTGCCAAGATTCATAGATATTTGTGGGATACAAATATTGGACTGACCCGCATCTCAAATATTACTACATGGAATCTTCTTGATTGATCATAAGTAATTTTGAGTAAAGGTGAATATCATTTGGTATCCTCTGACCTGAGATACATATTGGGTCTTGATATTCACCGAATGTTATACTTTGACTTAGTTCTTCGATGTACTGAAACATGGCAGCACATAAGGCTGAATTCAGGTATAATACGAGGTGATTGTGAGAGACGTATGTAGTCAAGATGGGATTTGTCCCTCTTATTCGTTGAGAGTAAGATGTCTAAGGCCTGATAAAGTTAAATCAAAGTAGAATGATCACTCTGTGTCTCTAGGATTTAACATGACATCTGTGACAAAAAGATAGATGATCGATTCACCTAAAACATTTTCGAGTAAGGTACTTGAAGGGGATGATGTTATTGAATGGATCTTAGTCATACGTATTAAGGGTAGGAAACTGTTGTTAGGCGGTATTTACTACTTGCATCAATCTTCTATGAATCTTGTGCAAGTGGGAGATTGTTGGATCATGTATGCCCAAGACACATACAAGATTGATGTGGTTAGTACGTTATGACCCAAGTCGGTTCATACCCAATAACAAGCTAAACAAACACCAATATATATTTATTTGGTGATATGATCAAGCAAATAAATATTGACACTAATTTAGAAAATGGGTTTTCTAAATCATTGCATTTGGATATAGAACAAATTATATGGATATTTTGTTCATGAGAAATTATTTGTATTGCTATTTAAAAGGGTTAAATAACAACAAATAAAAGTGTGGGTAAGCTATAAAATTAAAAGGGCTTAATTTTATAAACTTAAACATAATAAAATAAGTGTGAAAATTTTATAAAAATGGGTGGGAACCCTTCATATTTCGGCCACCCTTTTTGGGTGTTATTTTGGGGTTCATTGTCTTGATATAATACAAGACATTAACCCTTTCACACTCCACTCCAACCATACTCTCTCACACACTCAATTGCAGCCCTTCTCTCTTGTTTTCTCTCTAAAATTTTGGATCTAAGAAGAAGAAGACATTAGAAGAAGATTTTGGTGATATACATCCTAACAAGTTGGGTGTTTGCAAGAGCTTGTGGGTATACTTACTTGAGGTCTTCTTCTTTGGAGGCTTCCATTCAAGAACATCATCTTCATTCATCTATTATCCATCTCACATCTTGTTGTTCTTAAAAAGGTAGTATTCTACGAACACCCTATGGTTAATTTCGTGTGATAGCATTTCTTTTCACATATATTTGATCCTTCTTCTTGGGTTTGTAATCTTGGTTATTAAAATGGTTAATTTTCAGAATCTAAACAAGTTTTATATCACTTTATATCCGCTGCGTTTTTTGTTTAAATGGTTAAACAATCTTTGATAAACTTGTAACAAACCCAACAACTAAATCAAGATCAAATAGCCAATCAGGACCAGAACCTTTCACACTAGGAGAGTGCTCATTGAAAGTCACATTGGCTGGCTCCTCAACTACTCTAGTTCTGAGATTGTATACTCTATAAACCTTAGCTTAAGAGGAGTATCCAATAACATGTCCATCATCTGATTTCTCAGCAAATTTGGCAATTTGATATTTGGTATTCAAGATGGTGCAAGGACATCCAAATGACTTGAGAAAACCAATGAAAGGTTTTCTCTTGTGCCAAAGTTCATAAGGAGTCTTACCATGTGTCTTAACTACTAAAACTCTGTTTTGCATATAGCAAGCAGTGTTTATTGCTTCTGCCCAGAAGGTGATGGGCAGTTTAGGGTCAGACAATATAGTTCTTGCAGCTTCAATTAGTGTCCGTTTCTCCTTTCTGCAACACAATTTTGCTGAGGAGTCCTGGGAGCACTATTAAAGATCATGCATAGGTTGGACTCACCTTAGATTAGAATGTTTATATTTGCTTGTAATAGGTCTTGTGTTAGCTTACTTTTGTATGTAATTAGCTTTATTTTGTTTTGCAGTCCAGCAAAACTGTGAACGAAACTATACAGTGAGCTGTTTAGTTATCTCGGCGAAACTATTGTTTCTGCCGGGCGAAACTACAGTTTTGGCAGAACAGTTTCGCTGACAGCGAAACCGTCTGCGAAACTAAGATTGCTATATATAGTTATGATCATTTTCATTTTGGTTAAGCTTGCAAAAACCCTAATCGTTTATTCTTGTTGCAAGTGAGTATTGTAAGCAGTTTATTCACTGATATATCGTTGTGCTTTTTTATTATTGATTATGTTGATCATCATTGCTTTATTTTGAATCATTTGTGGTTGCTCTCAATCTTCATCATCTTTGTTTCTTATTGTTTGTATTTGATATTGAACAATCCAACATCTCATTTGTACTGCAAATCGATCAAATGGACCAACAATATGGTATCAAAGCCTTAGTGCTCTTGATTTGTTGAGGTTTTGGTTGTTTCTATTCAATATCAAGTTTTCATCAATTTAAGATCAAATTTGTGTGTATTTGATATGGAATTTGATTGAATTTTTCTGGTTATTGATTGGGGAAGCTTTGTTAATCATCAGATCTCAAATCCATTGAGTTTTTGATGATTTCAGATTGATTTCGTGTTGAAAAAGCATTTCAGCTTCGTCCAGCGAAATTACCTGTTCATTCTGCGAAACTACATGTTCTTTCAGCGAAACTATTGGTGATATCCTCATTGAAGTTATTTCTTGCTGTCCTGCGAAACTAGTTTCTTTGAACGAAAGTTCAACAGTGCTTTTGAGTGATTAACAAGCGAAATTGCTTCCGAAATTATTATTGAACGAAAGTTCAAGCTTGTTTTGTGTGAATTTGTCGGCGAAAATAAGCTATTTTAGACATTTGGCTAGCGAAACTGCTGCCGAAATTACAACAACTTAGCGAAACTAGTTTTTCTCAGCGAAACTGTAGGCGAACTTACCTTTCTTCAGCAAAACTATTTCTTTCCAGCGAAATTGTTCCTCCTTTTGCCAAATTTAGTTCATTTCCAGCGAAACTACCATGTCAAAGTTAACCTCACTCACCCTAGCTGATCTTGAAAGTGTAGCTCCCAATTGTAAGGCCCCGTTCCCGGAAAGCCTCACAGTTGGTCAATCATAGCATTAAATCAGTTTAATAACAAAACATTGCAGCGGAAATAATTAGACATTCATTTAAAACTTAGAAACCATATCGTACTCATACATTTGTCCTTTAATTGCAAACAAAAACATATTACTTGTTCTTAAATTACAATAAAGATTTCATAAATAGGAATGCCATCCATAGCTCCCCAAGTAGCTCCGTGTGCCATCCTCAGCATCAGCACTTACCTGCCAACTATTATGCATAAAAGTCAGCTTCGCTGAGTGAGTTCTAGTTTTAAATAATATAAGAAAATATAAACTTTATCCTTCATATAATGACCATGCATACATCATAGTACATAAAAACGGTAGCTAACCCCCGAAAATATAAACTTTATCCTTCATATAATGACCATGCATACATCATAGTACTTTATCCTTCATTATCTTTCATTCTTTCATTATCTTTCACTTTCATCATAAACGAGATTGCACAAAGCAAGAGCTCCATGTTGATTGACAACAAATGCCAATCCCTGTCGGTACACATGAAAACGGTAGCTAACCCCCGATAGTTGATCCACACTGCAAGGCACATAGCCCGCTCATGAATACGGATCCATCATCATACATCAGACTCACCTAAGTGAAGTCTATCATAGTGCTTGTAAGACTTTACATCATCAAACGGGCCCGGGGGTAGCATTCATTAAGTTTCGCTTTTCATTAATATCATCTTCCTCTTTAATATATATAATACTTAACTTATTAAGTACACAACATACCAAGTATTAGTCATCATAAAACATAACCGACCCTCCGCGGGACAGCGGGGGTTCGGGGGCGGCAGCCCCTGACAGCGGGGTCCTAGGGGCAGCAGCCCCTAGTGGGGTCCAAGGGGCAACGCCCCTGGCTGGGGCCGGGCTACCAGGCCAGCGCGAAAAATTTTTATATTTAAACATTTATATAGCATATTTACTTATAGAAAAATCGTTCTTCCTGTTAAAACCCCTTAAAATCTTAATCATTTAAAAACATATATTTAGTATGCATAATAGCCCCAAAACATGGAAAACTTATAAATAAGGGATCTAGAACTCACTTGGATACCATGAATAACTTCTAGACTAAGCTTTCTAGGCTAGGATCACACTACACAGCCTGCAGACAAGTTAACACTCTAAGGGGTTAATTTTCTGCCTAAATTCGCTGCTAATTTCGCTGCAAGATCAGCAATTTCGCAGCTAGATTCGCCAACACTTTCGCTGCTAGTTTCACCAGCAGTTTCGCTGCTAGTTTCGCTAGCACATTCGCTGGCAGTTTCGCTGGCATCTTCGTTGCCAGTTTTGCTGCCAATATCGCCCAACTTTCGTTGGCAAAACATGTCTGCAAAACTACCTGCAAAACTATAGTTTCGCAGGAAGTCCTCATAGTTTCGCTGATTGAATATGCAAATTCGCTGGATGCATATACAGTTTCGCAGATCGCATAAAAATTACGAACCAGTCCGTTTTTAACCCAAAATCATAACTTTTTACGTCCAATCTCTTAGTTTATCATCCATGAGACTAAATCTAAGCTTTATACATGTTTTCATACGTAAAAATGTGACCTTTATGCGATTCTTTGTAACTTTTCAAAACCCAAAACCCTAGAATCCGGGTTTGATTTACAAAAGGGTTTAGAGGTCGATTCTTACCTGGATTTGTTGCTTCTTTCTTAGGTCTTGATGCTCCAACACCCAGATCTTCAATCTCTTAATCTTGGAAGCTTCAAATCTTGAGTTTTCTTCACTTTCTCTCTCTATGAATTTTGGGAGCTAGGGTTCAAATGATGGAGATGGAGGCTGATTTGGGTAGGTTAAGGGCTGATTATGGGTCTTAATCACTTAGGCTCTTGCCCATAAACCCAATTTGGCCCATAACCCATTTCCCTCTTTTATTAAATACCCATTAATTAAGCCCATTATCCTTAATGACTCGTTTCGACTTTTCGGGGTGTTACACCAATAGACCTCCGAGACTCATTAACGGGGATAATTTCGAGGATTGGAAGAGATGTCTCAAAGCCTTTTTCTTCTACACTGACCACAATCAATGGAAATCTATCATTACTGGTCCTCACATACCAACTGTCACTATTGGTGATGTTGTATCTCAAAACAAGGACTTGTCTATATTCACTGAGAAGGATCTGAAGCTCATCAATCGTGACCAGAAAGCTTTTGGAGCATTAACTCTCTGTCTCGCACCAGACATCTACAACTGATTCGCTGAGCATAAAAATGCTAAGTCCCTCTTCGATGCTTTATGTGAATTCTATGATGGCAATGATGAGTTGGTGAAGGATAAGAGCATTCAAGCCGAGAAGGAATTCAAATCCTTTGTGGAATACAAGAACGAGAGTCTCACAGATCTCACAAATCGTTTTCTGACAGTCTCAAGCACATTAAAGAAATACGATGAAAAACTTTCCAACAGTGAGCAAGTAAACAGATTGCTAGACTCCCTCCCACCTCAGTGGAGCCTTCAGGTGAGAATGCTTAAGCAGGAAAGAGGTTTCACTAATTACAAGTTGATGGACATCATCAATAAACTTAAATCTTTTGAGTTGGACATGAAGAGGAGGGAATTCAACCAGACCATGATGCCTACATCTGGTTTCACTCAAAATGCTGCATTACTGTCTTCCACTGCTAGCTCTCATATGCAGACATGTAATCAAGGAGGAGTGAATACCGGTAATTATTCGGGAGGTAGTGGTAGTGTTGGGAGAGATCAGTCTACTTCAAAAGCAAGTGTTGAAGCTTCAGTTCCATCCGAGACAATGGCTCTTTTTGGTATGTTTATTCAGAGCTATGAAGCCTTAGTGGCAGGGGAGTTGAAAGGAAGGGGGATGACGATGGAGGATATGTATCAGGTGGACTCTGATGATCTTGAAGAGACTGATATTCAATGGCAAATTGCATTGTTGACACTGAGAGCTCGGAGATTCATGGAACACACTAGAAGAAAGAACTTCGGAGGTCAAAGCTCTAACTCCAAACTGGGTTTTGATAAATCAAAGCTAAGGTGTTTTAAGTGCAAACAATTAGGACATTTCATACGTGAATGTCCATTGCCAATTGTCACTGACCCGAGTAACTCTGGAGTTCCACGACTGGCATTTAGTGGGAGTAAAGAGGATATGAGTCACAAGAAAGAGACAGCTTTGATTTCTAATTTTGATTGGAGTGTTGAGGTTAAAGAGACGAGAGATAAGATTAATCATGCACTCGTGGCTGAAATTGTTAAAGGAAAGGGGAAGGTAAACTGTGAGGATGAATTTGACCCATTCAAGGAACTTAAAGTTGAAGCTGAGCTGTCTGTGAAGGAAAAAGGAAAGGAGGATGAGAGGGTGAAAGAAGGTAAATCTGAAGAACTAAGGAAGGAAGGAAGTCCATCCACTGAGCAAGGAAAAGAAAAGGATGATGCTACTATCACTGTTGAGGAAAGCAAGTCAAGTACTCCGGTGTGCCAATGTGAGAAGGCCTTAGCAGCAGAAAAGGTGGTGATGGGGCTTTCGTATGAGGTAATTCTGGATATGTGTTCTTCTGCATGTAAAATCAGATTATTTGGGGTTTATAAAGCTAATCATCTATTTGATATTGAGAAATATTTAAAAAGAATTAATAAGGAACTTAAAATAAATGAATCTAAATATTTTGTTAAACTAAACGAGGCTTTGAAAGAGAATGATCACTTAAAACGAATTGTTTTAGAAAGAAATTTTGAGATTAACACTTTGACTGAAAGGGTTGCTCTTGCTGAGTTCAAGACAAGCAAACTTCAGTCAAAGCTAGATAAATGGACGATATCGGGAATGAAACATGATGATCTATGTAAATCTCAATGGGGGGCTAGGATTAAAACAGGATTGGGATATGAAAATGCTAAGGTTTATCCTCCTCCCAGTACTTACTGCTATTCTCCTTTGCCTGTTCCTCATCCTTCTAATGATTTAATCACAACAAATACTAACAGTATGTCTGCAGGTTTAGAAGGTGTGAATCGTAAGCATGTTCGTGAGGACTACGATTATGGACCGACTAACGGGCTTGGATGCACTAGTCTTAGTACACCTGAGTTTCAACATCCTGTTTTAGATCATAAATCTAGTTTAAATTCTGTTTTTGTTTCTAGTGAATCTGTAATAGCCTCTGTCTCATCATGTTCTCGTGATATTTCTATTTCAATATTAACTTCTGAAGATTGTGATGATGCTCATGCTTTTGATTGAGTTAATAGTGTAAATACTTCCAGCAAAACGAACATCAAGAAAAATCAGACTAATTGCTTTGAAAAAATTCTTTTCTTATCCTATTCCATCTTTTATTCCAATGAATAAGTCTTTTTAAATGAAAGGATGTTGATGCATGTATGTCCCTAGATCATGAGTTGTAATGTAATAAATCTTGTCTGTCTGATTATGATGTAATAGTATCGATTAATGAAATGATATGAATTGTTTGTTACTTGTGATGTTTAATATTTCATTAATGAGTCGTGATTGAATTGATTGGGTTTATGATTGTTTGAATGATTGCACATTATGTTATATTAATTAAAACATTCAAACTTAACTTAATGAAGTTCTCATGCGAATGGCCCATGCGAATGGACCACACGCATGAATAACTTCATACGATTGACTCAATCGCACGACTGAACCAGGAGACTGGATCAGTCGTATGATTGACACATAAGTTTGACTCAATCGCACGACTGAACACTAAGTCGTGCGGATGAATCAACCGCATGGTTCAATCGCACGACTGAACCATACTTATGGCCCAGTCGCACGATTGAACAATACTAACCTATAAATAGACCCAATTCGTGGAAAAACGTAAGCATTCATCCCATTACGATTCCAGACGTACCCTAGCCGTCCAGAAGCCTCCCAAATCGTTCTCCAAGTTCACAGAACACATCAGATCAATTCCTAATCGATTTCTGACGTTGGATTCAATTCTTGATTGATTCTTCGTGTGTTCTCACTGATTGGATCGCCAATCAAATAGGATTCCGCACTATTTGAGTTGGTTTAACACGCTAATCACTAGGTATTTCGTTCAAATACCAGGTCCTAACAAGTGGTATCAGAGCTTTGGCTCTTGATTACGTGTTGATTCAATCAAGATTGCATAAAAGTTTGTGTTTTTGCACGAAAAACGCAATCTTTGGCATCAAAAGTGATCTTGGACGTTCCCTGCTCATCGAAGTTCAGTTTCTACGGACTTAGGCGATTAGGACTTGTGAAATTTCGAATTTTTACGGCTGAAACCCGTCAAACCTAGAAATTTTCGCAAAACAGCAGCTTCAGTCGCACGAGTGACCCATTCGCACGACTGGACTCCATTCGCATTGCCCATTCGCACGATTGGACCTAGTCGCACCCTCATTCGGCCGACTGAACCATTCGTTCGCATAACTCATACGCCCAGTTTCATTCGCACGACTGAACCAATCGCCCAGTTCAGCCGCACGATTGAACCAATCACAGAGTTCATACGCACGATTAGACCATTCGCATTCTTTAGTCGCATCAGTGAAAGTGTTGTTTGATTAGATTCTAAGTTTATTAGCCATGGAAGATCAGATGTCAGCCTTTACTGCTGGGAAGGACTCGAGGATTCAGAACCTGCTGTTGCTTGAGAGTGAGGTGGGTAATCACAATAAACCACCAAAGCTCTTGACTTTAGATGAGTTTCCCCACTGGAAACAACGTTTTGAGATCTACCTCAATGGAGTAGATCCTAATCTGTGGGAAGCCATTGAGATCGGATATAGTACACCGGTGGGAGCTGATGGAGTTAAATTAACGTTAAGTGGGATGACAGACGCACAGAAAGTAAAGTACAATGCAGAGAAAAGGGTTTATGCATTGATCACTCAGTCTATCCCTAAAGACATATTCCACCAGTATTCAGAGAATAAGCAGTCCAAGAAACTATGGGATGAGCTAGAGAAGAGATATGATGAGAATGCGTCATTGAAGGCAATCAAGGCAAAGGAGCTAAAGAAGGAATTTGATAACTTTTCATCGATTGGTAATGAGGGTTTAGACGAAGTCATAGACAGATTCTACCACTTGATGAGCGAATTGCATACACATGGAGTGGAAACGACTATGGAAGAGAAAGTAAGCAACTTCGCAGACGGATTGCCTGATAAGTGGGCTTCATTCGTGTCTAACCTGAGACAGAATGGAATGCTTGTAAAGCATTAAGGATGAAGAAGCACTAAGGATGAAGTATAGAGCACAGAAGTCTTCGTATACACAAAATCCAGCTTTATACAACGCCACGCCTCAAGCTAAGACATCTGGAGCACCTCTCCAGACTGCATTTGTGTCTAGCTCGTCAGGTCCTTCACATGCTTCTCCTTCTGGATCAGACACGTCAGGGTCATCATGTACCCACTATATTGGATCAGAAGCAAGTGCTACCAAACTAAAGACCGAGAACCTTGGTAATGTGACCGTAGAAGTAGCTCGAGAGCATATGGATCTTTTGGCAGCAGTGGTTCATTCATATGATGGACTTGTTGCCGGGAAGATTGGAAACTGCCATCTGGCAGATGAGGACTACGAGCAGGTGGATGAAATGGAGCTTGAGAGGATGGATATAATGTGGGCCTTAGCTAGCGCTGTCCGAAGGGCGAAGAAGTTTGTTAAGAAGACAGGACAGAACTTGATAGCTACTAAGGATACCACATTTGGCTTTGACAAGAGCAAAGTGACCTGCTTCAACTGTGGAGAGAAGGGGCACTTCAAGAGAGAATGTGTCAAGCCAAAGAAGACGGGTAATGGGAACCCGTTCTCGTCCTTTACTCGCCAAGACAAGCAAGCCTCCAGTTCTACTTCATCAAACAAGGATCCAAAAGCCTTGACTGCTCATGATGATGAAGGACAGGATTGGAGTTTTAGGTTTGTCTCACCAGGAGAATCTAACATTGCCAGTGTTGAGGATATAGATGATGATTCTGCGAGTGAAGGTGATCTAGCAGTTGAGATAGCAATGTCACATAGTGAAGAAACAACTGCAGTCGAGGTCAGTTACAAGCCAAAGGAGGAGACTTCCACGTCAGAGACAGAAAAGTCAGAATCACCAGAACCAGAGACGTCTGATGCTGCGTTGATGGCTAACTCTTCTGAACCAACACAAGTAAGTACAACTGACCAAATGTTTGATAATCATGCTTGTTCTGATTGTGATATGTTTAGGAATAGCATTGATGAAAAATTTGCTAGGTTATTAGATCACAATGATAACTTAGTAAAAGATTTACAACTGTGCACTGAGGCTAATAGAGTTCTAAAACAAAATGTGCATAGTTATAAAGAAAAGATAGACCTATTGACTAAACAGCTTAGGGAAACCGAAGTAGTTGCCTTTAACCAAGCAAATGACATTAGGTACTATCTAAACTCCCTAGAGGACACTAAAAAGCAAAAGGCAGTTCTAGAAGTAGAAGTTAATTCATTAAAACAGAAACTGCACAGTTGGACTAGTTCTTCACACATAGTTCAACACTTAGTGAGAGAAAGGAATAACGGGGAGCGATTAGGCTACAAAGTGGTTCCACCTCCACCTGAGACCTTGATGAACACTAAGTCTAGACCAGTAAACAACAACCCCATCAAGGATCATGTGGTGACTACTCCTCTTGTTACTGATCCAGACACATCATGTTCACCTACTGAATCTGGACAGAAACAAAAGGAGGCCACTTCAAAGGCAAAGGGTAAATTGCCTTGTGTTAATCTGGAAAATGAATTTGAAAAAGTTAACTTAAAGTCAGGGTCAAACAGAGTCAATTCAGAACCTAAAAGGACTTCAAACGTTAATTTTTCACATGCTTCAAGTCAAAAACCAGTTAACCAAAAGGTGGAACATGTTAAACAGGTGAAAACAGTTAATTTTGTTAAACCAGAGAAAACATCAAACATACAAGAGTCAAAACCTAAAGTGATTGATGTTACTAGAGTGTCACGCACTTCTCCACAAAGAAACTCTACTTATAAAGTTGATAGCAGGTCATGCTAGAACTGTGGAGAATGTGGACACATTGCTTCCTATTGTCCTTTCTATCAGACACCTAGGAAGAAGATAGATCTTCAGGACTCTAGACCTAGGTCTTCTAAGAGGAGTTCTCTAACTCCACCTAGAAGATCTAGTGAACCTAAAGTCCAACCTGTAAGCCAGACGACTGTTTATCATAAACAGGCATTGCACAAATATGGCTTATGGAAAGAGAAGTCATCATGCGTGTCTGATACTGATGACAAGAAGTAACCCGAGCTACCCTCACCCTCTAAGGGTCAATGGGTAGAGTTTATGATGTGTGATGCCTCTGGGAAACCCAAGACAGTAAAGGCTTGGGTTCCTAACCTAAACTAATACATTTACTTTATATGTGCAGGGTGTTCGATACAGCGCTGAGACTAACACGTGGATTATAGACAGCGGAGCATCCAGGCACATGACAGGAAATAGAGCCCTTTTATCAAACGTCAAACAAATAAAAGGAGGGCATGTTTCCTTTGCAGGAAACAAGGGAGGATACATCACAGCTCAGGGAGAAGTGGGAAATCAGAAAGTTAAGTTTGATAAGGTGAACTACGTTCAACAACTTCAAAATAACTTACTTTCTGTTTCCCAAATCTGCGATAAAGGATTTAAAGTCATCTTCGACAACAAGAAGTGTTACGTGCTGAAGAAAGACTACATGATCCCAGAGGACCAAGTTCTGATGACTGCTTCAAGATATAAAGACCTTTATGTCTTGGATCTGTCAACAGCTGCTACAACGGATCATGAGGTTCAGTGCTTTCTATCTAAAGCTACTGAGAAGGACTCAATCTCCTGGCATAGGAGAATGGGACAAATTAGTCAAAGGAAGATGAATCATTTGATTCAGAAGGATTTAGTGAGAGGAGTAAATGTCAAGAACTTCCAACTTCCTGATTTTTGCGTAGCTTGCAAGAAAGGCAAACAGACAAAGAAGTCTCATAAGGAAAAGAAAGTTCATTCAATAGAACTTCCTCTTGAACTTTTCACATGGATTGTTTGGTCCAGTCAGTACAAGGAGCATTACAGGCGATTTGTACTGTTTTGTGCTCACTGATGACTACTCAAGGTTCACTTGGGTAATGTTTCTGAAATCCAAATCAGAAACATTTGAGTCATTCAAGGAATTAGTAACCACACTGGAATCTCTCTACAAGCTAAAAGTTAGACAAGTACGCTCAGACAACGGACAGAATTCAAGAATCAATGGATGGAGGCATACTGCAAGGAAAAGGGAATTGTTCATCAATTCACTTCTGCCTACACGCCTCAGATGAATGGTGTTGCTGAGAGGAAGAATAGAAGCTTGATAGAGACTGCACGGACTATGCTGGCTGACTCGAAATTGCCTATTCAATTCTGGAATGAGGCAGTGGCAAACGCATGTTATACACTGAATCGAGTCCTAATAGTCAAGCGCCACGGAAAGACATGTTATGAGCTACTACAAAGACGCAAACCAAATTTGGAGTATCTTGAACCTTTTGGCGCGCCGTGTACACTTCTAAAGAACAAGAAGGAAAATTCAGCGAGAAGGCAGATGAAGGAATTTTTCTAGGATACAACATACCGAACAAGCGAGTTTACAATAACTCAACGGGTCTTGTAGAAGTGTGGTGTAATGTCGACGTTCAGAGATATACCACACCACCTACAGGCAAAGGACCTGCATACTTCTTCGATTATGATGGATTCTTCAAGTCCTTCAACATTCCTCTCTCTCCCTCGGATGATGAGTTAGCTACTAGGATGATGTATGACATTCTGAATACACCATCTAGCACACAGGGAGAATCATCTACTCAGTCAGGGGGAGTAGTCGATGACAGTGACTCCTCTTCTGAAGATAAACTGAAGCAGATGACCAGAACAGTCAGGAGGAACAGGTTCCAGTTCCTGAAAGTCCACAAGCATCTACGAGTGATGCTCCTTCGACTTCGGAACCTCAAACTCCAACTACCTCAGATGTAGAACAAAATGTTCATAATCTCGGTTCTGAGGTGGCTGTTCCTACTACTCCAGGATCACGACTAAACGTCTATCATCCCCTTGATAATGTTATTGGGGATGTCAGATCAGGAGTGCAAACCCAAATCAGCTATATTCAGCTGATTACGCCTCGGTTATGGAGAAGGGTTACATTCATGATGGTGCTTATCGATGTTTTGTCTCGCAGGTTGAGCCAAAATATGTCAGTGAGGCACTAAATGATGAGGCGTGGGTGAGTGCCATGCAAAAAGAACTTTTGCAGTTTAAGAAGTTAGGTGTATGGACTCTGGTTGATAGACCTAAAGGTGCTAAAGTCATTGGCACCAAATGGGTACTAAAATGCAAGAAGGATGACCAAGGAGTCATTATCAGGAACAAAGCGCGACTGGGGGTTCAAGGTTTTCGCCAAGTCGAGGGGATTGACTATAATGAGGTGTTTGCACCCGTGGCAAGGATGGAAGCTATTCGTATCTTCCTTGCCTATGCCTCGTACATGAAGATTAAAGTCTACCAATTAGATGTGAAGAGTGCATTCCTTCATGGGGAAATCAGGGAAACAGTCTATGTAAGTCAACCCGAGGGATTTGAAGATCCTTATCATCGGGATAGAGTTTACAAGCTCGACAAAGCTTTATATGGGCTTCATCAAGCTCCTCGAGCTTGGTATGAGAAACTCTCGACTCATCTTGTGAAACATGGCTTTCGCAGGGGAGTCATTGACTGTACACTGTTTATTAAAGAAAAGGATGGCGACCTACTGCTTGTACAGATATATGTTGATGACATAATCTTCAGGTCAAAGAACGAAGAGTTATGTAAAGAGTTTGAAGCAGTGATGAAGAAAGAGTTTGATGAGATGAGTGCTATGGGGGAGATGAAGTTCTTTCTCGGGTTACAGTGGATCAAACACCTAATGGAATCTTTCTACATCAGACCAAGTATGTAGGAGACATTCTCAGCCGCTTTGACATGGAGAATGCTTCTGCTGCTGGGACTCCACTTGCTACGAATCATGATATAGCACCTGATGAGAATGGAGATCTAGTAGATGCCACTATGTACCGAGGAATGATTGGATCCCTCATGTATCTCACTGCCTCAAGACCTGATATTATGTATGCTACATGTCTATGTTCTAGATATCAGGCTAAACCAAAGGTCAACCATCTGATCGGGGTCAAGAGGATTTTTCGTTATCTGAAGGGTACACCCACACTTGGATTGTGGTATCCTCATGATGATGACTTTGAGCTTACTGCGTATAGTGACTCGGATTACGGGGGCTGCAAGATGAACTACAAGTCTACATCAGCGGGGTGTCAATTCTTTGGGAGAAGATTAGTTACCTGGCAGTGTAAGAAGCAGATATCGGTTGCATTGTCAACCTGTGAAGCCGAATATGTTGCTGCTGCAAGTTGCTGTTCACAAATCATCTGGATTCAACAGCAAATGCGGGATTACGGTTTAAAATTCTCATCTACTCCTATTTTTGTTGATAACTCTGCTGCAATTGCAGTAACTAAAAATCCGGTTCACATCCTAAGACCAAACACATCGGTATTAAATACCATTTCATAAGAGATTGCTTTGAAAAGAACTTAATTGATGTGGTTAAAATTAATACTGATTTTCAACGCGCTGACCTCTATACTAAAGCCTTTGATAAACCACGTTTTCAATATTTGCTAGAGGTCAACGGCGTTAAAAAGAAAAGTGAGGTAATTCCTGATGATGATAATGTGTAGTCCGATGTAGTTTAGTTAAAGTTTATTTTATTTTATTTTATTTAAACTCATGTTATTTTGCTGTTTATGAAAATCCTAAAATAATTAAACCAGAAATGATTTTAGTATTTTAGGGGGAGAATATGTCAGCAAATTAACATTAAAAAAAAAAATTGAGGGAGAAGGAGTAACTAGCTGAAATAAGGTAGATTGTGTGTGTGATACCGATTCAATAACTTGGAAAATGATAGTACACAGGAACAAATCAAGAGGGACTTTAAAAATTTAAGTTTTGAAAAGATGCAAAAGTTCAAAGTATAAGTCTGTGTAGTCTGAGCAATATAAAAAGGAAAGATGATAGAAAACTGGCAACTCCTAAGGTGACACAAAGAAAGTAGACTTAGAGGCTGCTAGACCACAAATGATATGTTGGTAGATTCAACACAATAGACAATTAGACCTGATTGGTGATCTCAAGATCAAACTAAGTCGTTCAACTGACTGTGGGCTTCCATCTTATCACTGGTTAACACAATCAAATATATTCCAATAAGGGTAATGAGCAATTAAACGCCACAAATGTGTGCGGATGACCATAATTAGAGCAAAGCAAGAAAAAAATGAAAGACAAATGCAATAAAGCTAATGACTTATGTTGTTGGTGCATTTTGTGCAAAATAAAATAAGCTGCTCTAACAAGGAGATAGGTTGTGTGCCTCTCTGCTGTGCGATGGCACTGACCTGAGGATAAGCATAACCTAGATATTCTAGAATTCATTGTTGTTTGCCGCCTCTCTGCTGTGCGATGGCACTGACCTGAGGACAGGCTTCTCTTTGAAAGCTCTAAGAATAGTCTCTTCTTGTAATAATACCCGTAGACCGCTCAAAAGCTCCTGAGGAATGTTGATTACCATATAAGTGTGGGATCCACAAATGTTAGTTGAAATAATTAAACCTAAATAAGTCACCAGTCTTGTGTCAAAAGTCTGTGTATGGATTTTAGTGGACAAACATACTGACAATCATTGTGGCTACATTCTCAAAGGTCCAAATCAATGTGAAAATCTAAGAGCTTCAGTATGATTTCCTTAAGTTGCTAACGACTCTGGATGAACACCGAGAATTTGAGCTTCAAAGGTTTTAATAACTAGTCCCAAATGATTTGACTTACCTGTATGATTCCAAAATTGAATTGGTCCAGATATGATCAATCTAAGCCGAAGCTATCTACTCTCCGAACCAAATCCCGTAGATATCAATCTCTGGATTTATCTCTCACAAAAAGCCAAAAATATGTCTGTTTATGTAATTGTTTAAGTTCTTAAATTAGTTAGCTGTTTTAATTTTAATTTTAGTCGTGTGTCGGGCTACATCAGGAAATCAGAAGGAATCAACTCACTAAAAGGGTCATGTCTGAGATGACCATATGTGCTTTGAAAGGTTAAAATAGTCACGTCTGAGGTGACAAAGTGTTTTTAAAAGGATCACGTCTGAGGTGATCAAAATGTTTTCAAGATAAAAATGGTCACGTCTGAGGTGATCAAAATGTTTTCCAGATAAGATGATCCTGTCTAAGATGATCAAAGGTTCATAATGTTAATTTCATAAAGTTAAAAGGGGTTTTAAATGTAAATTGGTCAAAATGGCAGAAAATTAACTAAGTATGACCCATTGGCACGAATGGACCATACGTATGGACTAACCATACGAATGGAATCCATTCGCACGAATGAACTATGAGTATGGACCATCAAACCGAATGGCCCATACGATTAGTCCAGTCGGAGGCTTAAGTGCGAACGAGTGAGTCAGTCGCACGACTGAAATCCAGTCGGACGACTGGAGAAGGGCGACTGACCCAATCGCACGACTGAGTCCCACTCGCACGACTGAAAGGTGCGTATGAACTCAGTCGCACGATTGGATCTAGGTTTGGTATAAATAGAGGAGGAGTCGGTCGCAGAGACTCATCACCCTCAAATCGCCCCTAATCGCACTCCCTACCGTTACGCTGCCAAAATTTTATTTGCCCTAGTTTTACCGTTGATTGTGATTCACTGACGTTCGCCACTCATCATACAGGTAGTTTGAAGTCTTATTTCACCAAAAACAGAAGGATTGGAACCCTAATTTGGATTGTTCGACTGTGAAACTTGAACCGAGACAAGAAAGCCCTAATAACCTATTAAAACCAAGCAAAACGTTAAAATTAAGTCAAATAGGTTATTAGTAACGAGAATGCGAGTCTAATGAACCGGTTAATTGGGTTAAAAGACTTAGTTGTTGAAGTTTCGAACGATTGGCGACTGAACAACTGAGACCAGGCGACTGGTCGTCCGATGATGAACTTCAGTCGCAACGACTGAAGGGGGCGATTTACTTAACCGCACGACTGAACATGCCAATGAACTCAGTCGCACGACTGGTGTAACCGCATAAGAGTACATGCGCATGAGTCCAGTCGCACACTCAGTCGTACGCATGAGGTCATTCGCACGTCTGAACCTCAATCGCACTGTTCAGTCGCACGACTGTCTTCAGTCGCACAACCTCAATCGTATGACAAAGACATTCTACTCAAAGTTTAAGTGTTTCATTATACTTGTAGCCAGTGGAACTAATGTTTATATTGTTATGTGTTACAGAGATGGCGAGTCGATGGAACATGAGCACCAAGCATAACATATGTGCTCATCTGGATTTGACATCCAGGAACGCAGCTGACTTCTCAGGCATCATTACATTTCTGTTGAGATCCAGGATCGCTCATGCTATCTCTACACCATGCACGCCGTATAGATCAGTGTAGCAGGCCTTCTGGGAAGGCGCGACTGTTGATAGATCCTCTGAGCCTCATTGCATCAGGAGTACGATCTTTGTGAGGCTATTACCCCTATCAGAGGAGGATTTGAGGATTGTTCTACAGTTAGGGGATGATGCTGATTGTCCTCCTCGTCTACACCCCCTCACTGTCAGAGGATGTTTTATGAGAGCCAAGTACTCTGGGGACATCAATGCTGGGGTACTCAACAAGAGTAGCCTCTGTCCCCAGTTCAAGTATCTTGCGCATGTTCTGCTGAAGTGCATAGCGTCGAGGAAGGGAGGATTTGATGAGTTGTCGGATCAGATCCAGAACGCTTATGCAGCATTGGTGCTGAACCACCCGTTCAGCTTCTCCAAAATGATCTTCACCTACCTGGTGGAGAACATTGAGGGGAAAGGGAAGGAAGGCTTCTGTATGTATCCGAGGTTTTACAGATGATTATTGATCAGAAGCTTCCCCCTGCCAAAGGAGAAGGAGGATGCTGTAGTGCTAGAGGTCATGGATGACACTACGCTAGGCCGATGAAGGTATACAGGGGAAGCAGGTGAAACCCCCTGTCAGAGGTTGTTTGGGCATCTGGCCCGTGCTGACTATGTGGCGCCAGCCAAGAGAAAGTGGCGCCACGATGACAGTGATTCAGATGTTGAGCATATTGCTATACCGATACTGACTCAGATGATGATGATAGCGGCGACAGCGGGGATGATATGCCTGCTCCACATAGAGGCACTGATTCAGACGTTATTCCCCCGGGTCTGCCACTGCCCCGGTTGCTGAGAGTTTCTTGATGGCCGGTTTCCATCAGGAGTTTGTAGCTGGTGATCAAGAGGAGGAGGAGTCGGATGAGGAGCCCCTCACTAGGACTGTGGGAAGCAAAGTTGTTCCCACAGACCACGGCTTAGGGTGGTTGGTGAACACCCTCGGGACTCCTCAGAGAGAGAGACTGACCCGAGCTATGTTCCAGGTTCAGTGGCAGAGCTGCAGGGAGCATCCACTTCCACCGGGACTAGGAGGAAGCGGATGGCTCAACCCCATGGATTGAAGAAGAAGAAGCGTCGCCTGACCTTCGTTACCACTGCTGCCACTGCTTCACTTCACACCCCCACCACCTCCACCACTACCACCACACTGACATACCACCCATCACCACAGCCACCACATCCACTACCCCACTACCACAGCCACCACCTTACCTACCACCACTGTATCCTTTCCCCATCCACCACCAACCATTCACACCTACATCACCAGCACCAGCCTACCGACCCATATTCACCACTGCCACTTGCCACACCACCTCACATCATGCTGGACCCTCAGCCCCACCACCACATGTTTATGGATCTACTACTCTACCTCACATCGGGGTGAGGAGCAGCTCAAGCGCTTAACCGTATGGTGATGATGCGCCTGCTCGCTGCAGATTAGGAGAAGGCGGCGCAGATCCGCCAGCTGACCGACTGACTGCTGCCCAGTCTCAGCCGATGGCAGAGCAGGCTCGGGTGATAGACCAGCAGAACCAGCTAATCGATGCTCAGAGAGTCGAGGTGTCCCAACTCCAGACCAGCAGGCCCAGTCAGTCAAACGTATAGAGGAGTTGGAGACGACCAACAAGACGATTATGCTGAGGTTAAGGGGTCGAGGATGAGCCCTTGAAGTAAAGGAGGGTGATGGGTATGATGGAGATGGTGATGATGAAGATGATGATGATGATGAGGATGATGATGATGGATGAGGAAGAGACTGAGGAAGAAAGGACAGAAGTTAGAGATGATGATGACGAAGCAGAAGGAGGGGATGCAGCTGCATCGGCCTCTGCCTTCTGGTCAAGAGCGAAGATCTAAGCATCGACAGGACCAGTCATCTACCACTTCTGCTCCTCCGAGCGACACGCCCATGATTCAAGACAAAAGTAATTCTTAACTTTGCTCCCCTTCAACAGGTCAAGACTCAATTAACCATGATTCTTGATCTGCAAGGGATTGTAAGAAGGTCTGTGAGTTATACCCCTGAAGAAGGGGAGATAATTCATGACCTATCTGATGAGCAACTGGCAGAGATGTTCAGACTCAATCCTGATGAATTGTCAAGGATGCTCCAACAGTTGATTCAACCAGTGATGAAGAACTAAATGACGTTGATGAAGTTGAGGTTGAAGATATTACTGCAGAAGAGTACCCTCAGTATGCTGACAACGAGGGTAATGTGGTCCCCAATCTGGGTGAGTCCCTAGTCAGTGATACGTTTGAGGTACTAGACAAGATGGAGCAGGAAACCGACTGAAGGAACAGCCCAAGCCTCCAATGATGATGTAGACATTCGCAAGGCTAAGTGGGCTGCCTGTTTTGAAGAAGTAAGAGCCCAGCGTGCTGCACAAAGAAAATGCCTACACCAAGCTCTACAGAGTCAAGAAACACCATAAGGTGTCAGGCAGGATTATTGCATGGGCTTATTTTGATGACCTTAACGCGTATGCAGTTAAGAGGGAACAGGGCATAGAGTACTTCAGGTTCCCACATGATCTGAAGACTCTACCTGGTTTTTGAGCTCAACCAGCTGGCTAAACTAAAGCTGCTGTATGCTGACCCAAGAAAGATGTCAGGCTGGTTCGAGGCTGCCCTGAAGAAGGAGTACCACATCAGATTGGTTAACTTCAGACCACAACAGCCTACGAGGTACATAAGAAGGTCTGAGGTTGATGCCATTACTTGCAAGCCCAAGATTGTGTTGAAGTGGAGTCCTTCGCGCACTATGTCGTGAATCCCTCTCAGGGAAATGCCACAGGACTTCACTCCACACTTCAAATGGTGGTACTATGATTGGAGAACCGCTGAAGCTGTCATAGTTCTGAATAAAGAGGGCCAAATGGATACTATCAGGGTATTCGACCCAATGTGGCTAACCAACTTGTCTGCTAATGATGTCTATACATTATACAAGTGGCCACTGTTCTATGACACCACAAGACATTGTACAAGCCCTCCAGTTCCAAAACCTTATACGACTTTGCTTTGCGTTTGAGATTCACGCAGGAGTCACTAAAGAGGAGAAGTACAAGAAGTATAAGGAGGTGATGCAGAAGACAAGAGATTAGATAGATCTAGGTTCAAGGGGGAGTTTGTTGATGCATGTATGTCCCTAGATCATGAGTTGTAATGTAATAATCTTGTCTGTCTGATTATGATGTAATAGTATCGATTAATGAAATGATATGAATTGTTTGTTACTTGTGATGTTTAATATTTCATTAATGAGTCGTGATTGATTGAATTGATTGGGTTTATGATTGTTAGAATGATTGCACATTATGTTATATTAATTAAAACATTCAAACTTAACTTAATGAAGTTCTCATGCGAATGGCCCATGCGAATGGCCCATGCGAATGGACCACACGCATGAATAACTTCATACGATTGACTCAATCGCACGATTGAACCAGGAGACTGGATCAGTCGTATGATTGACACATAAGATTGACTCAATCGCACGACTGAACACTCAGTCGTGCGGATGAATCAACCGCATGGTTCAATCGCACGACTGAACCATACTTATGGCCCAGTCGCACGATTGAACAATACTAACCTATAAATAGACCCAATTCGTGGAAAAACGTAAGCATTCATCCCATTACGATTCCAGACGTACCCTAGCCGTCCAGAAGCCTCCCAAATCGTTCTCCAAGTTCACAGAACACATCAGATCGATTCCTAATCGATTTCTGACGTTGGATTCAATTCTTGATTGATTCTTCGTGTGTTCTCACTGATTGGATCGCCAATCAAATAGGATTCCGCACTATTTGAGTTGGTTTAACACGCTAATCACTAGGTATTTCGTTCAAATACCAGGTCCTAACAAAGGATATTATCATCATCTGATGCTAGTACAAGTGGTACAAGTACAACATGTACTTCTGATGACAATTCATATTCTTTTGTAAATAACTATTCTTTTTCAAATAAAAACAGACCTCGAGACATGTATGAGACTACAGTGATGTAGATTCTAAACTGTCTGAATGTGATGAGGAAATACATATTGATCCTATCCCTACCCCGTTACATAACAGACCTAGATTAAAACCACACTGTTTTAGATGTGGTAAAGATGATCATATAGTTAAGAATTGTTCAGAACTACATTATAGACATGTTAATAGGAATTCATTTGGAAATAGATTGACAAAATTAGTAAATAACTTCTTTTGTAAGAAATCTATTTTTCCTAAACCCAAAGTTGTTCAAACTTGGGTCCCCATTTCACCTGGTTAATCTGTTCTTTGATATGTTTGCAGGAGTCATCCACGAAGGTCGTTAACAGTGTATGGCATGTAGATAGTGGATGCTCCAGACATATGACGGGGCTCAAGGACTTTGGACCAATTATCGAATAATAAATGGAGGATATGTCGCATTCGCTGGAGACAAAAAGGGAGGGAAAATGATCGGTCAAGGAGAAGTTTCTAATGGGTCGCTAACTTTAGAGAAAGTCAATTATGTACCCGAGTTTGCGTTTAATCTATTGAGTGTCTCTCAGATATGTGATAAGGACATTCCAGTCTTGTTCAAGTCCAATGAATGTCTCTTTTTAAAATCTGAGATTGATATTCCAGATGAGATGGTACTAATCAGGGCTCTGAGAAAGAATGATACATATCTTCTTGACATGGGTTCAAGGGAGTCAACATCTACCGTCACCTGTCTTCTTTCCAAAGCCTCCACTTCTGAGTCTTTTCTATGGCACCGCAGATTGGGTGTCAATTTCAAAAATATAAACAATTTGGTTAAAAACAATCTCGTTAGGGGACTACATAAGAAATGTATGGCATGTGCCAAGGGTAAACAACATAAGAAACCACACAAGCCAAAACTTGAAAATAGCATATTTAATCCCCTCGAGTTGTTACACACCGATTTGTTTGGCCCAATCAGTGTTAAATGAATTGCTAAAAAATCATTCTGTCTTGTTATAACAGATGATTTTTCCAGGTACTCTTGGGTGAGATTTCTTGCTCACAAGGGAGAGGCTGCTGAGGAGCTGCAGAAGCTAATTATGTCAATCGAATCTATAAGCAAGAGAAAAGTTATGGCCATCAGAAGTGACAACGGTACCGAATTTAGAAATCAGATAATTGATTCGTTCTGTGTTGCTAAGGGAATTTAAGACAATTCAGAGCTGCAAGGACCCCTCAACAGAACGGAGTAGCTGAACGAAAGAATCGCACCCTTATTGAAGCCGCTCGTACGATGCTCATTGAATCTTCCCTACCCATTATCTTTTGGGCGGAGGCGGTAAACTGTGCTTCATAGTTCTAAACAGGGTGTTGATTGTCAAGGACAAAATGAAAAATCCTTATGAACTTTTTCATAAGAGAAAGCCTTTAATTGACTTCTTTCGACCATTTGGGTGCTCTGCACTCTATTGAACACTCAATCTCAGAAGACGAAATTTGATGCCGTGCCTGATGAATGTTACTTCGTCGGCTATTCTTACTCTCAGAAGGCTTATCGGGTATATAACAAGAGAACACGTATTGTTCAAGAGTCGTTCTATGTTGATTGGCAGGAATCTAATTCCTCCGATGTTCGATATGAAGCAGCATGGTTCTTTGACTCCGATATGGTGTTTAACTCCTTTAATCTTCATGTATTTGACAATGATGCGTCTATCTCCAATGTTCAAACAACTATCATTCCTCCAACTCCATTACCTGTCATTCCTCAAGACCATTCCACCTCATCTGCAAATGATGCCACGTCAGTTGATATTACATCGTCTTCATCATCATTTGATCTTCCACCTCCACCTGTTTCTGCATCCCTTCCTTCATCACCAACATCTACCTCATCACAGCAAGTACCATCCCTTTCACCTTCATCTACCCATCCACAATCTATCAGCCCACCTTCTCCAAACATCCTACCCATACCCACTGATTTCAAAACCTTGCAAGATCATCCTCATAATAACATCATTGGATCTATCATCGATGGAGTACGGACGCGGAGTCAATCTGGTTTGATTACCCTTTGTCTCTTCTCTTGTTTTATATCCCAAATCGTTCCAAAAATCGTTCATGCAGCTCTCTGGGACCCTTGTTGGGTTGAATCAATGCAATTAGAGCTACAACAATTCAGAAAGCTCAAAGTGTGGACTCTGGTTGATCTTCCA
Source organism: Flaveria ramosissima (assembly GCA_025215565.1). Taxonomy (NCBI): domain Eukaryota; kingdom Viridiplantae; phylum Streptophyta; class Magnoliopsida; order Asterales; family Asteraceae; genus Flaveria; species Flaveria ramosissima. The sequence continues at coordinate 36,882,692 of CM046034.1, forward strand.
CCAAACAAATTCCCAATTGGAACGAAATGGGTTTTTAAGAACATACCCGATGACCGTGGCATTGTGGTCCGGAACAAATCAAGATTGGTGGTGCAAGGATTTTCTCAAGAAGAAGGGATTGACTATACCGAAGTTTTTGCTCTTGTTATAAGAATTTTTCTAGCTCATGCCGCTCTTAAACAGTTCAAAGTCTATCAGATGGATGTCAAATGTGCCTTCCTGTATGGAGACATTGACAAGGAGATATACGTGTGTCAACCACCTGGTTTTGAGGATCCCGATTTTCCTGACAAAGTTTATAAACTTGACAAGTCTCTTTATGGTCTTCATCAGGCCCCTCGAATCTGGTATGAGACTCTAACACAGTATCTCTTAAGCAATGGATTCCTCGTGGAACCATCAATATGACTTTATTCAAGAATGAAGTGAATGGTGAGATGCTAATCGTACAAGTCTATGTCGCTGATATTATCTTTGGCTCCACCAATCCAAAATTATGTCGGGATTTTGAGGAGGTAATGCGTGGTCGTTTTGAAATGAGCATGATGGGGGAGATGTGCTTTTTTCTTGGGCTTCAAGTCGAACAAAAGCCAGAATGAATTCTCATTCATCAAGAAAAGTACATTAAAGAGATGCTGAAAAATTCAAGATGGATGATGCTTCCCCTAAAATGACTCCATTTACTGCTCAAACTTGTCTCACTCCTGACGAGAACGGGAAACCTGTTGATCCTCATCTCTACAGATCTATGATCGGTTCCCTTATGTATCTAATAGCAAGTCGTCCCGACATCACCTTTGTTGTAGGATATTGTGCTCGATACCAATCTGCTCCGAAAGAGTCTCATGAAAAAGCAGTATAACGAATCTTTTGTTATCTTAAAGGCTCTTCTCGTTTGGGTCTTTGGTATCCTTATGGTGGAGATTTTGATTTACATGCATATTCTGATAGTGATTCTAATGGCTACAGGTTAAACAGAAAATCGGTTACTGGTGGGTGTCAATACTTAGGAAATTGTCTGGTTTCATGGCAAAGCAAGAAACAGACCACTGTTTCTCTCTCTACGGGAGAAGCAGAATACATTGCTGCCTCCAGTTGCTGTTCACAAGTACTCTGGATCCAACATCAGATGATTGACTATGGGATCAACTTTCTCACACACTGTTGTTCTGTGACAACGAAGCACCCATTGGGATCGCCAAGAATCCTATTTATCATTCCCGAACCAAGCACATTGAGACACGGATTCATGCAATTCGTGATGCTCAGGAAAAGGGTTTCATTGATATTATTCCTATTGACACCAAAAATAAAAAAGCAGATCTTTTCACAAAAACATTTGATAAACCTCGATTTTATGACTTGATCTCTATGTTAGGTCTAATATCTTTTTAAAACTCTTTGTAAGGATTCCTTAAGTCTGATGCAACCCAAAACATCCAAAGTGTCTCTGCAACATGCACTAAGTACTGAAGTGAAGAATGCTTCGGAAGTTTTACACAATGCATTAGAAAATACTCTAAGTGTAAAATCTTCCGAAGCCAAGACCAATATCTTTCGAAGCCAAACATGAAGTCTTTCGAAGCCTCAGGACAAAGTCTTCCGAAGCTTCAACCTATGAAGACAGATTTCTTCTGAAGACTTTTAGTACACATGCTTTATCTGATGTACTGTTCCATAAAGCACCTTTTCCGCTGCGTCTCTGTAAAGTCACCAACTTACATGAGTTGATGAAAAGGTCCATGCTTTTGGTAACTGTACATTGAGGTCTTGAGTCTGTAACTTTCCACTTTATGTACTTTATCCTTTTTGTAATGTATAAGGATATGAGCTATGGCATGTCATAGTCACAAGGTCAAAAGGCAGATATGCCTTTTGATCCTACAATTGATTTTGTTAGTGTCTAGTCAATTGTATCCAGCTAGCTTTCAAAGTATAGCCGGCTGTAGGTTGTAGTATAAGTATTCCAAGTTCTTGTATCTTTCTTTATGCTTTGTAACACTTGTAAAAGAACTTGAGAAAGCAATATACTGCCTCCTTGAAACCCAAACTCTCTTGTTCTGTCTCTTTACTTTACTTGTGTTCTTAGTATCACCTTGGTTAAACCAGTTCACTGTTTGATTAAAGTTTAGTTGCTCTCTTCATTGTGTTGTTGTGTTGTAATTGTGTTAAAGCCCTTAAATGGTCCAGCAATTGGTATCAGAGCTTTTCAGGCTCTTGATATAAGATCTAACCATCTTAAGATCCCTCACACACACAAAAACTAAACCTTTCAAATGGCTTCCATCTCAAAGACTGATATGGAGACTGAACCATGAACAAATCCCCACTGATCACTCTTGATGATTTTGACACCTGGTGCATGAGGATGGAAGGCTTCATCAGGTCTCTTGATTCAAGAATGTGGGAATCTGTTGAGAATGGACCTTTCATACCCAGCACCCCCTCTGCTACTGGTGCTGGTATGATTCCTAAAGATGTGGCCAACTACTCAGATGAAGATAGAAAAAGAGTAGAGATTGATAGGAAGGCCATGACTGCTCTTCAGACTGCTCTCCCAAACTCTGTATACAGAGGTTTTAAGAAGTGCAAGACAGCCAAACAGCTGTGGGATGCACTGAAGCTGATGTATGAAGGCTCCTCTGAAGCCAAGGAGAACAAGAAGGATCTTCTGAAGCAGCAGTTTGAAAACTTCACCTTCAAAGCAGGTGAAACCATGACTCAACAATACTTCAGGTATGTTGAGATAGTGGATACCCTAGTGGATGGAGGAGTTCCTCTTGAGAACAGGGACATTGTAAGGAAGTTCATGTCCTCACTTCCTAGGCAATGGACACACTATTGTGTGGTGATCAAGAGGACTGAGAACCTTAAAACTCTTACTCTGACAGAGTTGTATGGGATTCTCAGTGGATACCAGATGGAGATGAACATGCAAGGTTCATCTGGCAACTCCAACAATCAAATGGGTTCAGCCCTTCATGTGGTTGAAAGGGACAGCATAGAACCCCAACATCATCTCATATGCTACCCTGACAACTCACAAAAGGGTCCTTTCATCACCTTCCCGGAGACACCAAGGGAGAACTTTACTCAAGGAAGCCCATTCCAAGAGACAAGTTCTTCTCAAGCCTTTGTGTCTACTGATGAAAGCTGTGGGAATTATCTCTTCACTCTTGAAGACCTGGACTGTATCCATCCAGATGACCTGGAATACATGGAGATAGTTCAGCAGATGGCTCTCCTCACTCACAGAGCCAAGAAGTTCTACAAGAGAACAGGAAGAAGATTTCCAAGCAATGCTACCAGTGGAAAGTTTGGGCTGGATAAAAGCAAAGTTAAGTGTTACAACTGTAACCTTATGGGTCACTTTGCTAGGGAGTGTAAGGCACCTAAAGCAAATGGGGGCCAAACACAACCCAGACCAAACTACACTGACAAAGCCCCTCAGACTGAGAAGCCAAAGCAACATGCTGCTGTTGCTGTTGAAGAGGGAGGCTTTGACTGGAGCTTTCAGGTGGAAGATGCTTCTCCAAACCAAGCACTGATGGCTGACCATGATGAAGCCAAGGTATTGGAACATCTCTGTACTCCTGAATGCATTGCTAAAGTAAATAGATACAGGTCCTACAACTTAGAGATGAGATCTGATCTTGAGTCATTAAACATATTAAAATCTGATTTTAGAAAGTCTGAAAATGATTACAAGTTAAAGATAGAGGACTTGGAAGAAAACCATTTCAGTACTAAAACATGAACATACAGATTTTAGAACTCAGATCCAAGATCTCATAACTAAGTTGACTGAGTGCCAGGCTGAGCTTGTGATCAGCAAAGCCAAGGCAGAGAAGAGTGTTCTTGAAGAAGAGACCTTCAAGAACATGATATCCTCATCCCTGCACAACAAAGTGTGCTATCAAAATAGACAGGGACTGGGATCAAATGAGATAGCTCCTCCACACACAATCTTGTTGTAAGATCTCCTAGGTGTGGAACTTGTGAAGATGAGCTTCCTCTCATAGATCCTATAAGTGAGGATGATGAAGAAGTGATAGTGAAGAATTCCTCTGAGAAGAGTGAAGAAGAGGATTCTTCCAAGGGCCACTATCCTTCTGAGGAGAAGAAATCAACTGTGATGACCAAGTCCAAGAGAAAGAACTTGATCAGGAAGAGCAAAAGAAAGCAAAGAAGGCTCAAGAAATCAAGGCTACTTTTGATGCTAAGCAGAAACAAGTTTTTATCTCTGCAGGTTTCAAAGTAGTAAGGACTGAAGACATCAACCAAGACTCCTCAGCTAAGAGTCTTGGTTCTTGTTCAAATCATCTCAGTGCAAAGAAGAAGACTGAGCTGCTGTGTACCACTGCTGCACAGCCTGGACCATCAAACTCCAAGAACAGTTCACAGCCCAAAAGAACTGTCTCAGCATCTACCAAGATGAAGGTGGAGAAGGGATGTGACCAAAGCCAGTCTTGCTCTCAAAAGGAGACTTGTTTGAAGAAGAAAATGTTATGTGTCATGTGTGAAAGTACTTCTCACATTGCTAAGGATTGCCCATACAATCCTAAAAGTACTGTCCACATGACCAATACAAAGACTTCAAAGAGTCTCAAGAAGTCCTCAAGCTTCGGAAGGAAAGTCTGTTTCCTTCGGAAGCTCCAAATCAAAGAAGAAGGTAAATGGAAAATTACCTTCGGAAGTAAAATTGGTCTCGGAAGAAAGGAGTTCTTCCAAGCACTGAAGTCTGCTGCAGTGACTGTAGAATCTTCCGAAGGTTCAGTCATCAAAACTTGTGAAGTCCCAAAAGCTTCTAAGGTTTTGAAGGTCAAGTCCAAGACTCCAAAGGTGGTGTGGAAGTCTAAGAAAGACCAAATGACTGAAGTTTCTCCATCAACAACAGCTGAAGATCCCCATAGTACAACAATAGGATCTATTACTGTTGCATTACCTTCTATTACACTTAATGAGCCCAAGACAAGTAAGGCTTGGGTTTCCAAATATAACTATCATTTTCTTTGTGCAGGAACAGCTCAAGACAAACAGAAATGTCTGGATAATTGACAGTGGCTGTTCCAGGCACATGACAGGCAATAGGTCTTACTCTATAATTTTGAGAGAATTATGGAGGACCAGTTGCTTTTGGAGGAATGAAGGTGGTTACATTTCTGGAAGGGGCAAGGTCACAAATGGTAAGCTCAGCATTGAGAAGGTAAACTTTGTTAAGGAGCTTGGGTACAATCTTCTGAGTGTATCCCAATTTTGTGATCAGAGTCATAACATGCTTTTTGAGCATGAGTGAGTGCATTGTTCTCAAGCCTGGAGTGGTCATTCCTCATGAGCATATCCTGCTCAGAGCCCCCAGGAAAGGGAACATGTACAAGATGGATTTGCAAGAAACATCTCCCTCTGGAGAAGTTTCATGCTTTCTATCTAAAGCAAATAGTGATGAGTCTTTCCTATGGCATAAAAGAATGTGCCATGTAAACTTTAAGAACATGAATAAATTAATTAAACATGATCTGGTAACTGGAATGGCAAAGAAAGAGTTTACAAGTGATGATCATTGTGTTGCATGCCTGAAAGGGAAGCAACACAAGGTATCTCACAAGCCTAAGGAAAGGAACTCCATCACTACTCCCCTACACTTGTTACATATGGATCTCTTTGGCCCCACCAGTGTAATGAGTCTAGGAAGGACCTCTTACTGTTTGGTGATCACAATGATTTTACAAGATTCACTTGGGTTTTCTTTCTTAGAACTAAGGATGAAACCCCTGAGATTCTGAAGAATTTCATCTTAAAAGTTGAGAATCAATGTGATCACAAGGTCAAAACCATAAGATGTGATCAAGGAACTGAATTCAAGAACCAAATCCTTGATACATTTTGTGATGAAAAAGGTATTACAAGACAATATAGTGCTCCCAGGACTCCTCAGCAAAACGGAGTTGCTGAGAGGAGAAACAGGACACTTATTGAAGCTGCAAGAACTATGTTGTCTGACTCTAAACTGCCTATCACCTTCTGGGCAGAGGCAGTTAATACTGCTCGCTATGTGCAAAACAGAGTTTTAGTAGTTAAGACACATGGTAAGACTCCTTATGAACTTTGGCACAAGAGGAAACCTTTCATTGGTTTTCTCAGGTCATTTGGATGTCCCTGCACCATCTTGAATACCAAAGATCAAATTGCCAAGTTTGCTGAGAAATCAGATGATGGACACTTCATTGGATACTCTTCCCAAGCTAAGGCTTATAGAGTATACAATCTCAGAACTAGAATTGTTGAGGAGTCAGCCAATGTGACTTTCAATGAACACACACCCTGTGTGGCTGGTTCTGGTCCTGATTGGCTGTTTGATCTTGATTTAGTTACCAACTGTTTTAACAAATCTTGTGAGCATGTTTCAGGATCTGCAGAAAATTTAAATACAGGTGATCCTGATCCAAGATTTGAGCTAGGAAGACCCTCAACTCATACATCTTCAGCTCCAGTTGGAACTACTTCAGCAAATGAGGTTTCTATCAGCACAACAATGACAAATTCAGCTGATACATCTGGTATGCCTTCAAATTCCAGCTCAGAGGCTTCTCAACCAGATAAAGACACCTCAATTGTAGAAGACAACAATGGTGATGGTGATAGTGATCAGGAATTTCTTGATGCTAATAACCACACCATAGATGACAACATCAATGATGTCACACACTCATTGGATCAAGTTAATCTTGATAAGTGTGATAATGTGGAGGGTGAATCTTCCAGGACAGATCTAAATTTCTCAAATTTGGATCTTTCTCAGCAACTTGCTGTGATCCCTCAGCTAAGGATCCACAAGTCTCACCCCACCACAAACATCATTGGAGATGTTGTCACAGGGGTAAGAACAAGAGGACAAACCCATGAAGCAAATGTTTGTCTTCACTCTTGTTTCTTATCTCAGATAGAGCCAAAGAAAGTTGATGAAGCTCTAAAGGATGGAAGTTGGGTTGAAGCTATGCAACAAGAGCTGCTTCAATTCAAAAGGCAGAAAGTTTGGAACCTTTGTCCTCTTCCTCATGGGAAGACTACCATTGGAACCAAATGGGTTTTTAGGAATAAGAAGGATGATAGAGGAATCATCATCAAGAACAAGGCAAGACTAGTTGTTCAAGGATACACACAAGAAGAAGGGATTGACTACACTGATGTCTTTGCTCCTGTAGCAAGACTAGAAGCTGTTAGGATATTCCTGGCATTTGCTGCATCCAAGAACTTCAAGGTCTTTCAACTTGATGTAAAGTGTGCTTTCTTATATGGAGTGATTGATGAAGAGGTTTATGTCAAACAGCCACCTGGTTTTGTAGACCCTGATCATCCTGATTATGTCTGCAAGCTTGACAAAGCTCTTTATGGGCTGCATCAGGCACCCAGGAAGTGGTATGAGACACTATCTAAGTATCTTTGTAAACATGGATACAGGAGAGGTACTATAGATGGAACTCTCTTCATCAAAGGACAGGGAAATGACTTATTGCTGGTTCAAGTATATGTAGATGACATCATCTTTGGTTCAACTAATCCAAAGCTCTGCAAAGACTTTGAGAAGCTGATGAAAGACAGATTTGAAATGAGTTCAATGGGAGAACTAATTTCTTTCTGGGAATTCAAGTGAAGCAGGTTGAAGATGGCATCTTCATAAGTCAGTCAAAGTATGTTCAAGACATACTCAAAAGGTTCAACATGACCTAAGACACCCATCCCTTGGACCTGATCTTGAGGGGGAGTGTGTAGATGAACACTTATACAGGGCTATGATTGGGTCTCTTATGTATCTTACAGCTAGCAGGCCTGATATCATGTTTGCTACATGTATTTGTGCAAGATATCAAGGCAACCCTAAGATGTCTCACTTAATCACTGTGAAAAGGATTTTAAGATACCTCAAAGGTGCTTCAACACTTGGTCTATGGTATCCAAAGAATCCTAATTTCAATCTGTATGCCTATACAGATAGTGATTATGGTGGTTGCAACATGACTGCAAAGTCTACATCTGGGGGATGTCAATTCCTTGGTGGAAGGGTTGTCTCATGGCAATGCAAGAAACAATCCTGTGTGTCTGCATCAACTGCTGAGGCTGAATACATTGCTACTGCAAGCTGCTGTGCTCAAGTGCTTTGGATTCAAAATCAGATGCTGGACTATGGATTTAACTTCAAAGAGACTCCTATCCACATAGACAACAATAGTGCTATCTCTATCACTGAGAACCCTGTGCAGCACTCAAGGACCAAACACATCAACATCAGGTATCATTTAATAAGAGATAACTATGAAAAGGGTTAATTAAACTAGTCAAAGTTCATACAGATGAACAATATGCTGATCTGTTCACAAAAGCTTTTGATGAACAGAGATTTAAGTATCTGATATCAGCTATTGGGATGATTAACTTTGAGTAGACTTTTCTTTAAAACTAATTCTAATTATTTCTTCTTAAAATATGTGTGTCCTAAGTTGTCTAGTTCATCACTTTCATAAGCTCATGTTTTCTTTGGATGTAAAATTCTTTTTAAGACTTTCCTTAGATTCTTGAAATTTTCTGATACTTCGGAAGATAAAGTTTTATCTTCGGAAGAAAAACATGTCTTCAAAATAAATAACTGTCTAAGAGATTTTACCTTCGGAAGAAGTCAAAACTCATCTTCCGAAGCTTAAAATTCTTTCTCAGACACTTATTCATTTTTAAGGACTTTTTCCTTCCGAAGCAAAATTAACCTTCGGAAGCTTTGTTTATTCATATACAAAGCATCCAAGGGTTTATTTCTCTTCCGAAGCATAAATTTTCAAGACTCTCAGGAAAATCTTCCGAAGCCATTTTAGCTTCGGAAGCTTTTTCAATTAAATCTTCTGAAGACAAATTACCTTCGGAAGCTTTTCGAATTCCAAGAAAACTTTTTTTTGAGCAAAAGTAAACTACCTTTTCAGAGGTGGGACCGACTTCCGGATTTCAAAGTTTATCCTCTTTCATTAACTTTGGTTCAAATCCCTTTTCACATAAATACCCAACGGTTCCCCCTCTTTCCCACTATCTTCCTCAATTCCACTATTCCTCTAACCTAATTCTCTAAACCGCCTTTGCTTTCTACCTTTCTTCACCCTTAAGCTTCTGAAATGGCCAACCTAAACCGCAGAAACAACCCAGATTTCTCCATGCAACTTCACAGGCAACATAATCAAGTTGCTCTGTTAAGCTCTGAGAAAGATGCAAGTTTCTCAGAGATTTGCCAATTCTTGACTCTGTCCAACTATTTCACCTCCCTAACCATTGATCCTACTCTTTATGAGGATCACTTGCTTGAATTCTGGAAGACCTGCCAAGAGGTCATTATGGATGGGGAGAAGGCACTGTCTGCCACAGTGCAAGGGAGGACAATCTTCATCACTCCGGCCATCATTAACCAACATTTGCAGCTGGATGATGAAGAAGGTGAGGTGTCCTTCCCAAAGGAAGCTGTAAATCATTCCTTTGAGCAGATGGGCTATGAGGGAGATTTCTCTGTAAAGACCTTCAGGAAAGGGAAGGTCTCATCCCAGTGGAAATACCTGCTCCATGTGGTTATCCACAGCTTATCAAACAAGCATGGTGGATGGGACCAGATTCCTGAGGATCTCTCCTTTATAGTTCATGGAATGGTTCAGGGGGTCAAGTTCAGGTATTCACAATTTGTTTATACTAATTTACTTGCAAACTTAGACTCCTTAGAGTATTACATGTTTCCTAGATATGTTCAACACATTCTCAACTGTGAACTGGGCTCACAGTTGAGGGAAACAAGTAATATTCTTAAATTGGGACAGATGAAGCCCGACATCTTTAAAATAATGAAGAAGCCAACTGTAGGCTTCTCAGGGGTAGAAACAGCCCTAGTCCCCAAAATGTTAGAGCTCATTGCTCAAGGTGACAACCTAGCAACACAAGCTAGTGTTGAACCCACACCTCTTTTAACCTTACCTCTAAAAAGACCAGAAATCACCCTCACCTACCAAAGAAAATCCAAACGAACCCCTGCTCAGGCTATTGAGTCTGTGCAGGCCCCCATATACTCAACCTTACAGGAGGAAGTGGACACTAGAGCTCCCACTTCTCCTGAGGAGCAAACCACTCCCATTTCTTCACCTATCAGGGCTGAGGTTCCTCATGCTCACCCTGATGAGCTCACAAGCCCAACAGCCTTAAGCCTTCACTCTGAGTCTCAACACTCAAGTGAACAACCTTCAGGGGACAGTTACCATCCCCAGCCTTTAGATCTAAACCAACCAATTCCCAACCTATCCTTCTATACTGATGAAGACTTAGGATTCAGTGAGTACCATGAGTCTCTCTTCTCCTCCCCTACTCAAAGAGAGATGAGTACCTCTGACTCTCCTCAGTCTATCCCACATCAGTCACCTATTACTGAGGTGGACACTTCTGAACATGTTCAGGATGTCCATATGGAAGAGGCTCTCACTTTTGAAAGTGATTACATTATTAAGACCTCAACCATGGCAACTCAGCCCACTGGCATCTCAACTGAGGTTGCCAGTGAGCAGAGGAAAACCAGCAGCCAAGAACCTCAAGCTGGTGGTGAGAGAGAGGACTTTGGTCCAATCATCTCATCCCCCAATGAGTCTTCTGATGAAGATGAGGGGAATTTGAGACTAAAGGTGCAGAAATTGTCAAAAGCATGCTCCTATTTAGTCTCTAAGGTTAGTCACTTGGAATCTCAGGTGACTACCTTACATAACAGGGTCAATGATCAGCAACTTCAGATTTCATATCTAAAGGAAAAACTAGCTGGGAGACCTTTAAGGAGAGCTCAACCAGGAACACAAGAACCTGTGGAAGTGATTGACTTATCCTCCAGCTCACCTATGCAAGTGGGTGATGCTACCAAAAAGGGGGAGAAAGTTACTACAACCACAGAACCTGGGAGTTCTTCACAGAGAATGGACATAGAGGACTCACCATCCTCACTTGCTGTTGTGCATTCTCAGCAACTTCCTCAAGTTCACATTAATGTGGACTCTATAGACTCAATCATCAGGAGTCTCTTTGAGGAAGGTATACCAAGGGCTGTCTCATCTCCACCACAAGGAACTGGCAACTACATCATAAGGTGGAGGTATATGATGAAGAAGAGCCCTTATCCTTCACAGAGTTCAAGGTCAACAAGAAGTTTTTCATTTCCAAAGCCTGAACTTCTATGAAAGATTGGATTTAGTCAACATGCCACTTGTCAATCCAAGCAATTCAAGACAAGCTGACAGGCTGGCTCAAAGAATCCAAGATAGGATCCTTGCAGAGTTCTCTCTAAGAAGGAGACTTAGGCAATCAGGCAATGTCATCGGTCAACTGGATGTTGAGGTGGACCCTAAGATTAGTTTCATAGGGGAAACCTTGACTGAAGGCCCAGTGGCAGAACCTGAGACCCCTGTCTCATCATCAACAACTGCTGCAGAGGTCCAAACTCCTTCTGAGACACCTGCTGGTGAAGGTGTTTCTCAGCCTCTCTCTGGCCAGAGCATGGAAGCTATACCAAGCAATGAAGGCCAAGCCTCAATCCACCCTGAGTCACAAAGGTCTGTTGGTGACAAAGGGAAAAGGAAATGACTCCTGAGGAAATTGAGGAGGAAGAGAGAGAGAGGAAAAGGAGACTAAGGGGAGAAAGTTCTACTGGGTCATCTAGCTTCATGCAAGCTGCAATCAGGGCTGCCCCCAGACCAAATACTCAGGATGATGAGTTAAGGGCAGTCAGGATTACCTATTTACAGACCAGGAACTATGATATTGATGAAATCATCTCCCTCCCCTTAGAAGAGTTAAATGAACTGGCTGACATGGAAGTGTCAAGAGAGATGAAGGAGAAAGAGGATGCAAGGCTACTTCTCCAATTCAAAGAGGAGAAGAGACAGAAAAGACTCTACAAGCATGCTCCCACTCTCTCTCCAGTTCAAGAAAGTCCTGCACAGGAAGATGTGGCTCCACAAGAACCTCAGGTAGATAAAGAAGAAGATAGGATCAAGATGATCAACTACCTGAGTGCCACAAGCTTCTATCAGGCAGATGCACTTCTTCCCTTGTCCTATGACTTCATTGAGTTTGAGTACCTAAAGCAACTTGAGCTTGAGCTAGTCAAAGAAAGAAAGATAACCAAAAGGAAGCTAAGGAAGAAGCTGCAAAGTCAAGAGCCATCATTCAAAAGAGTGTAAAGAAGTCTGCTGACAGACAAAGAATGATGAGCTTCTTGAAGCTGTATGGATTCTCTGGAAGGAGACTTGGCCCCATGTCTCTATCCACAATGGATGAGCATATAAGGGTGATCAAGCAGAAGATTAAAAGTGGAGAAATGATTGACTTGCACTCTCTTCCAAGTCAAGTCCCACCTGAAGTGGAGGTCAAGTTTGAAAAGCCAGAGACACCTCAACCAGAACCTCCAGCTGAGCCTCAACAAGCTTCATCTTTTGATCCAAGGCAGGGTCAAACTCCCTCTCCTTCTGAACCTGTGAGGGAGGAACACCCAACTGAGAAAGACAATGATGATCAACATGGTGCTGCAGACCAGTCTTCTCAGTTAAAGTCATCTAAGAGGAAGAAGAGAATGGCTTCTAAACCAAAGACAAAGAAGAAGAAGCCTAAGTCATCTACCTCTACACCTCAGGCTGAATCAGATCAACCTGAGGAAGTGCATGATGAGGCAGCCCAATCAACTCCTATGCAAGTGGCTCCTCTAACAACTGAGACACCCATCTTGTCCTGGACTTACTCTACCAATCTAGAAAGATGGCATGTTATCAGAGATCAAGGTGTTGAGAATGTCTACTCCTGGCAAGACATAATCAACTTACCTCTGCATGATCTCTTTGAGATGAGAAGATACTATGAGAGTCTTGATGATCCTGACCATCTAATGAAGAAAGGAATGGTTATGATTGTACTGAAGACTACCAACATCTGAAGATCTTCTAAGTGTTTTGGTAGCATCAGCCTAGGGGGAGTTTGTAAGGATTCCTTAAGTCTGATGCAACCCAAAACATCCAAAGTGTCTCTGCAACATGCACTAAGTACTGAAGTGAAGAATGCTTCGGAAGTTTTACACAATGCATTAGAAAATACTCTAAGTGTAAAATCTTCCGAAGCCAAGACCAATATCTTCCGAAGCCAAACATGAAGTCTTCCGAAGCCTCAGAGACAAAGTCTTCCAAAGCTTCAACCTATGAAGACATATTTCTTCCGAAGACTTTTAGTACACATGCTTTATCTGATGTACTGTTCCATAAAGCACCTTTTCCGTTGCGTCTCTGTAAAGTCACCAACTTACATGAGTTGGTGAAAAGGTCCATGCTTTTGGTAACTGTACATTGAGGTCTTGAGTCTATAACTTTCCACTTTATGTACTTTATCCTTTTTGTAATGTATAAGGATGTGAGCTATGGCATGTCATAGTCACAAGGTCAAAAGGCAGATATGCCTTTTGATCCTACAATTGATTTTGTTAGTGTCTAGTCAATTGTATCCAGATGGCTTTCAAAGTATAGCCAGCTGTAGGTTGTAGTATAAGTATTCCAAGTTCTTGTATCTTTCTTTATGCTTTGTAACACTTGTAAAAGAACTTGAGAAAGCAATATACTGCCTCCTTGAAACCCAAACTCTCTTGTTCTGTCTCTTTACTTTACTTGTGTTCTTAGTATCACCTTGGTTAAACCAGTTCACTGTTTGATTAAAGTTTAGTTGCTCTCCTCATTGTGTTGTTGTGTTGTAATTGTGTTAAAGCCCTTAAACGGTCCTGCACTCTTTTTCTTTCACCTCATTGTTCTTAAACAATAATAAAAAAAATTATAAAAAAATAAAAAAATATATATAATAATAAATTTCCACATATTTCTTAGGTGTAGAAATTTAGGGGGAGAGTAAGTACTTAAAAAATAAAAAGAGATTTGGGAACTTGAGTCGAGATGACGAGAAATAATTGTATATCTTCTGGATATGCTTGTTGGTGCATGACTGGCGTCTAAAATGAGAAATTATCGTAACTGATGATGTTATCGGAGTTACATCTTATTTTTATTGCAAATAACAGAAAAACAAACAGATTCTTTAATGATATGCTTGGTAGACTCAGCCTGAAGAATAAAGTAGACAACAACATAATGATTTAAATTATAATATAGGCTTTAGGACGTCTGGATTTACGTAATCATTTTGGCCTGCACGAAAACTGAGTCCCGACAAAAATTGGATTGAGAATTGATCTTTTACCCACCATGATAAAAATAATATAAGCCATATCTTTGAGCCATGATTGGTGTATTTATGTGTTTTGTGTTTGTGCTAATCTCCTTTGCTGTACGGAAGTACTGACCTGGAGTGATGATCTCCTTTGCTGTACGATATTACTGACCTGGAGCTCTCATCAGCATATGATTAAATGGTCATCTCCTTTGTTATACATGAGTATAGACCTGGAGCTCTCATCATTTTAGTCTAAGTTGTGTCAAATCATCTAAATGATGGATTCATCACAGAATGCCATATTCTGTTGATAATCACGTACACACTAATGCACAAGCCTTGTTCTGTAAAGATCGTAATAAAATTCAAGAAATCCTGAGGTTGGGTGAGGTTTTTTTGCCAAATGATTGTGGCGTCCTAGCATTTTGAAGCATTTAATCGAACCTTAACGAATCATCTTCTGCTTGTTGAAAAAGATAGGGCATGGGTTTAAGTTGACAAACATATCAGCAATCGTTATTGATATGTTTGAGAATTTCAAGTTCATTCAAAGTCCGTGATTAGATACAGTTATCAGTGTGATCTCATTGCTTGTCGATGATTAAATTCATCTTTGTGCTAAAGTATATCTTGAGGATGGGATCTCATGATTGATTCAGTTCTCGGGTTTAATAAATATAATATAATAATTATAATAATGTTTCTAAGCTTTTAAAGTTCAACGAAATTATACTTTCGCAGACAGTTTCGCAGGGCGAAATTGCAGTTTCGTTTGGTACTCTCACTCTGTGCGAAGTCAATTTCGACTAGAGTTTCGCCTGGCGAAATTACAGCTTCGACTGGCGAAATTGTAGCTTCCCTTAGCGAAACTCCAGTTTCGCTGTATGCGAAACTATTTGCTATTTAACTCATTTTGCGAAATTTCTTCCTCATTTTCGCACAATCGAATGTTTAGACTCCCTAGGGTTGTTCCGTGACCTCCAAATGCGATTTTGACATTTTTGTGATTTTGTTATCGATTGACCGTTGATTCTTGTTCGCAAGTGAGTTTCAAACTCAGAACCATTACTTAATCTCGTTAAATCTGCAACATTGTGAGTCTATTTTATCAAGACTCTTCGGTACCTTCGCAGTTCTTACTGCGAAAGTACCGATAGTCCAACGAAATTAAACGAAAGTTCATGGTTTTTAGCGAAACTGTGAGGTTATGCTGTCCGAGCGAACTTAACAGTTTCGCTGACTAAACTTCAGTTTCGCTGTGCCGAAACTATAGTTTCGGCTTGTCGAATCTACTTCACTGCTCTGCTGAAATTAATGTGCCCTTGCTGGCGAAACTATACTTTCGCCTGCCGAAACTATAACTCATTCTGCGAAACTGTAGAATCGGCCAGCGAAATTAATTTAATTTTTGTTTATTCTTTATTCTTTTCTTATTCTTATTTCATATTAGCATTTAATCATTAATTCTAATGCATTTCATTTGTTTTTCAGGTTTAAATGGCAAATCTAAAATTTGATGAGAGAAACAACATCACAGCCATCTTAGACGATACACATCCTAAAGCAGCCGGCTTTAGAGACTGCATTCGGTGGTTGCAAAGATCTCCTATTGCTTATGCAATCTCTCATTCTACTACCATCTATGATCTTCACATTAGAGATTTTTGGAGATCAGCTGAGTATGATACTAGAGGAAACACACAGAGGATTACTGCTAAAGTTTTGGAGCATGAGGTGTCTATTACAGCTGAGACTATCTCAAGGATCCTAAGACTAGATGAAGATTTAGGAGAGGAAGTTTCTATGACTGATGTTGAGGTGTTTGCAGCGTTTAGGAGTATGGGATATGAGGGACCAGCTTTTGGCACACGAAAAGAGATCAAGAAGTCCTTCCTTTCAAAGGAATGGAGATACATAGCCCACGTCTTTATTATGTGTATAGATCACCGTAAAGGTGGATCAGATGTGCTAAACGTAGACTGGGCAAAAGGCATGGTGTTATGTTGTAAAGGAGAGAAAGTAAACATTGCTAGGCTGATATTTGCATGTATGGCAGAAAATGTGATGGCGCTGAAGAAGGATAAGTGGCTGTTGTATCATAGATTTCTGCAGATGATCTTTGATGATCTAATTCTTGATGTGCCAAGACACAGGGAGGTTAAAAGGTTGGTGCAGATGAACACCCATATTTTCGCAGATTGCTGTGCCATTAGACATGACTTTAGTGGAAAGATCACCCATCTGTGGGAAAACATGTACCCACCTGAAAGATGGAATTATATCAGGAGGGTGGACGAGTCAAAAAATAAGAGAGCTGAGGAGACCCGGGCACAACAGACAGATGCTGCTAAGAAAAGAAAAAGATATGCGAAGGAAAAGGATTATGACTTCAAAGAGGAGGTGAATGAAAGGGCTGAGGAGATAAGGGTTGAGAAAGAGAGAAGGTCGAAAAAGAAAGCTGATGTAGGAGAGTCTGAAAGGAGAACCAAACAAAGACACCAAGAATTTACAGAAACCTCAAGGATAGAAGAAAGAGGTGATTTAGATGAGGATGTGATTCGAAACATCAACAGCTCTCTTGCTAATGAACTGAGCATGATGAAAACAACTCTCACTAATCAAGAGATATGAGAGAGTCAAAAGGATGAAGTGATTGAAGGGATGGAGAAGATGTTGATGGATCAAAGCTTGCTGATAAAGAAGCTCTTTGAGTAGATAAATGAGTTAAAAGCTGCCGCCGGCCTGCCCAATCAACTAACTCAATCTGAGTTAGATGATTTAACTGACGTTTCCAAATACCCATTTCTGAATGTGGGTACATCCTCCAGGGCGGGAGAGGGCACATCTGGTGCAGCAACTGAAGGGGTAGGAGGTTTTGGAGTAGAGAAAGAGAATGAATCTATGGAGAATGTGGAGGAGATAATAGAAGCTGGGTTTGTCAATATGGGGTTTGATATAGACAAGGACTTGGTTGGTGAGGAGGTAGTAAGGGAGAAATCAGTTGAAAGGGGAGCTGAAAAAGGCAAAGGGCTAATTGATGAAGAGGAAGATGATGAGCAGCTGGTTGACTATGATTCTGGGCCAGAGTTTTATGAGGTTGATGGGAGGCCACTGGTATATGTAGCCAAAAAGGGAGAAGTAGAGGGAGTTGTTTTTGAAATGGCTAAAGAAGAATGGTTCATTAGAGAAAAAGAGCCTGAAGAGCTGACTCCCCTATTCTAAAACTTGGAAGGGTTGAGCAAGAAAGAGGCTGATAAGAGAATCATTAGCTGGTGTTATAACTCCAACCTCAAGATGTTCATGATCAAGAGGAGAGGGGGTGGTATTTATTACATGAAGAAGAGGAAGGCATTCACGACCTTGCCAAAATAGGATTTGAGGAGGCTGGCAGCATTGCCATTACTGAATGCCCATCTTAGTGAAAGAGCCTCATTTTTAGAGAAGGAGATAAAAAATGGTCTAAACGAAAATTTTGAGTCCTTTGGATTTATGAAAGCAGAGAGAAGATGATCGAAGAAGGACAAGGATTGGCAGACTGGAAAGGGAAAGATTGTACTAAGGGTGAAACCCCCAAAGACCGTGAATAGGGTCAGATTGGCAGATCCCCTCCCCCACAACTACAGAATTTTGAAAAGTGGTTTTATGATAACAATACGGGGGAAGAGGTAATCAGAGTGAAGAATGGTGGTGAATTCAAAGTCTTTGATCCAATGGAGTTTTTTAGCTTTTGTGATGAGGACCTGCTGGTTCTGTGCGAGAATCATATCAAAGCAGGTGCGGGTGATGAGACAAGGAAGGAAGCAAATCTGTTTATGACTGTGGCAAATAAGATCAGAGGTGTGAGGGCAGAGGTCAAGAGGCTTGCAGAGAGAGTGAGGGCCCAAGATGATCTAAACATGGACATACAGGATTTGGCAAAACAGTTTGAGCAAACTAGTGCTCATACCGAAGGGGATAATGAAGCAGGAAGAGACCAAGGTGAATCGTTTGCTGAAGCCCCTAAGGAGGTTGCTGCAGGAGCTGTAGAAGACAAATCAATGGCAGCGGGGGAAACTGGAGCTGACGAGATAAATCAAGACGAGTGAAGGCGGTGAGTTCCAACCTAGGGGGAATATTGAAGATCATTCATAGGTTGGACTCACCTTAGATTAGAATGTTTATATTTGCATGTAATAGGTCTTATGTTAGCTTACTTTTGTATGTAATTAGCTTTATTTTGTTTTGAAGTCTAGCAAAACTGTGAGCGAAACTATAGTTTCGCTCACAGTCAGCTATTTAGTTCTCTCGGCGAAACTGTTGTTTCTGCCGGGCAAAACTATAGTTTCGGCAGAACAGTTTCGCTGACAGCGAAACTGTCTGTGAAACTAAGACTGCTATATATAGTTATGATCATTTTCATTGTGGTTAAGCTTGCAGAAACCCTAATTGTTTATTCTTTTTGCAAGTGAGTATTGTAAGCAGCTTATTCACTGATATATCGTTGTGCTTTTTTATTATTGATTATGTTGAACATCATTGCTTTATTTTGAATCATTTGTGGTTGCTCTCAAACTTCATCATCTTTGTTTCTTATTGTTTGTATTTGATATTGAACAATCCAACATCTCATTTGTACTGCAAATCGATCAAATGGACCAACAACTATATTGTCTTGTAATACCTTTTTCATCATTAAATGTATCAAGGATTTGGTTCTTGACTTCAGTTCCTTGATCACATCTAATGGTTTTGACGTGTCACATTGATTCTCAATCTTTAAGATGAAATTCTTCAGAATCTCAGGGGTCTCATACTTAGTTCTAAGAAAGAAGACCCAAGTGAATCTTGTAAAGTCATCTGTGATCACCAAACAATAAGAGGTCCTTCCTAGACTCATTACATTGGTCGGGCCAAAGAGATCCATATGTAATAAGTGTAGGGGAGTAGTGATAGAGTTTCTTTCCTTAGGCTTGTCAGATACCTTGGATTGCTTCCCCTTGAGGCATGCAACACAGTGGTCATCACTTGTAAACTCTTTCTTTGGCATTCCAGTTACCAAATCATTCTTAATTAATTTATTTGCTTTAGATAGAAAGCATGAAACTTCTTTTATGCCAGAGGAAAGACTCATCACTATTTGCTTTAGATAGAAATCATGAAACTTCTCTTGAGGGAGATGTTTCTTGCAAATCCATCTTGTACATGTTCCCTTTCCTGGGGGCCCTGAGCAGGATATGCTCATGAGGAATGACCACCCCGGGCCTGAGAACAATGCACTCATGCTCAGTAAAGAGCATGTTATGACTCTGATCACAAAATTGGGATACACTCAAAAGATTATACACAAGCTCCTAGACAAAGTTTACCTTCTTAATGCTGAGCTTACCATTTGTGACCCTGTCCCTTCCTGTAATGTAACCTCCTGCATCTCCTCCAAAAGCAACTGGTCCTCCATCAATTCTTTCAAATTTTTGGAGTAGTGACCTATTTCCTGTCATGTGCCTGGAACAGCCACTATCAATGATCCATACATTTATGTTTGTCTTGAGGTGTCCTGCAGAAAAGAGATGGTTAGTTACATTTGGAAACCCAAGCCTCACTGGTCTTGAGCTCATCAAAAGAAGTTGAAGACAATGCAAGAGTAATAGATCCTATTGTCATGTTTTGAGGATCATTTCCTGATGTTGATGAAGAACTTTCAGCCACTTGGTCTTTCTTTGTCTTCCACACCACCTTTGGAAGCTTAGACTTGACCTTCAACACTTCGGAATTTTTGTTGACTTCGAAAGTTTTGATGACTGGACCTTCGGAAGATCTTGCTTTCACTGCAGCAGGCTTCAGTGCTTCGGAATTATTCCTTTCTTCCGAGACCAAATTTTCTTCCGAAGGCAAGTTTCCACTTGTCTTCCTCTTCGTTTTGGAGCTTTCGAGGGAAAAAGATTATCCTTCCAAAGCTTGCTTCTTCTTCTCCAAACTCTTAGAAGTTTCTTTCTTGGTCATGCGGAGAGTACTCTTTGGATTGTAAACACAATCTTAAGCAAGATGAGAAGTACTACCACACATAACACAATCCATTTTCTTCCTTCTAGGAGTCTTCTTTTGTGAACAAGGCTGAACTTGATCACTTTCCTTCTCCATCTTCATCTTTTCAAATGTTGTGGCAATTCTTATGGGGATAGAACTACCTTTGGAGCTGGATGGTTCAGGTTGTACATCAGTGGTGCACAACTGATAAGCCTTCTTCTTGATGATGGGATGATTTGGACAAGAACTAGAACTCTTGTTATTTGAGTTCAAGTTTATGTCTTCAGCCTTAACAACTTCAAATCCTGCAGAGACGAAGACTTGTTTCTGTGCAGAGTTGAAGGTGGCCTTGATCTCTTGAGCCTTCTTGGACTTTCTCTTGGCCTTCCTGATCAAGTTCTTTCTCTTGGACTTGGTCATCCCAATAGCTTTACTCTCCTCAGAGGGATTGTGACCCTTCTTAGAATGCTCTTCTTCACTCTTCTCAGAGCCATTCTTCACCATCTCCTTTTCATCCTCTTCTGTCAAGGGGTCTATGAAGGGAAGCTCATCTTCACAAGTTCCACACCTAGGAGATCTTACTAACAAGATTATGTGTGGAGGAGCTATCTCACTAGATCTCAGTCCCTGCTTATTTTGATAACAAACTTTTGCATGCAAGGATGAGGATATTATGTTCTTGAAGGTCTCTTCTTCAAGAACACATTTTTCTTCTCTGGCTTTGCTGATCACAAGCTTAGCCTGGCATTCAGTCAACTTAGTTATGAGGTCGTTGTTCTGAGTCCTGTGTTGGAACCCTAGAAAGATTAGCATTTTAGTCTTTAGATTAGTTTTTGTCATAGTGTAGGGACTTATTATGTAAATATATGTTCCTTATTGCTTTCTTGTTATTAGTATAAATAGGATTGCTTGTTTTAGTGCAGGTTAAGACTTTTGAAGACTTTTAGAGATATTTTGATATTTCTCTCAATTGCACTTTGTAATCCTACAGATATCAATGAAAATGCTATGAATTTTTCTGATATTTGTTAGTTTTGATTACGTTGTTCATATAATTGTCAATTTTTTAATAACAATCACAGATCAATACATTGAAACTATCAAATGTATCAGAGCTTTCGGTTCAGTGATTTGAAGTTCAAAATCGATTTTTGAGCTCCTTTGAATCACTTGAATCTGTGATTTCATCGCAATTGTTCAATTAATTGATGATTTAGTTGTGTTTCATCACTAGAAACATGAATTCTATCACAATTGAGTGATTTTACATTATCAAATTTGAATTTTTGTCAAATTTGTGTCCGAACTGTTCTTCGTAACTCGAACACTGAATTTACGAAATTGAGAATCAAAGTGTTGTTAATTGAAATAAAAGATGTTAAAGGATTGATTATCGATGTGTTAGTGACTTGATTGAAGAATTTCAGATCATTTTATCAAGTTTTAAAAAGTTTTTAAAAATCCGGTTTTTACAAAGAAGATGAATTAGGCGTTTGAGGTGTTGCAATCATCTGAAAATTACCTAAGTGTTTAGGCGTATGAACACTGTTCAGACGCTTTAACACTGTTTAGGCGTTTCAGAGAGTTTGTTTTGACACTTTGTGGCATTTAAGCACCGTTTCAGAAGTTTATTCAGAAATCTAAGTCCTAGGCGTTTTGGTACTATTCAGGCGTTTCAACACTATTTGGGCGTTTGGTTACTGTTCAGGCGTTTCTACTCTTGAAAACTCAGAAGTTCACTAAGGCAATCCCTTAGGCGTTTCTAAGACAAGTTGGGCGTTTCTCTACTGTTTAGACGTTTAACTACTATGCAGGCGTTTCACTACTGTTCAGGCGCATCTAATTCAGACGTTTCACTTAACACTTAGAAGAATTTTCAAAATCTAAAATCAAAATTTTTTTTTCTTTGATTCATTTCAAATTTTAAAAAACAACAACAATAGTATATTTTCTTAAATTCAAAGTTTAAAAATGACAAAGTTTGAAGATTCAGAGAAGAGCGTACCAAAGTTGAAGAACATAGCTGACTTCAAGATTGGACACTCAGGCTGAAACATCACTTAAACTCAATTGATACAGACTTATGGAAATCAATTGTGAAAGGACCCCACATCCCTGTTACTTTTGATGGTCCTGATGGTTTTGTATACACTAAAGATACTCAGGAGCCTTACCCAGAAGAATGATTACTTGGGTATGATCTGAAGAAAGTGAAGAATGATGTTACAGCATATTCTCTCATGTTTAAAGGATTACCTTTAGAAGTTCTATCAAGGCTTGAGAATTACCAAACTGGATACACCTTATATAAAGCTTTGAAAGTTGTATGTGAAGGAGGAACAAAGATTCAAGATCTCAAAAGACAGAAGTTGAAAAGACAACTTGAATTGTTCGAGCATATCTCTGGAGAAACTGTCAACCAGATGATGAACAGATATGTGCAGCTTATCATAGAAATGTCAACTTTAGGAATTAAGAATGATCTTAAAGACCTAAATGATAGACTATTAAATGCACTTCCATCATCTTGGAAACAAACAATAACTTTGTTAAAACATAGAAAAAAGTTTCCCATGGATCTTGATCTGTTGATTGCAAAGATTGAGTCGATGGAAATTGATGAAAGCTCAAGAAATAATGATAGAGCTGCAGTCATTTCTCAATACAAGTATGTTGCTTCTCCAACAAATACTGTAGAGAATGCTTTTTTTGCTAAAGATGAAGCTGCTACAGAAGATGAGGGTGATCTATTTGTAGGAGCAGGATTCTTTACTAGCACACCTGTCTATTCAACTCAGCAACAACCATTGTCTCCTCCAAAAGGTCAAACTGCTAAAACTCAAAATGAGACTCCATCCTCTAACTCTGCTAACCCTAGCAAAGTTAAAGATGTTATAAACATCCTTCTACAGGATGAAGAGTCTAAATCTGCATTTACAGCCTTTATGGCAAGTTTTCAAGCTTATCAGGGTAGTCATTTAACTCAGGTTGATCTAGTTTTGCAGGATTTGTTTGAGATGGATCCAGATGACATTGAAGAAATGGTTCTTAACTGGCAAATGGTGATGATTGCTTACAGAACACAAAAGCACTCATATGTCAACAGAAACTACAAGCCTAGTGCCAATAAAACAGTTGGCTTTGACAAGTCAAAGTCAAGGTGTTTTAACTCTAATAGCTATGGCCATTTTTCTAGAGAATGCAAAGCTCCAAGAGCTCAAGGAGGAAATGGTCAAAGTAGCTCTAACTATCAGAGATATCATCAACAAACTCAAAAGACATTTCAGAAACCCTATCACAGTCTACCAATGCTAGAACCAAAGGAAGAATCTAAAACCACTGAAGAACCAAAGAAAGCACTTGTAGTCAGCATCAAGGATGGATATGACTAGAGTGCTTATGCAGAACAGTTCACTGAAGATCTTACTGCACATTGTAGCACTTGTTGCTCAAATGGACGAAGATTGGTCTGAAGAAAATGATCCAAAAACAGAAGGTGATTCAGATGATGAGGAAGAATATGACTGGAGTGACAAATCAGATCCAAAGGATTATTCTGAAGAAGTTGCTCTTATGGCACAGTCTGAACAACCCAAGGTTGTAAATTCATCATCTGAAACTGACACTAAATCTTCAAACTCATATCCAGAAATTCCAGTGGAAGTAAGAGAAAAAATATGCACTAAAGTATGTTTTGAACAGGTTGAACATTATAGAAATTACTCGTTCAAAATATGTGACAAATTGAAGCAAGAAGAATTAATGCACAAGAAACTAAAAGATGATCATACAGATGCTGATGATAAAATAATGTCAATTCAAGCAAGTTGAAATAAAACTTTAAAAGAACTTGAACTTGTCAAGAAACAACTGGAAGAAATGACAAAAACACTTGAAACAGAAAAATTGGCACATGTTGCAACTCAAGTTGATTTGGCTAAAGTAAAAAGCTCAAAGACCATAGTTGAGCAACAAGTAAATGGAAGAAAAGATAAAGATAAAACAGGATTAGGTTTTACACATGAACCTATGCCTGAATCAATCACTAATACGTTACCGGAAAATTTCAATGCTCATGATCATTCTCCAGAAAACAAAGCCAAGCTTAAGGAATTTCAATAGAAAAGAAATGTTCAATCTAATGTCAAGAGTGAAATTGAAAAGATAAATATTGAAATATTTGAAGAAAAAGATTCTGAGAAGATAAATAATGGTCATCCAATTGGAATCAAATCTTATGAACCTCGACTTAAGACTAAAAAGCTGTTTGTTCCAAAAGATGAATGCATCATAGAGAAGTGTAAAACTGATCAAGAGATTGAAAGAACAAATAAGAACAATCTCAAAATGAAAGGAAAATGTCAAGAAGAGAAATCAGACACTTCATCTTCTGATGATATAAGCTCAAATGAGTTAATTCAAAACAAAGAATCTTCTCAAGATTCAATTAACTCACAAAACAATAAAAAGTCATCAAGAAATCAAAGAAGAAGAAAACCAACTTCAAAAGCTAAACAGTCTGAACAAAACAACAAATCAAGTCAGATTAAACCTGTAAAGTTTGTGTCAGTAGGAACCTTTAACATGAATACAATATCTAAATTAACATCAAAATCTAAGATCAAATCTAACTCTGATATGAAAACAGGTTCAGGTCCGAAGACTTCCGCTGTGCATAAAAGATTTGAATCTAAAGAGTTAAAGAATTGTGAACATGTTAAAAGGACAAATCCTAAATCCCAAAAGATCAAACTTACACAAACAAACCAAAAGCTTAATCAGTTCACTCCTAAAACCAAACAAGGGTCTAATGTGACATCTACTTCTATAGTTAAACAAATGTTGTTTCAAAAACCACAAAAATACTGTGATATATGTGACATGTACAATCATAACACATCTGAGTGTTATTTTAACAAATACTGTCACATATGTGATATGACAAATCATAACACAACTGATTGTTATTTTAACAAATACTGTGCATTATGTGATGAAAGGAATCATAACACAGAGGATTGCTACTTCAGAAAGAACTCACCTAGAAAAGATTTTGATAATCAAGGATATGCTAATCCAATTTTTCAAAGAAATCATTATAATGGATTAAAAAATCTAACTAAAACACCTTCTCTGGGTTTGAGATCTTTTCGAAGAATCAATTCTGATTATGATAATCAGTATAATAAAGTCAGATCACAACAGTATAATCAAGAACCTTTTGTTCCACGTTCAGTGAGAATGAAAAATGAAACATATAATAAGAAAAATGTTTATAATGTTTCAAACAATGGTTCAAAATCTCTTGATGATGATCTTGAAAATAGATTTAATGTTTTGAAATTCAAACAAAGAAGAGACAGTTAAAATGTATCTCAAAGAGGATTTGAAAATCATAAATCTCAAAACAAACTTGACATAAACAAACTCCATTACAAACAGTTTACCATCATAGATAAATATGGAAAGCCCAAGACCATTTCGGCTTGGGTTACAAACTCTGTTTAAATATATTGAATGCAGGTACGCCCACGGAGACCCGTAAACACATGGTATGTTGACAGTGGGTGTAGCCGGCACATGACACGCAATCAAGCCTTGCTTCAAGATTTTAAGCTAAAAGATGATACACATGTGGCGTTTGGTGGAGATTCAGGAGGAAAGATAACCGGTGAAGGAACGATATCTAATGGAATAATAAGTTTTGACAAAGTCAACTTTTGTAAACAATTGAATTTCAATCTTTTGAGTGTTTCACAAATATGTGATAAATCGTACTCTACGTTATTTGATAATTCTTTTTGTTATATCTTAAAGCCAGGATTTCAGATCAGCAAAGAGTGGGTGGTTGTCAAAGCTGTTCGTGATAGAGATGTCTACAAACTAGACATGTCTCAAGTTGATCCATCAACAGAAACAACCTGTCTCATTGCTCGTGCATCAAATGATGAAAGTCATCTTTGGCATAGACGTCTCGGTCATTCAAACTTCAAGAACATGAATAAGCTCGCAGCAGGAAATCATGTTATTGGCATTCCTTCAAAGAAGTTTGCAACATCAGACCTCTGCAAAGCCTGTCTGAAGGGAAAACAACATAGAGCGTCTTATAAGACCAAACAGATGAACTCAAACTCAAAACATTTACAAATGTTACACATGGATCTATTTGGTCTTGTAAACATACAAAGTATCGGGAAGAAATCTTACTGTTTAGTCATCATTGATGATTATACGCGATTTTATTGGGTTTTCTTTCTTCATGCCAAATCTGAAACAACTGATCTTTTAAAAGAGTTCATCATTAAAGTAGAAAACCAATTAGATCAAAAAGTTAAAATAATCAGAAGTGATAGTGGAACAGAATTTAAAAATGCTAATATTGACAGTTTTTGTGCAGGCAAAGGAATAGCTCATCAGTTCAGTGCTCCTCGAACTCCACAACAAAACGGAGTTGCAGAAAGGAAGAACAAAACTTAGATTGAAGCAGCTCGTGCAATGTTAGCTGATGCAATGATTCCTATCACATTATGGGATGAAGCAATATCAACTGTCTGTTTTATTCAAAATCGTACTCTGTTGGTTAAGGAGAAACAAAAAACTCCTTATGAGTTAATGTTTGGCAGGAAACCAAATATTGATTTTCTTAAATCTTTTGGATGTTCTGTGTTGATTTTAAATTCAAATGATCATCTAGGCAAATTTGATTCAAAGTCCGATGATGGATTCTTTCTTGGATATTCGTCCGCTTCGAAAGCGTATAGAGTTTATAACTCTAAGACGAATGTTATCATTAAAACGTTCAATGTTAAATTCCTTGAAAACTCTTTTCCATCAGTTGCAAATGGACCAAAATGGTTATTTGATTTAGATTTATTAAAAAATTCATTTAATTCTAATTTGTTTGAATCTTTATGTGTCAACAGAAAACAAAAAGGAGATCTTGGAACCTTCAGTGACGATTCTGATTCTGATGACATGGATGATACAAGTTCAGATTATCCATTTTTCTCTTTTGCAAGAGATCCTCTATTCTCTACAGCAAATCATGAGCATCAACAAGTTCCTGCAGATTCTGATGTTTCTCATTTTATTCCTAATAATGGACCAGAAATTCACCATCCTGAGTCGGGAACTTCATCTGTATCCGACGATATAGATATGAATGACAAGTTTGATTACTTTGTCAACTCTCCAACTCAAGCTCCAAATTCCATTCCACATTCTTCAAATCTGTTGCATCAGCTCTCCGACTTGAACCAATCAAATCTAGAGGTGAATGTTCAACAAGACAAGATTCCAACTACTCGTATTCACAAAAAAACATCCTATCTCACAGATTATCGGTCCTTTGAATGAAAGAACAACGAGAAATCATACAAAGCAAGCAAACATTTGCTTATACTCATGCTTTCTTTCTCAAATTGTCCCTAAAACATCGCTGAAGCTTTACAAGACAATAGTTGGATAGAAGCTATGCAAGAATAGTTACTTCAATTACGTAAACAAGAAGTGTCGAATTTGGTGGATTTACCTGAAGTAGAGAATGCCATTGGCACAAAATGGTTATTCAGAAACAAATCAGATGACAAAGGAATAATTATCCGAAACAAAGCTCGATTAGTAGCTCAAGGATACACTCAGGAGGAAGGAATAGATTATGACGAAGTATTTGCTCCTGTTGGTCCATGTGATCGATGAACAGTACAATTGATAGGATAATTTGATCAATATCAAATACACAAACCATATAACAAACAATTGAGAGATGAATATGATGAATCAAGACATAATTGATATTCAAATGAACAAACTCACTCAATAACAATAAGCACAATTGTATTTCAATGAAGTAACTGCTTGAAAATGATAGTTTGCAACAGAATTCCACCATTAGGGTTTTGCAAACTTATCATGCAAAATGAAATGACAATAGTATATATAGCAGTCATAGTTTCGCTGACAGTTTCGCTACAAGCGAAACTGTCATGCCGAAACTATAGTTTCGCCCGGCAGAACACAAGTTCGCTGGGTGAACCAAAACAGCAAACTGTGAGCGAAACTATAGAGTCGCTCACAGTTTCGCTGGACTGCCAAAACTGCTAATAACTAACAAAATACAAAATGAAACTAACACAAGTCCTATTACAATGTAAAGTAAACATCTATACTAAAGTGAGTCCAACCTAACATGATCTTCAATACTCCCCCTAGGTTGGACCTCACTATCTTCACTGCTCTTGGTTTGACTCTTCAGCTCCCGTTTCCTCAGCTGCTGTTGGTCTATCTTCATCCCCTCCTGCAGCAACGTCTTTAGAAGCTTCAGCCACTGATTCTCCAAGATTAGTTCCTGCATCATCAGCTTCCTCCGAATGACCACTAGCTCTAGCAAACTGCCTTGTCAAGTCTTGAACATCCATGGCAAAGTCATCTTGTGCTCTCACCTTTTCAGCCAAACTCTTTACCTCTGCCCGTACTCCCCTTATTTTGTTCGCCACATTCATAAACAAGCTTGCCTCCTTTCGAGTTTCCTCACCTGCCCCGGCCTTTATATGATTTTCACAGAGAATCAAGAGATCTTCATCACAGAAGCTGAATAACTCCATTGGGTCAAACATCCTAAACTCTTTTCCTTGTTTGGCTCTAATCACAGCCTCACCAGTGTTATTATCATAGAACCACTTCTCAAAGTCCTGTAAACGAGGAGGAAGAGGATCAGCCAGTCTTACTCTGTTTACAGTCTTAGGTGGTTTGACTCTCAAAACAATTCTCCCTTTCCCAGTTTCCCAGTCTTTATCTTTCTTCGATCTCTTTTGTTCAGCCTTCATAAATCCAAATGACTCAAAATTATCATTAAGGCCATTTTTAATCTCCTTCTCAAGAAATACTGCCCTTTCACTTAAATGAGCATTAATCAAAGGCAAGGTAGCCAACCGTCTCAGATCCCATTTAGGCAAGGTCTTAAACGCCTTCCTCTTGAGCATGTAACTGATATTACCTCCTCTTCTTTTAATCAAAAACATCTTTAAGAAAGGATTATAACACCAACTGAATTATCTTCTTGTCTGCCTCTTTTCTGCTTAAACCCTCCATATTTTGAAACAGAGGAGTAAGTTCTTCAGCCTCCTTCTCCTTTACCAACCAATCACTCTTATCCATCTCAAACACATCATTTTCATCATCACCTTTCTTAGCCACATACACCAAAGGTCTCTCATCTACTTCATAGAACTCCGGTTCAGAATCATAATCAACCAACTGCTCATCCTCCTCTTCTTCATCAATCAACCCTTTTCCTTTATCTGATTCCTCATTAGTAGCTGTAACGATCACTTCTTCTCCCAAAATATCCTTATCAAAATCAAACTGTAGGTTAACAAACCCAGCCTCAACAATCTCATCTTCCTCATTTCTTCCAGCATCTTCTCTTGGGATCTCTTGTTCTCTTGCTTCAGTATCAGCTGCTCCAGAGGTGCCCTCTCCTACCTTGGATGAGGTACCCACATTCAAGAATGGGTACTTAGATATATCAGTCATATCATCTAACTCAGATTGAGTTAGTTGACTGGGTAGGCCAGCAGCAGCTTTCATCTGTGAAATTTCTTCAAATAACCTCTTAATCAAACTATTCTGATCAACCAACCTCTTTTTCATTCCTTCAATGACCTCATCTTTCTGTTGCTCCCTAATCTCCTGATTCGTCAGTTTAGTCTTTATCATACTTAACTCATTTGCCAATGAAGTATTTAGACCACGAATCACATCCTCATCAAGACCAGCACTAGCTTCTTTCCCTGCTGTGAAACCCTCGTGTCTATGTTTTGTTCGTCGTTCAGGCTCAACAAAGTCAGTTATCTTTTTAGACCTTCGTTCTTTCTCCACCCTTATCTCTTCTGCTTGTGTATCTATGTCTTCTTCGAAATCATAATCTTTCTCTTTTGCACATCTCTTTCTTTTCTTAGCTGCATCAGCTTGTTTCACCCTTGTTTCCTTAGCTCTTTTGTTTTCAGACTCATCGACCCGTCTGATATAATTCCATCGCTCTGGTGGGTACATGTTTTCCCAGAGATGGGTTATTTTACCACTGAAATCATGGCGTATAGCACAGCAATCTGCAAATATCCGAGGATTCATCTGAACTAATCTCTTAACTTCACCATGTTTAGGAACATCAGGAATCAAATCATCAATAATCATCTGAATAAAACGAGGATATAACAACCATTTATCCTTTTTCACCGCCATCACATTTTCTGCCATACACGCAAAGATCAATCTAGCAATGTTTGCTTTCTCCCCTTTACAGCATATCACCATAGCTTTGGCCCAGTCAAGGTTAAGTCCATCAGATCCACCCTTACGGTGATCTAAGCACATAATAAACACGTGAGCTATATATCTCCATTCTTTAGATAAAAAGGACTTTTTAATCTCTTTCCTCGAACCAAAGACTGGTCCCTCATATCCCATTTGCCTGAAAGCTTGGAATACTTCAGATTCCGTCATATCAACTTCATCACCAGTATCATCTTCCAGTCTAAGAATCCTCGACACGTTCTCAACAGTAATAGATATATCATGATCAAGCACTCTAGCTGTGATCCTCTGAACATCTCCTCCGGTGTTGTATTCAGCTGATCTCCAAAAGTCTCTAATGTGAAGATCATAGATAGTGGGTGAGTGAGAGATAGCATATGCAATGGGTGATCTTTGGAGCCATCTAATACAATCACGAAATCCGGCCGCCTTTGGCAATGTATCGTCTAATATGGCAGTGATGTTATTCCTCTCGTCAAACTTGAGATTCGCCATAATAACCTGAAAAGAACAACAAATAAATTTGAATAAGAAATACTGAAAATAATAAAATAAGACAAAAACAAAAGAAACAATCAATTTCGGCAAGCGAAACAATAGTTTCGCTCACTAAGACATGATAGGTTCGCTGAATCAAAGACAGTTTCGACAAGAAAAACAAACATTTTCGACGAGCGAAACTATAATTTCGCTCATAGAAACTTGTTAATTTCGCAGAACAAAAAGTAGTTTCGACAAGATTAGAATGATTCAAATTAGTTTCGCAATTAGTTTCACCAAAAATTAATTTAGTTTCGCTATTACAAATTAGTTTCGCTGACTCATGAAAATACAGGCGAAACTGTGTGAAATAAGGATTAGTCATTGCGAAATTAGATAAGATATGGCGAAACTGTTAAGTTCGCTCGGACAGCATAACTTTACAGTTTCGCTGAAAGAATGTGAACTTTCGTTCAATTTCGCAGAAACTTCAGTAGTTTCGCTGAACGAACAGCGAAACCACCGAAGCGACATAATCCAAATCGCTGATGAATACGTGATGTAATCCAGATTAAGGAGTCAATCAAAGTTCGAAACTCACATACGAAGTGAATAGCACTCAAAATCAGTCCAAAACACAATCACAAATCAAAATCGCCGTTTATGAAACTAAAAAACCCTAAAAGACGACACTGAACAATTTCGCGAAGTTATGAAAGAAATTTCGCAAAAATGACTTATATAGCCAACAGTTTCGCTGGCAGCGAAACTATAAATTCGTCTAGCGAATTTACAGTTTCGCCCAGTGAAACTGTAATTTCGCTAGGAGATAACTGATTAACAATTTATTAGCAAACCTAGCGAAATTGCAGTTTCGCTTTGCGAAATTGTTAGCGAAAGAATAATTTCGCACCATTTTTTTTATTTTTTTTATTTTTTTATTTTTTTATTTTTTATTTTTTATTTTTTTTATTAATTTTTTATTATTATTATTATTTTTTTTATTATTATATTTTTTTAAATTATAATACTCAAAAGAAGCACATCACATAATGAGATCTAAAATAATCAGAGATCACATTCTCTAAATATTTTAGAACATAATGATGATTAAAAATCATCTACCAGTCATGAGATCATACTGAATACAAGATCTGATCACAATCTGCACAGAAACAACTGAAATTAGAACAAATCAATAACGATTGCTGATATAATTGTCCACTTAAACTCATGCCTTATCCTTTTTCAAACAACAGCTTATGATTCATTTAAGGTTCGATTAGATGCTTTAGAATGCTAAGACCCCACAATCATTTGGTAAAAACCCTCACCCAACCTCAGGATTTATTGAATTATGAATCAATCTTCATGGAACAAGATTTGTGGATAAGTGTGCAAATGATTATACACAGAATATTTCATTCTGAGAGAAATTCATCGATAAGATGATTTGACATAATTATATCAAAATGGTAAGAGCTCCAGATCTATACTCACGTATAACAGAGGAGATAACCATTTGAACATGTGCTGATGAGAGCTCCAGGTCAGTACTATCGTACAGCAGAGGAGATCATCACTCCAGGTCAGTACTCACGTACAGCAGAGGAGATAAGCACAGACACAAGACATCTTGACACAAAATAAACCAGCAGAGAATGATGACATAACAAAGCAAAATGAACGAAAGATTCATTCTCAATCCAATTTTTGTCAGGACTCAGTTTTTGTGCAATCCAAAATGAATGAGTAAATCCAGACATTCTTAAGCATAAAGTTTAATTTAATCATAAAGCTGCTGTCTACTTCATTCATCAGGCTGAGTCTATCAAGCATATCGTCAAAGAATCTGATCCATTTCTTTTTATTTTAATGTGAAACAGAATCTAGTAACAGTTACTATCATTTCTCATAGAATTACTGGTCATGTAAATAAGAAATATTTAGAGAATATACAATCATTTCTCATCATGTTAAATCCGATCTCAGAATAATGATATTACTCCCCCAAATTTTTATTTTCATTTGTCTATAATTATAAATAAAATTATAACTTGATTTTTTATTTTTTTATTTTTTATTTAATTATTATCAAAGAAATAGAAAATGAAAATTTAAAAAGATATTAACCCAAGCATAGAAATCAATTCATAAAAACGAGGTTTATCAAACGTTTTTGTGAAAAGATCAGCTTTTTGATTTTTTGTATCGATGGGAATAATATTAATGAAACCCTTCTCCTGAGCATCACGAATCGCATGAATTCGGGTTTCAATATGCTTTGTGCGAGAATGATGAATGGGATTTTTAGCAATTCCAATGGCAGCCTCATTGTCACAGAATAAAGGTGTATGAAGGAAATTAATTCCATAATCAATCATTTGGTGTTGGATCCAGAGAACTTGAGAGCAGCAGCTAGATGCAACAATATATTCAGCTTCCCCTGTAGAAAGAGAAACAGTAGTTTGTTTCTTGCTCTGCCAGGATACCAGACAATTTCCCAAATATTGACAACCTCCAGACACAGATTTTCTGTTTAACCTGCAACCATTGGAATCACTATCAGAATAAGCATGTAAATCAAAATTTCCACCATATGGATACCACAGTCCGAGACGAGATGATCCTTTGAGATAACGAAATATTCGTTTGACAGCTTTCTCATGAGATTCCTTTGGAGCCGACTGATATCTAGCACAGTAACCAACAGCGAAAGTGATATCAGGACGACTTGCAGTAAGATACATGAGAGAGCCAATCATAGACCGAAAAAGATGAGGATCAACTGGTTTTCCATTTTCATCTGGAGTGAGACACGTCTGAGCAGTAAAAGGAGTCATTTCAGTAGACGCATCATCCATCTTAAATTTTTCAGAATATCTTTAATGTACTTCTCTTGGTGAATAAGAATTCTTTCTTTCTGTTGTTCAACTTGCAAGCCAAGAAAGAAGCACATTTCACCCATCATACTCATTTCAAACCTTTGGCTCATCACTTCTTCAAACTCTCTACACAATTGAGAGTTTGTGGATCCAAAAATAATATCATCGACATACACTTGAACAAAGATCATTTCACCATTCACCTCCTTTTTAAATAAGGTCATATCAATGGTACCACGAGAATAACCATTGCTTAAAAGATATTGTGTAAGAGTCTCATACCAGATTCTGGGTGCTTGATGAAGGCCATACAAAGATTTATCAAGCTTATACACTTTATCAGGAAAATCAGGATCTTCAAAGCCTGGTGGTTGACACACATATATCTCTTCATCAATGTCGCCATAGAGAAAAGCACATTTCACATCCATCTGGTACACTTTGAACTGTTTATGAGCAGCATGAGCAAGAAATATACGGATTGCTTCAAGACGAGCAACTGGAGCAAAGACTTCTGTATAATCAATTCCTTCTTCTTGAGCAAAGCCTTGCACTACAAGTCTAGATTTGTTTCGCACCACCACACCCCGATCATCTGGTTTGTTCTTAAATACCCATTTTGTACCAATTGGATACTTGTTGGGAGGTAAATCAACTAAGGTCCAAACCTTAAGCTTCCGGAACTGTTGAAGTTCCAACTGCATAGACTCTACCCAACAAGGATCTTGTAGAGCAGCATAACATTTTTAGGAACAATTTGAGAAATAAAGCATGAGAAAAGACAGACATTAATCAGACCGGATTGACTTCGTGTGCGAACACCATCAGAAACAGATCCAATCACATTATCAAGCGATGATCTTTCAAAGTTTTATAATCACTTGAAGAAGGAAAGATAGTTGAAGAAGTATCAGCCGCCGGAGAAAGAGTAGATGAAGGTGTATCAATGACAGTGTTGAATCAGGTAAGTTAGGAGATGTAGGAGATAAAGAATCAGATAATGGAGCTTGATCAGGCATCGGAGACGATGAGCTAACATCAATTGAAACAGCATCATTTACTTGTGGAATGGATGGAACAGACGATGAAGATGATGGAATAATATTCGTTTGAGTACATGGAATTGATGTATCATCATCGAAAACTGGCAAATTAAATGAATTGAACACAGTATCGGAATCAAAGAACCATGCAGGTTCAGATTTAACTTCAGAAGGATTTGATTCTTGCCAGTCAACATAGAATGACTCTTGAACAATACGTGTTCTCTTGTTATACACTCGGTATGCCTTTTGTGAAGAAGAGTATCCAACAAAATAACACTCGTCAGAAACAGCACCAAATTTTGTCTTTTGAGCTTGAGTGTTCAGAAGAGTACAAGAACAACCAAATGGGCGAAAGAAATCAATTAGTGGCTTCCTCTTATGAAAAAGTTCATAAGGAGTCTTCACTTTATCTTTCACAATTAGCACCCTATTTAGAACATAAGATGCACAATTAACAGCTTCAGCCCAGAAAATAACTGGTAAAGATGATTTATCAACATTGTACGAGCAGCTTCCACAAGAGTACGATTCTTTCTTTCTGCAATGCCGTTCTGCTGGGGTGTTCTTGCAGCACTAAATTGTCTCACGATCCCTTTCTGAGCACAAAATGAATCAAGAATCTGATTTTTAAATTCAGTGCCATTGTCACTTCTTAATCCCATAACTCTTTTCTTACTGACTGATTCAATAGAAATGATTAATTTCTGCAATTCCTCTGCAACTTCACTTTTGTGAGCAAGAAACCTCACCCATGAATAACGTGAAAAATCATCTGTAACAACAAGACAAAAAGACTTTTTAGCAATTGATTTAACACTAATTGGCCCAAATAAATCAGTATGTAACAACTCAAGAGGACTTGATATGCTATTTAAAAGTTTAGGCTTATGAGGTTTCTTATGTTGTTTCCCTTTGGCACATGCCATGCATTTTTCAGTAACAGAAAAATCTTTTAAAGGAAGTCCTCTAACAAGATTGTTCTTTACTAATTTATTAATTATCTTAAAATTGACATGGCCTAATCGACGATGCCACAAGAGTGACTCAGAGGTTGATGCTTTTGAGAGAAGACAAGTTGCAGTAGCTTTGGACTCATTAGAATTCATATCAAGAAGATATGTATCGTGTTTCCTTGGAGCACGCATGAGAATTAAATCTTCTGGAATAGCTATCTCTGATTTCAAAAATAAACATTCGTCAGATTTAAATAGAACAGGAATGTCTTTATCACAAATTTGAGAGAAGCTCAGAAGATTAAATGCCAATTCAGGAACATGGTTGACTTTTTCCAGAGTAAGAGAACCATTGGTAACTTCTCCTTGTCCAATCATTTTTCCACCCTTCTTGTCTCCAGCAAATGCCACATATCCTCCATCGATAATCCGATAATTAGTCAACAAATCCTTTAATCTCGTCATGTGTTTGGAACAGCCGCTATCAACATGCCACAGACTGTTTACAATCTTTGAAGAAGATCCCTGAAATGAATGAACAAATCATTTAGCCAGGAGTAATAGGGACCCAAGATTGAACAACTTTTGTTTTTAAAGAAGCTGATTTTTTATGAAAGAAATTATTAACCAATTTTGTCAATTTATTCCCAAAACAATTTCTATTAGGGATCTTTCAATCAAAGGGCAATTTTTGATAAGATGATCCTCTTCACCACACCTGAAACAATGATGTTTGAATCTAGGTCGATGATGTGATGAGGTAAAAATAGGATCAATAATAATCTCCTCATCACATTCAGACAAACTAGAATCAACATCACTGAATGTCTCATACATCTCATGATGTTTTTGTTTATTTGACTCAGAGTTATTCTTTACAAAATCAAAACTTGATTCTTCTGACAAATCAGTAAAACTCGTACCATTGGTACCAGTTTCAGATGAAGACGAACTGCATTTTTCTGAAGATGTCATATTTAATGGTATGAAAGATGGAATAGGTTGAGAAAAGAACTTTTCGAAAGAATTAATTTTAAGTTGCTCAGTTGTTTTAGGAGAAACATCAGATTCATTGCATTCATTACCAGAACAAAAATCATCACTATCAAGATTTGAATTACAAGATGAAATAGAACAATCAAGAGAACATGAGACATTCAAGTCTGTTACATTTGAACTAGAAACAAACACTGAATTTAAACTAGACTTATTATCTAAAACAGACTGCTGTTTTTCAGGTGTACTAGAACTAGTGCATCCAAGCCCACTAGTTGGTCCATAGTCGTAGTCTTCACGAATGTACTTAGAGTTATTCCCAACTAAACCTGCAGACATACTGTCAGTATCTGATTTGATTAAATCATTAGAAGGATGAGGAACAGGCATAGGAGAATAACAGTATGTACTAGGAGGAGGATAAACCTGTACATTTTCATAACCCAAACCCGTTTTAATTCTTGCTCCCCGTTGAGATTTACAAAGATCATCATGTTTCATTCCAGAAATAGTCCATTTATCTAACTTTGACTGAAGTTTGCTTGCTTCAAATTCAGCAAGAGCAACCCGTTCAGTCAAAGTATTAATCTCTACATTCCTTTCCAAAACAATTCTTTTTAAATGATCAGTTTCTTTTAAAGCCTCATTTAATTTCACAAAATATTTTGATTCATTTATTTTAAGTTCATCATTAATTCATTTTAAATCCTTTTCATTATCAATTAACAAACGATTAGCCTTATAAACCCCAAAAAGTCTAATTTTGCAAGCAGATGAGCACATATCCTGTATTACCTCATAAGGAAGTCCCATTACCATCTTTTCGGCAGCTAAAGCTTTATCGCACATGCATACTGGAGTACTTGATTTCCTTTCCTCAACAGTAGCGGCCGCATCATCCTTCTCTTTTCCTTTCACAGCTTTTGAATCTGTAATTTCCTCTTTCTTCTCTCCATCATCCTTCTCTTCTTTCTCCTTTACTGAAGATTCATTCTCTCCTTTGAATTCCTTAAACAACACAAACTCATCTTTCTCAACTTCCATCTCATCACTTTCCACAATCTCAGCAACTAACGCGTGATTTATTTCAGATCCTGTTTCTTCCACCTCTGCACTCCAGTCAAAATTTGAGATCAAGGCTGACTCCTTTTTTGAATTTCCCTCTTCCTTTACTTTCTCTGCTGTCAATCTTGGTACTCCAGTGTTACTAGGATCTGTGACAATTGGTAATGGACATTCACGTTTAAAATGTCCCAATTGTTTACAATTAAAGCATCTCAATTTTGACTTATCAAATCCTAGTTTTGAGGTTGATGATTGACCACCAAAATTCTTTCTTCCTGTTCTTTCCATGAACCTCCGGGCTCTTAAAGTTAACATTGCCATTTGCCATTGAATGTCAGTTTCTTCCAAATCATCAGGATCAACTTGATACATATCCTCTATAGTCATTCCTTTACCTTTCAATTCACCAGCAACAAGAGCTTCATAGCTCTGAACAAACATTCCAAAAAGAGCCATTGTTTCAGATGGAATTGTAGTTTCAGCATTCACCTTAGAATTTCCCAATTCTTTTCCAACATGATTACTACCACTCGAGAAATTACTTGTATTGCTCCCTCCTTGAATTGGATTTTGAATGTAGAGTTTGCAGCGGAAGACAACAAAGCAGCATTTTGAGAGAAACCAAGTGTGGGCATCATAGTCTGGTTAAATTCTCTTCTTTTCATATCCAACTCAAAAGATTTCAAGTTGTTAATGATATCCATCAGCTTATAATCTGTAAAACCTCTTTCTTGTTTGAGCATCCTCACTTGAAGACTCCACTGTGGTGGAAAAGAATCGAGAAGCCTGTTAACTTGTTCACTGTTGGAGAGTCTTTCATCATACTTCTTCAGAGTGCTTGAGACAGTTAAGAAACGATTTGTGAGATCTGTCAAACTTTCATTCTTGTATCCTACAAACGAATTGAACTCCTTTTCAGCTTGAATGCTTTTGTCTTTCACTAGATCTGCATTCCCATCAAAGAATTCACAGAGAGCATCATAAAGAGATTTAGCATTTTTATGCTCTGCAAAACGATTGTAGATGTCAGGAGCCAAGCAGAGAGTTAGAGCACCAAATGCTTTTTGATCACGATCAATTAGTTTCAGATCTCTTTCAGTATAAGAAGATGGATCTTTGTTCTGAGAAACGACATCACCAACTGTAACCGTAGGTATATGAGGACCTGAAATAATCGATTCCCATTGATTATGATCTGTGTAGAAAAAGAAAGCTTTGAGACATCTCTTCCAATCTTCAAAATTATCTCCATTAATGAGTCTTGGAGGTCTATTAGGAGCAACACTTTCAAGATCCGCAAGTGTGAGAGTAGTTAATTTCGACATGATAGTTTCGCAGAAAGATTGATAATTTCGCTAGTAAATTCGCTGAGAAAGCTGACTTGGTTAACAGTTTCGCTGAAACAATACTATCGCAGACACTTTCGCAAACACAGACACTTTCTCTTGCAATTTCAGCAGCACTTTCGCTTGAATCAGAGACAACAATTGCTTAGTTTCGCTGCTAATTTCGCAGGAAACAAGCTTGAACTTTCGTTCAGAAATAGATTCAGCAGCACTTTCGCTTGATAATTGATCAAAAACACTACTGAACTTTCGTTCAAAGAAATACTTTCGCTGAAACTCTAGAAAACAACTTCAGATCCAAAATAACTCGTGTAATGGTTTGTTTCCGCTGCCATATGTTGTTTCTAGTCTGTGACGTCCCACCCTACCTGGGCCCGGGGTGTGACATAAACCGCCGAAGCTGATAACGTTAGATGATTATCCTCAGTGGTAACAGCGGTTTGAGATTTACCTAAATGGAGTTGATCCTAATCTTTGGACATCCATCGAGACTGGTTATACGGTGCCAGTTAGTGCAAATGGAGTCAAGTTAACCTTAGGAGAAATGAGTGAAGCTCAGAAGATTCTCTACAATGCTGAGAAGAAGGTTTATGCCTTGTTGACTCAGTCGATACCGAAGGACATCTTTCATCAGTTCTCTGAGAACAAGCAGGCTAAGAAGTTGTGGGATGCATTGGAGAAGAGATACGAAGGAAATGCAACGTTAAAGGCACTGAAGGCTAAGACTCTCAAGAAGGAGTTAAGTTCTCTTCGATAGGGAATGAGAGCTTAGATGATGTTATTGATAGATTTTATCATCTCATGAGTGAAATGCACAATCATGGTGTAACTACATCAATGTAAGATAAAGTTTCAAGTTTAGCCGATGGGTTGCCTGAGAAATGGGATTCATTTGTGTCTAATCTGAGACAGAACGACATCTTTGTGACATTAGACATAAATGACTTCATCTTGAAGCTAAGAGAGGAAGAACTGAGAATGAAGTACAAGTCAAAGAAAGGATCCTACGTTCAGAATCCTTCACTCTACAACTCAGTTTCGTCTCTAGCTGTTTCAGGAGCACCATTACAAACAGCATTCGTGTCTAGTTCATCTGCTTCTTCCCAAACCACTGCTTCAGGAGCAGAAAGGTCAGGGTCATCAGGGACCCACTACATAGTGCCTGAAGCCAACACTACAAAGTTGAAGACCGAGAATCTCGGAAATATCACAGTGGAAGTTGCAAAGGAGCACATGGATCTTCTAGCAGCTGTTGTCCAATCCTATGATGGTTTAGTTGCCGGGAAGATTGGTAATTGTCATCTTGCAGATGAAGATTATGAGCAAGTTGATGAGAATGAGCTAGAGAGAATGGAAATCATGTGAGCCTTGGCAAGTGCAGTCGGAAGAGCTAAAAAGTTTGTCAAGAAGACAGGACATAATCTAGTAGCCACTAAGGATACAACGTTTGGTTTTGACAAAACCAAAGTCACATGCTTCAACTGTGGTAAAAAGGGGCACTTTAAACGTGAATGTGTCAAGCCCAAGAAAACTGGAAATGGAAACCTATTTCCCACATTCAACCGTCAAGACAAGGACGTGATTGGACTGCTTCTTCAAGCAAAGAGACAAATTCTCTAACTGCTCAAGGTGATGAAGGAAAGGACTGGTCCTTCCGATTTGTTTCTCCTGGAGAATCAAATATTGCCTTTGTCGAAGTAGTAGATGATGGGTCTGCTAGTGAAGGTGAGAGTGCAGCGAAGCAAGCGATGTCGGATTCTGAAGAAGCTGCGAACGTGGTAAATCATTTGGTTGAGGAAGAGCTCAGAGCAACAAGTTTAGAATCTCCACCCTCCGAAGAGTCTAAATCTGCTTTGATGGCTGATTCAA
This sequence comes from Flaveria ramosissima, assembly GCA_025215565.1. Taxonomy (NCBI): domain Eukaryota; kingdom Viridiplantae; phylum Streptophyta; class Magnoliopsida; order Asterales; family Asteraceae; genus Flaveria; species Flaveria ramosissima. The sequence continues at coordinate 36,923,902 of CM046034.1, forward strand.
CCGATTCCTCACAGGTAAGTTCTAAATACCAACTGTTTGAAAACATGATTGTAATGAATGTGAAAAATTTAGGGAAAGCATTGATCTGAAATCTGCAAGGTTATTAGAACATAATGATAGCTTAGTAAATGATTTACAACTTTGCACTGAAGCTAATCGTATATTAAAAAAAATGAGTGCAATTTTAAAGAAAAGATGGAACTTTTGGGGAAACAACTAAGGGAAACTGAGGTTGTTGCCTTAAATCAATCAAATGATATAAAGATCTATCTAAATTCTTTAGAAGAAACCAAAAAGGAAAAAGCCGTTTTGGAAGTCGAGGTAAATTCTTTGAAACAAAAACTGCATAGTTAGGCTAGTTCTTCTCACATAGTTCAAAACTTAGTGAAAGAACGAAACAATGGGGTAGGTCTGGGTTACAAAGTAGTTCCACCACCACATGAAATCCTTTTGAACACAAAATGTAGAACTATCAATAACAACCCAGTAAAGGATTATGTGGTGTACACTTCTCTGGTTAGTGATCCCAATTCTACAAGTAAACATGTGAACTCTATCACTAAACAGAAGGAGCCTACTTTAAAATCTAAAGGAAAGATGCCTGTTGAGAATTTGGATGATCAAATTAAAAGGGTTAATGTAAGGTCAGGGTCACAAACGTCTACTTCAAAACCCAAATTGACTAAATCAGTTAACCAAAAACGTGTTAATCATCAAAGTCCAAGTAAACTAAAAGTTAAAGATATTGAAAATGTCAAAACAATGATCACACCTTTACCAAACTCTAAAAGAGAAGTGACAAAACCCAACCAGACAAAGATCACACCTTTACCAAACTCAAACCCACATAAATATTTTCCTCAATCTGTAGAAGGGACATCTTGCTACAATTATGGAAAACGAGGACATATTTATTCTAATTGTCCTTATTATCAGACGCCCAAAAAGAAAATTGAACTTTTTGATGCAAAACCAAGCTTCTCTAAATCGAGATCTAATACTCCACCTAAGAGTATTAGTGAACCTAAAGTTCAAACAATAAGCCAGTCGTTTGTTTATCACAAACAGGCCTTACACAAAACTGGCTTATGGAAAGAAAAATCAAGTATAGTGTCTGATAGTGAGGAGATTAAGAAGAAAGATATGCCCTCATCCTCTAAAGGATAATGGGTTGAGTTTATGATGTGTGATTCCTCCGGGTCACCCAAGCCAGTTAAGGCTTGGGTCCCAAACTTGAACTAATCATTTCCTTTGTATTTGCAGGGTGTCCGCTACAGCGCTATCACTAATACCTGGATTATTGATAGTGAGGCGTCTAGGCACATGACAGGAAATTCGTCTCTCCTTTTCAACCAGAAAAATTAAAGGGGGACATGTTTTATTTGCTGGGAATAAAGGAGGTTACATCACCGCTCAAGGCGAAGTGGGAAACGAGAAAGTGAAGTTTGACAGGGTCAACTATGTTCAACAACTACAGAACAACTTACTTTCAGTCTCCCAGATCTGTGATAAAGTATTTAAAGTTGTATTTGACAACAAGAAGTGCTACATGTTGTGTGAATCCAAGGATCGTCAATAGGAATTATCAGTGTCGATTGATGTCAAGTCAACGTTTGCGGAATTAACGTTGATTTGGTTTAATTGTTTTAAACAACTTTAAATATCAATAAATGATCAAGAACACACGTAAAAAAACACAATTAATGATTAATCAGTATTTCATTAGAACATGTTAATGGTTACAAATGTATTGAATGAATGATATTAAAGAATGCTATGATGTGATGGCTGCTAGGGTTTGATTGAAAGACTTTGAAGTGATTGTCGTATTGCTATTGCTGTTCTCGATCAATCAATCGTCTAACTCAATCGTGCTTGAATCGAAACCTAGGATCCATATATATAGAAAGAGATGTTTCAGTTATAGGAAACACCGGATCTCTTGGGATTTGATTTGTTTCAGTTAAGGAATCATCGGATTTCTCGGGATTCGCATAACTGCCTTGTTGACTTGTTGACTTGTAACACTTGTGTTATACAAGTGTTTGGACTGCAAAGGAAGTGTCTTCAGTAGGAATTTGTTCTTCCGTAGATGATGTGTTCTTCCGAAGGAGTCTTATTCTTCCGAAGGAAAATTGTTCTTCCGAAGGAAACTTGTCTGGTTGTTCATCCGCAGAAGATCTTCGCATGTAAAATTACTTGTAAGAAATATATCTACGGAAGAACAAAATGTTCATCCGTAGATGTTTATTACACTTGGTCAATTTCATAAATTGACCAATTATAATGTTTGTACCTGCAACCATACATAAACCAACACACATATAAATGGGTTAACCTATATATTTAATGCATACACAATGATGAATTATAAAAATTCATTACAGATATTAATTCAAGTACTAAGCCTATACATAATGAACTAGATCTACTGATTCTAGACCTAACAATACTCCCCCTTAGGCTTAGATACTTGCAATCAGTTCTTCAAAACTGAAAGATCCTTGATTCTGGCAATGATTTTATTATAGAAGTAAGACACAGCAGTCTTCTGATCATCATATTTGTAGTTGATCTTCATCTTGCTGAACTTCTTCAGTGTCTCAAAACTGATTCCTAGAACATCTTCTTCAGTAGTGAGTGTGTCTAACACATTGTTGTTATTCACCACTTCTAGCTCATCTTGCTCTGAGATTCTGAGTTCTGTTACTTCATCAAAAGTTGTTCCCTTCAGCAGTCCAGCATTGAATCTTCTTCTTTTGTAGGCTTTGGCATGTAATTTGTCAACTACTTGGATCACATGGACATGCAGGAACAGATCATTTTGTGCTTTTTCATCAGTCAGCTTGGGAAAAAATTTGTCATTGAGATATGATGTGTAGCTGGGGTGGAGTAGTTTTATTTCCACAGGATCAAAGATCCTGATCCTGTCAGCTTTCTTGTTCTCAGCATTTCTCAGAAGGACCAACTCCTTTGTCTTCTCAACATAACCCCATTCAGTGATTGGGTATGTGAATTGAGTCCCTTCAATGCATTTGATTGCTGCTTTGTTTCTACTTTTGTAGCCAACCCTCTTCAAGAATTCATCATCTACATGTTCTGAGGCATTGGACTTGTATCTTTTGAGCCCTTTGATTCTCTTCTGATGCTCTATATCTTCTCTTTTAGCTTCTATCAGAACATCATCTTTAAATTTAGTCTTCAACTTTCCCACTAGAGTTGAGAAGTCTCTTCCTCTAGGGTGAATTGGATAATTGCTGATGATTAGACTTTGAAGATCTTTGATGTCATTCTCTGGCAGACTCACCACTGAGAGTACATCATGGAAGTATTCAAATCTTCCAGATGTTCTTTTAATAATGGCACAATCCCAGTCTAGATCATATTTCTAGGCCATGATCCTGTTTTCTTCCATAGAACTGGGAGTTGTGAGGTGGTCTATCAGTTGAATCAGAGTGGACTTCTGCTCGGTTATCTCCCTCACTGTAGTCCCAAGTGGCCATACTTTGCCAGGTATTACTTCTCTTGGCTCTCTGATCAATTTGTCCTTCCCTTTGTGCTGATCTTTAGATTCAACTGTTATAGGTTCAGCAGGAAGTTTGCTTTGTTCCACATAAGATGGATGTGGAGCTTCAGTTCTGAATCTTACCCCAGTATCCAGCTCAACTTTCATCATATGCTCCATCATCCTTCTAAGTTCTCCTACTGATCTTCCTTTAAGCTCATGTGGTTTGTAATTATGGCCTTGTAACCAGCAAGTCAGGTTGTATTTGCTCAGCTTAGCTGTGTCACAATGTCCCAACTCCTTCTTTGTCTTCTGAATGGATTGAAAGGTGCTGAAAGCTTCATAGTCACAATTTGGAATCATAAAGCATGCAAGCTCAAATTCTTTCAACAGATTCTTCATCTCAGTCATGTTTAGTCTCTCAACCATGTCATAAGGGAAACCATGGTTTATAAGTGTCATGAACATGGTTGATTCAGGCCTCTCTTCTAATATGTCTTCTGTAGTCAGAAGATCATCATCCTTTGAGACTTCTTGTTCTGGTGGAGAGTCTTCATTGATCAGCTCTTTCCACTCTTCATCACTTTCATCATCCGACATAGACTTCACAGTAGATAAATCTACTGAAGGTGTGTGTTCAGGAGATGTGAGCTTGTGTTTCTTGGAAGTACTTTCATCAATAGTTATCTTCTTCTCTGCAGTACCAAGATACTTTCTCTTTCTTGAGTACAGAATCAGCTCTTTTGATGCCTCAGTGGATTGTTTTGTTCTAGCAGTTGAAGCATTAGCATTAGATTCTAATGTACTGATCTTCATTTTCAGCTGCTCAATCTCTTCTTCTTTTCTCTTTAACACATTTGACTGAGCAGTCATAGTGCTATGTGCTTGTTCAAACTTCATCATTATCCTTTCCTTTTCTTTCTTTTCAGTTGCTACTGAATCTTTAAGCTCAGCTTCCTTATCAAGTAAGGCATCAATGACTTCCTTATCGCTTTGAGCATCTTCTCTCAGCCTTTTTATTCTTGCTTGATGTCTCATCAACTCTTCATCCTTTTCTTTTATCATTCCCTTCAGCTCCTGTATTCTTTGCTTTCTTTTGTTTGATTTTAGTACCAGCTTGTTGTACTCAGCAACCAGATAGCTCTTGCTGACAGGGATATCATTATCACTTAGATCATCTTCATTGTAGGCAATAATATCAACATAGTCTTCTTCTGCATCTACTTCCTGATGTAGAGAATCAACCTCATCATCTTTAACTTCTTCCGGATCAACACTTGCTGAGCTTGACCTGGGTTCAGTGGCTTGATCTACAAGTTCTTGATGAGGTTGTTGTTGTTGATGATCAGTCACTGGAGATACTTGTTCAGTTTCATTTGAGAGTACAGGGGATTCAGTTTTGGATAATGACAGTTTCACTGTACTTGCTTGTGAGACTAATTCTGTCTCCCCAGTGTAAATACTCTCAGTGGCTGAATTTTCAGGATTTGGAGGTTGTTGATAAATTTGCATTTGAAGCTGATTTGGTGATTGGGGTTGAATGTGAGAGATTGGTTCTGTATTTTGGCTGGCTGGAGATTGTGGTTGTGGTGTTTGTTGTTGATTTGGTGATTGATGGAGGATAGGTGAGATTGGTTCTGTGTTTTGACTGGCTGGAGATTGTGGTTGTGGTGTTTGTTGATTTGGTGATTGATGGAGGATAGGTGAGATTGGTTCTGTGTTTTGACTGGCTGGAGATTGTGGTTGGTGTGTTTGTTGTTGTTTTGGTGATTGAGGGTGGATAGGTGAGATTGGTTCTGTATTTTGGCTGGCTGGAGATTGCTGATGTATGGGTGATGTATCTGGTGAGTGAGTGTCTTGAGCAGAGTTGGTTGCAGAGTTTTCTTGTTCACTTTCCCACACAAGCTCTAGAGGAATGTCTGCAGTAGCATCAATCACATGTGCAAACATGTCCATGTCACCTCCTTTATATTTACCAGAAATTTTGTTCAGCACAGATCTTCCAAGGTGTGCTTGAATAAACACACAACCCTCCACAGAAGTTCCAGGCAAATCCGCATTAATGATAAGTTGAATGAACCTTGGAAACATATCCATCTTATCAGCCTTCTGTACTTTAATGTGATCACACAGACAGTTGAAGATGTACTTTGAGTAATTGTATGTTCTTCCCTCAAAAATACCAATGATACCAGATGATATATGTCTTGAAAATCTATCAAGCCCAGATTTTCTGTTTGAAATGCACTTCAGTAAGTGTGACACAGAAATCTGTATGGCTTACAGAGTCTTCCCTTCTTGATTTCTCCCTTTTCAAAGTCACCATCATACCCCATTATGAGAAAAACCTTTTCTATGTATTCATTTTCAAACACATTAGGGTGTCCGGCTTCAACATCTCCTAGTTCAAGAACCCTTCTTATTGTTTGTTCATCAATTCTCAGCCTTTGATTCTTAACTCCAGCAATAATTCCTTCACCATCTTCTTCTACGTATACAGAATTCCAGAAATCAGTGACATGTGATCGATAAATCAGCGGCTCTGCTGATAGGGCATAGAACAGCCTCGATCTTCTTAGATATCTGATAATTTCTTGACACCCTTCTGACACAGGATCGTTAGGGTTTAAGAAGGCACACACATTGTGTTCTCTCGCAAATCGATTATCCATCTGTTCATAAGAAAAGACTTCGTTAAAATCACATATTGATATGAGAATACGAACAGTTGTGAGATAAAACAAGAATCAAATGGTTCATTCTTGAATATTACGACATGTTTTACCTTAATAACAGCAGATTAAGAACACAAATATATGTTTGCTTAAGGTTTTGATTTGGTAAATTTTGAATGCTGAGGAAGTGGAAAAAATATTTGTTGAGTAAGGTTTTCTAGGTCTGAAAAGTGAGCTGAAAAAGCGAATAATGAATTTGACAAGTCAAACCACATTATTTATACTCTCAGACACATTAATTTTATCTCATTTATTAAGTGGGACCCTCAATGTATTCTTCCGTAGAATTAATTTCTCATTAATTAAGTGGGATCCTCAATGTATTCTTCCGCAGAACATCTACGGATCAACAACATCTGCTGATGATGTGAAATTGTAACATTAAATTACTCGTTGATCTTTATTCATCCGTAGTTTACGAATCTACGGATGAACATTTAAGATTGATTTCCACATTGTAGCTTCTGCTGATGCTTAAAGTAGCACAATGCAGAGAAATATTGTTGTATGGTATGGCCCAACTCATTGGTTAGAACCATTTATTGCTTTAGGACCTTGTTGGCTTTGTATACATGGCAATTTAGTACAAGAAAGTTTAAAATTATGATTTTTACTAAAATTTTCATGTATCCAGAAGCTAAGATGATGCTCAGATTCCAATTCCTTCAAATTGATAATTGTATAGACATTGCTGCTGCTGATTGAGATACTTTTTCATGAATTCTACTCCCCCTAAATTTGTGATTAATGGTGAACTTAAGCATTTATCATAAATTTCTTTAAGAGGAATAACATGATTTTTAACTGTATGATAATGAGCAAATATATATACACATATGATGGGATCATACTATAATACTAAGCCTCTTCCTGGTGACTTATTTTGTTGATTTGATACCTGAACAAGTTCTGATTGCAAGTATATTGTCCATATAAATCCATACAAGAGCTCATGTATCAACTAGGCATGCTGTTTATCATGTTTTCATATTGATTTCAAAATAACTGTTATGGGCTTCACATTCAATTCACAAAGGTTTTGTCCTCCCTTTGCAAGTCAAATCATCACTTTTTCACACTTAAGACTATGTACTTTAAGTTATAATATCTATCTTGAGATGTATTTGGCATCTCATTGATGCATTGATGTAAAAGCTCAAGATAATATACAGTTGATCACATAGGATTCTTTTGAGAGCTTTAGATATGATCATCATCAGGTCACCAGGTCTTTACTCACGTAAAACAAAGGTGCCTTTAACCCAGGTCTTTGTTCACACAAAACAGAGGGATGATGAGGATCATGATCTTTTCACCTTTTTCAACTGATATTCAGTATGGTGATCATACACCCAGGTCTTTGTTCACACAAAACAGAGGGAGTATGATTTGCAAAGATAGATATTATAAAGTGTTTTACATAGTGTGTTTAGATGAGTGATTTGATCACATTAGGATAAGACTCACTTTGTATTCTCAAAATGAAGTTTCCCACAAACAATCATTTTAGTATTATGTTTGGCATGCACTCAGTTTAGTTTCCACTCAAGATGAATCTACTCACATATCAAGAAGCTTGCTGAGATTTATTGTTGTTTATTTGTTCAGGAATAGGCAAAGCTATAGTGTACTATCATTTCCCATACATATGTCATGCTGATGCATCATTACACACAGCATTTTGTTTGTTTAAATTTGATTAATCTAAGTTAATCATGCCTAGAGACTCAATCAGAAAATTAAATCTGACTGAATCAAAGGCTTTAGTGAATAAATCAGCAAGCTGATTTGATGTATCCACTTTGACTAACTTAATCAACCCCTTTTCTGAGCAATCTCTCAGAAAATGATATCTTATCTCAATATGTTTTGTTTTACTATGTTGCATAGGATTAGCAGTGATAAACATAGCAGCAGAATTGTCTATATAGATAGAAGTTTGAAGAAAATTGTAACCATAGTCAAGCAATTGGTTTTGCAACCAAAGAACTTGAGAGCAACCAGCTGAAGCAGCAATGTACTCGGCCTCAGCTGTGGATACAGAAACATTGGTTTGTTTCTTGCACTGCCATGATACTAGCCTTGGTCCAATGAATTGACATCCACCGGTTGTTGATTTTCTGTTACTGTTACATCCACCATAGTCACTGTCTGAGTATGAGTAGAGTGTAAAGTCTCCATCCTTTGGATACCAAAGACCAAGTCCTGGTTTTCCCTTGAGGTATCTGAAAATTCTTTTTACAGCATTGAGATGTGACTCCTTGGGATCAGATTAGTACCTAGCACATACACACACAGCAAACATAATATCAGGTCTACTGGCAGTTAAATACATAAGTGAACCTATCATTGATCTATATAATTTTTGATCAATAGATTTTCCAGAGGGATCAAGAGCAATCTTATCAATTGTTGATGCTGGTGTTTTGCATGAGGATACTTCAGCAAGATTGTATTTCTTCAGAATTTGATGTATGTATTTTTCTTGGTTGATGAATATTCCATCTGCTTTTTGATGAACTTGAAGGCCAAGGAAGAAGGTTAATTCACCCATTGAGCTCATCTGAAATTCAGATTTCATCAGCTCTTCAAAATTCACACACAATCTCTTATTAGTTGATCCAAATATAATGTCATCAACATATACTTGAACTACTAAGAGATCTTGATGTTCTTGTTTGAGAAAAAGTGTCTGATCAATAGTTCCTCTTTTGTAGCCATGCTTGAGTAAGAAAGATGATAGTGTTTCATACCATTTTCTTGGTGCTTGATGAAGACCATACAAGGCTTTATCTAGTTTGTATACCCTATGAGGATAATGAGGATCTTCAAATCCGGGGGGTTGTGACACATAAACTTCCTCATCAATTTTCCCATATAAGAATGCACACTTGACATCCATCTGATACACAGTAAACTTCTTATATGAGGCATAGGCCAAAAACACTCTTATTGCCTCAATTCTTGCAACTGGTGCAAAAACTTCATCATAGTCTATTCCTTCTTCTTGAGTGTATCCTTGTGCTATCAACCTTGCTTTGTTTCGTACAAAAACCCCTCTATCATCCAGTTTGTTTTTGTATAGCCATCTTGTTCGAATAGGATGTTGACCTTCAGGCAAATCAACAAGAGACCACACTTTTTGCTTTTGAACTGTTGAGCTCTTCTTGCATAGCTTCAATCCAGCTATTGTCTTTTAAAGCAGTTGTGATGTTTGGAGGCACCACTTGAGAAAGAAAACAGTTGAAGAGACAAAGGTTGGCTGTACTACTTTGGCTCCTTGTAGTTCTCTTTTCAGGATTTCCAATGATGTTGTCAAGTGGATGAGTCTTATGAATTCTCATTGAAGGAGTTGATTCAACTGGAATAGATGATTCCAGGTTAGTCATTTCCATTGCCTCAGACTGATTCAGCTCAGGTTGAGAATTTAAGAAATAGTCAAAATGAGAGTCTGTGGTTTGGTCTACAGAAGTATCTCCAGTTGTGTTTTGTTCTTCCGCAGGAACTTCTTCGGAAGCATTTTGCTCTTCCGTAGGAACTTCTCCGGATGCATTTGGTCTTCCGTAGGAACTTCTCCGGATGCATTTTGGTCTTCCGTAGGAACTTCTCCGGATGCATTCTGGTCTTCCGTAGGAACTTCTCCGGATGCATTCTGGTCTTCCGTAGAAACTTCTCCGGATACATTCTGTTCTTCCATAGGTGCTTCTCCGGATGCGTTTTGGTCTTCCGTAGGAATTGCTCCGGATGCATTCTGTTCAATTCCACATGTAGTATCTGCTTCTACTGAAGTGTTTTCATCTGAAGATGGATGTATCCTTGGAGGATCAGCAGATAAGGTTACTTCAGTCATAATAGGTGGAACAAATGGATAACATACTTCATCAGATCCTGCATTATTCAAATGATCATAGTTAAATGATTTGGATAAAGCATCTATGTCAAATAACCATGATGAACCTTTAACTGACTTTGTAAATACAGTTTCATCAAAAGATACATTAGGAGTCTCTTCCACAATGTTATGTTGTGGAATATACACTCTATATGATTTTGATGTTGAAGAGTATCCAACAAAGAAACCATCATATGCTTTTTCTGAAAATTTTCCCAATGACTCTTTTATGTTCAAAACAGTTACTTGACATCCAAAGACCCTTAGATATCCTATGTATGGTTTTCTTTTAAATAGGAGCTCATAAGGAGTTTTGTTATGTTCTTTGACAATTAATGTTTTGTTTTGAACATTGCATGCAGTATTCACAGCCTCAGCCCAAAAAATGATAGGTAGTTGTGAATCAGCTAGCATTGTTCTTGCTGCTTCAATGAGAGTTCTGTTTCTTCTTTCAGCAACTCCATTTTGTTGTGGAGTCCTTGGTGCACTGAATTGTCTTGCAATACCTTTGCTCCTGCAAAAGGAATCCAGTTCAGAATTGACAAATTCAGTACCATTGTCACTCCTAAAAATTTTAACTTTTGTATCAAGTTGATTCTCAATCTTGATCACAAAGTCCATTAGTGTTTCTGATGTTTCATTTTTTTGTTTTAAGAAAAAGACCCATGTGAATGTTGTGAAATCATCAACTATCACCAAACAATATTGCCTTTTTCCAATGCTCATTACATTGGTGGGACCAAAAAGATCCATGTGAAGCAATTTGAGTGGTGTAGTATTAGTATTGATGGTTTTGGATTTATATGACACTCTATGTTGTTTTCCTTTGTAACAAGAAGAACAGTGAGTTGAGCAATGAAACTCTTTATTTGGCAATCCAATGACCAGGTCATTTTTCACCAATTTATTCATGTTCTTCATGTTAGAATGTACAAGCCTTCTATGCCATAATTGAGACAAGTCTTCTGAGAGTTTAGATATAAGGCATGTTTCATGTTTTGTGAGAGAAGTGTTGTTCATATCCAAAACATAAGTGTTTCCTTTTCTTGCTGCTTTGAGGAGTATCCAATCTTCTGGAATAATAAATCCTGGCTTAAGAATGTAACAGTTAGTATCATCAAACAATGTAGTATAATTTTGATCACAAATTTGAGTCACACTAAGTAGATTATACTTTAAATTTTTAAAGTAATTTACTTTATCAAATTTGAGTACACCATTTGTTATCATTCCTTCACCAACAATTTTACCTCCCATTTTATCCCCACCAAATGCCACATAAGAAGCATTTTTATGTTTAAAATCATGGAGAAGAGAACAGTTTCCTGTCATATGCCTGGAACAACCACTGTCAACATACCACTTGTTGTCAGCTCTCCAATATTGTTCCTGCATTCAGAAAAGAAAATCAGTTAGAAGTGACAACCCAAGTCTTAGTGATCTTGGGTTTGTCAACAGGGTCTAAAACAGTTACTCTTTCATTAACAATTTTTGAAGTTTCAGTTTTAGATTTGATTGATTCATTCTGATTTGATTTAGATGAGGATGATTCTGCTGAATGGGATGTTGATGAAGTAGATTCATGATTCTCAATTTCTGCTTGACTCAGATCAACTTCATTTGTTTGAGTCTTTTGTTTTGATAATGAACCTTTAAATGTCTCATTATCTTTTGTTTTTGAAAGAGGTATATGAATGCCCTTTTCAAATTTATCAAAGAATGAATCATCATCCTTTGATTCCTTATCTGACAAATCTACTCTTTTGTGGGGTGTTTTTGACTGTTGGAAAGTTGGTCTTTTCTTCAATATATGAACACTTGATGATGTTTTGTCCTTTGATTTTGACTTTGATTTTTGTTCATACTTCTTCAGTTTTGAACCCTTTGCAGAATCAGTAGATTGAGAATCTGATTCTTTCTTCTTTGTGCCTTTTGTCTTGTTCTTTTTGTTGAAATAACATTCCTGTGTGGAATGATTATTTTTGTTGCAGATAGCACAATGTTTGTTGAAGTAGCAATCAGCAGTCATGTGATTGTTCATATTGCAAATAGAGCAGTAGCTGCTGAAGAAACAATCTTCAGTATTGTGATTTTTCATGTCACACCATTTGCAATACTTTTCATCTGATTCTTTCTCTGACTCATTCTTTTTGTTTGCTGAATTTTGTTGTTGTTCTTTCTTCTTCAGCTTTGGATGTGCTTCTCCTTTTTCAACTTTGTGCACATTTTGATTGTTTGTTGTTGAATTCCTCTTCCGTAGATCAGCAGCTGAAGTTTTCTTTTTCAGTTGATGATCTGCTGATACCTTTTTCTTTCCTTTTTCTTTGAATTTCTCTTTTTCTTCAGTGATGACAGATTCATCATTCAATTTCTTGGAGGAGTCTTGTTGCTGACTTAGTTCTTGAAGACCTTCATTCAATTGAGCTATTCTCTTGCAGATGGTCTTCAGCTTGTTGCTTTGTTTAGGAGAATATGGCAACTTTGTTTCTTCAAGCACTTTTGGAATATGAGTTTTAAGATGAACATTCTTACCAGTGATTATTCGATCAACATCATGTTCATCAGAATCATCCAAGTCATCACACTTATCATAATCAAATTCTGAATCATTTTGATCTAAAGATTCTGATTCAGAAGATTTAGTTTCACTCACCTCAGCTTCATCATTAATTTTAATTTGAGTTGAATCTTTTTCAAACTTGGTGCTAGGCACAAAATGATTTGACAGAGTGTTGGTCATTGTTGTAGGTAAATATGTGTAATTATCATTTATAGGTGGTGCAACCGCATTATAACCCAACCCAGACCTTTTCTTTGATTCAATATGAGAATTTAATAATTTCTCATATTGCTGAGATGATAATTGAAACTTCTGAAGTTTCACTTTAGTTGATGCATGATCAGCCATGGATTTTGTTAAGGAAGTGGTCAGATGCTCAACTTGGGCTTTTAGGCTATAATTTTCAGAAACAAATTTTTCTAAATCCTTTTGCAAAGAGTTAATTTTTATTTGATACAATTTATGTTCTCTATCATGGGATTCATTCAAAATCATTGTTTCCTTTACTTTGTCAGCCAACTGTTGAGCATGGACTCTATATCGTTCAACTTCCTCAACACATGTTGATGAACACAATCTTTCTTTTACCTCTTTTGCCATTGGTGGAACTGTTTGATCCATATGAGCCATCAATGCTTGATTCTCTTCCAAAACTTCCTTTTCATACACACTCCAATCACACGTTCCATCTTGAAGTATGATCAGCCCTGACTCCTTTGGGTTGCTAGGTCCAGCTGATTCTTTGGTGGCTAGTGGGGATGCATTGATCAGTTGAGATTGTTTGTGCAGAGGTCTTTGAGAAGTTGATTGTTGATGAGCTTGAATCTGATGTTGTTGATGCTGTTGGTGTTGTCTCATCTCTGGATATGACTGTTGATTGCATTCTCTTGAGAAATGTCCATAGAGATTGCATTTGTAGCATCTTACTTTTGATTTTTCAACGCCAATCTTTGATGTTTTGTTTGCTGAAGCCAAGTTCTTATTTCTCCTAAGATATTGCTTTGCTCTATAAGCAATCATGGCCATCTGCCATTGTAGATCCATTTCTTCCACTACATCAAGAGGCAGTTCTTCTAAGTCTTGTTGGCAAATATTTGCTGAAGTTAGAGAGCTTCCCAGATAGGCTTGTAAACTTGAACTAAACGCTGCAAAGGCTGCTCTTTGTTCTTCAGAGTCCAATATCACAGTTATTGGTTCTGACTGATTGGCTGAAAGTGAAGACTTAGCTGTTGCTGTAGTTGTATCTTGTCTATCAGCAGTTCTTACTTTATTCTTTTGGTGCTTGTCTTGAGATGATTTCTTTGAGGGTTTTGAAGCATAGAAGCTAACTTCCTCCTCATCATCACTCCTAGCACAAGAGTTATCACTTTCATTGTTTGAAATAAATGCACTTCCAACATTATTTGTTTCTTTGAAGTGATAGGGTGAGACATGAGTTCTCACACTCTTGTTTCTTGACTTTTCGTCCATTTCAAGAGCTTCCATTTTTGCAACCAGAGTATCTAAACCAGTTGATTTCAGATCTATAGTGTTCTTGAACATGGATACATTATGCTTCCAACTTTCTGGCAAAGTGTGGAGCATTTTCTTGTTTAATTCCTCACTTGTATACTTCAACTCCAGAATATTCACCTCAGTGACCAACTGCATGAATCTATGGAGTTGTTGATGAATTGATTCACCCTCAATATGATGAAATGTTTCATATTTTGACCTGAGGGTGTCTCTCCTCATACTTCTTATCTCATCACTCCCTTCGCAGAGAGTGTGAAGTATCTTCCACAAGGAGTGTGCTGTTTTATAGTTCTCACACCTGATTAATATCCCTTCAGGTAAAGCCATACTAAGCAAACTGTATGCTTTTATATCAACTTTAACCTTTTTGACATCATGAGGTGATAGATCTTTGGTACTGATTGGTTGATTTTTGTCATTATAATCCGGCCCAAGAGTGGGTGGAATATAAGGACCTTCAGTGATGGATATCCATAAGTCAGAATCAGTATAGTTTACATGATTCCTAAACTTGATTTTCCACGACTTGAAGTCTGCTTTTGTTTCCAACTTCGGAGGTTGGTAAGATGAACCACTGAAGTTGCTCATGATGTTAATTGATGAAAATAATTAACAAGATCTGCTATTCAATTGATTTAAATATAAAAACAAGTTAATTAAAACGATTGCAGTTAAACGAAATTAAACTCAATTAAACACAACTAACACTGATAGATCAATCGATCTAAATCAATGAGCACTTGGCTCTGATACCACCTGTGAATCCAAGGATCGTCAACAGGAATTATCAGTGTCGATTAATGTCAAGTCAACGTTTGCGGAATTAACGTTGATTTGGTTTAATTGTTTTAAACAACTTTAAATATCAATAAATGATCAAGAACACACGTAACAAAACACAATTAATGTTTAATCAGTATTTCATTAGAACATGTTAATGATTACAAATGTATTGAATGAATGATATTAAAGAATGCTATGATGTGATGGCTGCTAGGGTTTGATTGAAAGACTTTGAAGTGATTGTCGTATTGCTATTGCTGTTCTCGATCAATCAATCGTCTAACTCAATCGTGCTTGAATCGAAACCTAGGATCCATATATATAGACAGAGATGTTTCAGTTATAGGAAACACCGGATCTCTTGGGATTTGATTTGTTCCAGTTAAGGAATCATTGGATTTCTCGGGATTCGCATAACTGCCTTGTTGACTTGTTGACTTGTAACACTTGTGTTATACAAGTGTTTGGACTGCAAAGGAAGTGTCTTCAGTAGGAATTTGTTCTTCCGTAGATGATGTGTTCTTCCGAAGGAGTCTTATTCTTCCGAAGGAAAATTGTTCTTCCGAAGGAAACTTGTCTGGTTGTTCATCCGCAGAAGATCTTCAGATGTAAAATTACTTGTAAGAAATATATCTACGGAAGAACAAAATGTTCATCCGTAGATGTTTATTACACTTGGTCAATTTCATAAATTGACCAATTATAATGTTTGTACCTGCAACCATACATAAACCAACACACATATAAATGGGTTAACCTATATATTTAATGCATACACAATGATGAATTACAAAAATTCATTACAGATATTAATTCAAGTACTAAGCCTATACATAATGAACTAGATCTACTGATTCTAGACCTAACATGTTGAAGAAGGACTATGTGATTGAGGAGGATAAAGTTCTTATGTCAGCTTCAAGATATAACGACTTGTATGTCTTGGATCTATCAAAAGCCTCCACAATTGATCATACCGTTCAATGCTTCTTGTCAAAGGCAACTGAGAGGGATTCAATCTCCTAGCATAGGAGAATGGGACACATTAATCCAAGGAAGATGAATCATTTAGTTCAAAATGATTTAGTGAATGGAGTAACTGTCAAGAACTTCCAACTTCTGGATTTTTGTGTAGCATGCAAGAAAGGGAAACAGACCAAGAAGTCTCACAAGGCAAAGAAAGTTCATTTAATTGGTCTTCCTCTTGAGCTTCTACACATGGACCTGTTTGGCCCTGTTAGTACAAAGAGCATTGCTGAAGATCGGTACTGCTTTGTAGTAACGGATGATTACTCAAGATTCTCTTGGGTGATGTTTCTGAAAGCCAAATCAGAAACTTTTGAATCATTCAAACATCTAGTTACTACTTTGGAATCACTGTACAAGCTGAAAGTAAGGCATATTTGATTAGACAACAACACAGAGTTCAAGAATCAGTGGATGGATGAATGGCATACTGTAGAGAGAGAGCAATCGTACATCAGTTTACCTCTGCATACACTCCGCAGATGAATGGCGTTGCTGAAAGGAAAAATCAGAGCTTGATAGAGACTGCCAGGACAATGCTAGCTGACTCGAAACTGCCTATTCAATTCTGGAATGAGGCAGTGGCTAATGCTTGTTACATGCTCAATCGAGTCTTAGTGGTCAAACGACATTGAAAAACATGTTATGAACTACTCCAGCGACGTAAACCCAACTTGGAGTATCTAGAACCGTTTGGCACACCGTGCATGTTGTTGAAGAAAACTCTGACTGAGAAGTTTAGTGGGAAGGCAGAAGAAGGTATTTTTCTCGGATACAGCATACCAGAAAAGAGAGTTTATAACAACTCAACGGGTCAGGTAGAAGTGTGGTGCAACGTTGATGTTCAAAGATACACCACCCCCTGCTGGAAAAGGAGCCTCCTTCTTCTTCGACTATGAGGGATTCTTTAAATCCTTCAAACTACCTCCATCTCCCACTGATGATGAGCTTTCTTCTAGGATGATGTATGATGTTCTGAACACTCCATTACCAGACTCAACGTCAACGGCTCCATTGGATGATACTTCTTGCCCTTCAAGGGGAGAGCTTGAAGTAAGTGATTCCTCTTCTGATGATGAAGCAGCTGAGACTGAAAATGTGGAATAGGAGGAACAGGTTCCCACTAATGAAAGTACACAAGCATCACATCCTAATGCCTCAGTCACTTCAGAACCTCATACTCCAACAGCTTCAGATACTGAACTTGGGTTTCAAAATCTGGATAATGAGGTAGTTGTTCCCACTACTCCTAGATCCCGGATTAATGTTTATCATCCCTTGGACAACGTAATTGGAGATGTTCGATCAGGAGTACAAACAAGAAATCAGCTATACTCGGCTGATTATGCCTCATTCATGGAAAAAGGATATCTTCACGATGGTGCATATTGATGTTTTTTGTCTTAATTTGAGCCAAAATATGTGAGTGAAGCCCTAAACGATGAGGCATGGGTCAGTGCAATGCAAGAAGAACTCCTACAGTTCAATAAGTTAGGAGTATGGACCCTTGTGGACAGACCAAAATGTGCTAAGGTGATTGGCACGAAATGGGTCTTGAAGTGTAAGAAAGATAAACAAGGAGTTATAATCAAAAACAAGGCTAGGCTTGTGGTTCAAGGGTTTAGACAAGTCGAAGGCATTGACTACAATGAAGTGTTTGCACCTGTTGCTCGGATGGAAGAAATACGTATCTTTCTAGCCTATGCATCCTACATGAAGACTAAAGTTGTTAGGACCTGGTATTTGAACGAAATACCTAGTGATTAGCGTGTTAAACCAACTCAAATAGTGCGGAATCCTATTTGATTGGCGATCCAATCAGTGAGAACACACGAAGAATCAATCAAGAATTGAATCCGACGTTAGAAATCGATTAGGAATCGATCTAATGTGTTCTGTGAACTTGGAGAACGATTTGGGAGGTCTCTGGACGGCTAGGGTACGTCTGGAATCGTAATGGGATGAATGCTTACGTTTTTCCACGAATTGGGTCTATTTATAGGTTAGTATTGGTCAATCGTGCGACTGGGCCATAAGTATGGTTCAGTCGTGCGATTGAACCATGCGGTTGATTCATCCGCACGACTGAGTGTTCAGTCGTGCGATTGAGTCAATCTTATGTGTCAATCATACGACTGATCCAGTCTCCTGGTTCAGTCGTGCGATTGAGTCAATCGTATTAAGTTATTCATGCGTGTGGTCCATTCGCATGGGCCATTCGCATGAGAACTTCATTAAGTTAAGTTTGAATGTTTTAATTAATATAACATAATGTGCAATCATTCAAACAATCATAAACCCAATCAATTCAATCACGACTCATTAATGAAATATTAAACATTACAAGTAACAACCAATTCATGTCATTTCATTAGTCAATACAAATTACATCATAATCAGACAGACAAGTTCATTACATTACAAATCATGATCTAGGGACATACATGCATCAACAAACTCCCCCTTGGACCTAGATCTATCTAATCTCTTGTCTTCTGCATAACCTCCTTATACTTCTTGTACTTCTCCTCTTTGGTGACTCCTGCGTGTATCTCAAACGCAAAGCAAAGTCGTATAACGTTTTTGAACTGGAGGGCTTGTACAATGTCTTGTGTGTCATAGAACAGTGGCCACTTGTATAATGTATAGACATCATTAGCAGACAAGTTGGTTAGCCACATCGGGCCGAATACCCTGATAGTATCCATTTGGCCCTCTTTATTCAGAACTATGACAGCTTCAGCAGTTCTCCAATCATAGTACCACCATTTGAAGTGTGGAGTGAAGTCCTGTGGCATTTTCCTGAGAGGGATTCTCGACATAGTACGCAGAGGACTCCACTTCAACACAATCTTGGGTTTGCCAGTAATGGCATCAACCTCGAACCTTCTTATGTACCTCGTAGGCTGTTGTGGTCTGAAGTTAACCTCAGACCTTCTTATGTACCTTCTTCAGGGCAGCCTCGAACCAGCCTGACATCTTTCTTGGGTCAGCATACAGCAGCTTTAGCTTAGCCAGCTGGTTGAGCTCAAAACCAGGTAGAGTCTTCAGATCATGTGGAAACCTGAAGTACTCTATGCCCTGTTCCCTCTTAACCGCATACGCGTTAAGGTCATCAAAATAAGCCCATGCAATTATCCTGCCTGACACCTTATGGTGTTTCTTGACTCTGTAGAGCTTGGTGTAGGCATCTTTCTTTGGTGCAGCACGCTAGGCTCTCACTTCTTCAAAACAGGCAGCCCACTCAGCCTTTCGTATGTCTACGTCATCATTTGAGGCTTGGGCTGTCCCTTCTGTCTTTTCGGTTTCCTGCTCCATCTTGTCTAGTACCTCAAACGTATCACTGACTAGGGATTCACCCAAGTTGGGGACCACATTACCCTCGTTGTCAGCGTACTGAGGGTACTCTTCTGCAGTAATATCTTCAACCTCAACTTCATCAACGTCATTTAGTTCTTCATCACTGGTTGAATCAACTGTTGGAGCATCCTTGACAATTTCATCAGGATTGAGTCTGAACATCTCTGCCAGTTGCTCGTCAGATAGGTCATGAATTATTTCCCCTTCTTCAGGGGTATAACTCACAGACCTTCTTACAATCCCTTGCAGATCAAGAATCATGGTTAGTTGAGTCTTGACCTGTTGAAGGGGAGCAATGTCAAACTCATCCCTTTGAAAGTTTGGATCTGTTTGATTTAAACATTCAACACATAAATCATTAGTAATCAATCAAACAAAATTATATATAAACTTTAATATATAAACATTCAACACACTTGTTTTTCATTACATGATTCAAACACAAAATAAATAAATACATAAGACATCTAATCTGTACTTTTGTCTTGAATCATGGGCGTGTCGCTCGGAGGAGCAGAAGTGGTGGATGACTGGTCCTGTCGATGCTTCGATCTTCGCTCCTGACCAGAAGCAGAGGCCGATGCAGCCGCATCCCCTCCTTCTGCTTCGTCATAATCATCTCTACCTTCTGTCCTTTCTTCCTCAGTCTCTTCCTCATCCTCATCATCCTCCTCATCTTCATCATCATCGTCATCATCACCATCTCCATCATCCCCATCACCCTCCTTTATCTTCAAGGGCTCATCCTTTGACCCCTTTAACCTCAGCATAATCGTCTTGTTTGTAGTCTCCAACTCCTCTATACGTTTGGCTGACTGGGCCTGCTGGTCCTGGAGTTGGGACATCTCGATTCTCTGAGCATCGATTAGCTGGGTCTGCTGATCTATCACCCGAGCCTGCTCTGCCATCTGCTGAGACTGGGCAGCAGTCAAGTCGGTCAGCTGGCGAATCTGCGCCGCCTTCTCCTCATCTGCAGCTAGCAGGCGCATCACCATACGGTTAAGCGCCGAAAGCTGCTCCTCTACCCCGATGTGAGGTAGAGTAGATCCATAAACATGTGATGGCTGGGCTGAAGGTCCGGCATGATGTGAGGTGGTGGTGGTAGTAGCAGTAGTGAATATGGGTCGGTAAGCATGTGCTGGTGATGTAGGTGTGAATGGTATGGTGGTGGATGGGAAGGATACAGTGGTGGTAGGTAAGGTGGTGGCTGTGGTAGCAGTAGTGGATGTGGTGGCTGTGGTGATGGGTGGTATGTCAGTGGAGGTGGTAGTGGTGGCTGTGGTGGTAGAAGTAGTGGCAGCAGTGGTAACGAAGGTCAGGCGACGCTTCTTCTTCTTCAGTCCGTGGGGTTGAGCCATCCTCTTCCTCCTAGTCCCGGTGGAAGTGGATGCTCCCCCTGCAGCTCTGCCCACTGAGCCCGGAACATAGTTCGGGTCAGTCTCTCTCTCTGAGGAGTCCCGAGGGTGTTCACCAACCACCCTAAGCCCGTGGTCTGTGGGAACAACTTTGCTTCCCACAGTCCTAGTGAGGGGCTCCTCATCCGACTCCTCCTCCTCCTGATCACCAACTACGAACTCCTGATGGAAACCGGCCGTCTCGGCAACCTCTCCGGCAGTGGCAGACCCCGGGGGAATAACATCAGAATCAGTGCCTCTATGTGGAGCAGGCATATCATCCCCGGCGTCGCCGCTATCATCATCATCTGAGTCAACATCTGGTAGAGCAATCTGCTCTACATCTGAATCACTATCATCGTGGCGCCACTTTCTCTTGGCTGGCGCCACATAGTCAGCCCGGGCCAGATGCCCAAACAACCTCCTGACAGGGGGTTTCACCTGCTTCCCCCTGTACACCTTCATCCTGCCTAACGTCGTGTCATCCATGACCTCGAGCACAACAGCATCCTCCTTCTCCTTCGGCACGGAGGGAAGCTTCTGATCTATAATCATCTGCATAAACCTCGGATACATGCAGAAGCCTTCCTTCCCTTTCCCCTCAATGTTCTCCACCAGATAGGTGAAGATCATTTTGGAGAAACTGAACGGGTGGTTCAGAACCAATGCAGCATAAGCGTTCTGGATCTGATCCGACAGCTCATCAAATCCTCCCTTCCTTGACGCTATGCACTTCAGCAGAACATGCGCAAGATACTTGAACTGGGGATAGAGGTTACTCTTGTTGAGTACCCCAGCATTGATGTCCCCAGAGTACTTGGGTCTCATAAAACATCCTCTGACAGTGAGGGGGTGTAGACGAGTAGGACAATCAGCATCATCCCCTAACTGTAGAACAATCCTCAAATCCTCCTCTGAGATGGTAATAGCCTCACCAAAAATCGTACTCCGGATGCAATGAGGCTCAGAGGATCTATCCACAGTCGCACCTTCCCAGAAGGCCTGCTGCACTGATCTATAAGGTGTACATGGTGTAGAGATAGCATGAGCAATCCTGGATCTCAACAGAAAAGTAATGATGCCCGAGAAGTCAGCTGCGTTCCTGGATGTCAAATCCAGATGAGCACATATGTTATGCTTTGTGCTCATGGTCCATCGACTCGCCATCTGCAACACATAACAATATAAACATCAGTACCTTTGGCTAAGAGCATTATGAAACTCTTAAACTTGAATAGATTGTTTCTGTCATGCGATTGAGGTTGTGCGACTGAGATCAGTTGTGCGACTGAACAGTGCGATTGAGATTCAGACGTCCGAATGATCTCATGCGTACGACTGAGTGTGCGACTGGACTCATGCGCATGTAATCTCATGAGGTTACACCAGTCGTGCGACTGAGCTTCATACGCATGGTTCAGTCGTGCGGTTAGGCAAATCGCACCCTTCAGTCGTGCGACTGAAGTTCATCAGACTGTCCAATCGCATGATGTACTGTTAGTTCAATTCAAATTTACTTTTTCACCAATTTTGAGTTTTAGACAACGTTATCTGGTTCATTTGACTCGCAATACTTTCTTATAACCCCTAACACACTTAATTTCATCTGTTTGGGTAGTTAGATTAGGTTATTAGGCCGTGTAAGTCTCGATTGCTTTCGGGTCATAATTTTGCAGATCTAGAATCAATTGGACCGTTATTTTGTTTTCTCTTCACCGCAAATTACCTGTAAAGTCGATAGAAATGATCAGTACTCAAGAAACGGGTGTTTTTTAGGAATCAAACGAAATTTTGGCAGAGTGTAGTTAAGTCGTGCGATTTAGGGTTTCTTTGAGGGTGATGAGTCTCTGCGACCGACTCCCCCTCTATTTATACTCACCCTCGTTTCAATCGTGCGACTGAGTTCATACGCACCTTTCAGTCGTGCGAGTGGGACTCAGTCGTGCGATTGGGTCAGTCGCCCTTCTTCAGTCGTCCGACTGGAATTCAGTCGTGCGATTAACTCACTCGTTCGCCCTTAAGTCTCCGACTGGGCCAATCGTATGGGCCATTCGGTTTGATGGTCCATACTCATGGTCCATTCGTGCGAATGGCTTCCATTCGTATGGTTAGTCCATACGTATGGTCCATTCGTGCGAATGGGTCACACTTAGTTAATTTTCTGCCATTTTTACCAATTTACATTTAAAACCCTTTTAACTCTTGAAATTAACGTTATGAACCTTTGAACATCTCAGACATGATCATTTTAACTTGAAAACATTTTGATCACCTCAGACGTGATCCTTTTATCCAATTTAGTCACCTCAGACGTGACCCTTTTTTTAACCAATTTGTCACTTCAGGCGTGACTGTTAGAAACTTTCAAAGCACATGTGGTCATCTCAGACATGACCCTTTTAGTGAGTTGATTCCTTCTGATTTTCCTGATGTAGCCCGACACACGACTAAAATTAAAATTAAAACGACTAACTAATTTAAAAACTTAAACTAATTACATAAACAAACATATTTTGGCTTCTTGTGAGAGATAAATCCAGAGATTGATATCTATGGGATTTGGTTCGGGAGTAGACAGCTTCAACTTAGATTGATCATATCTGGACCAATTCAATTTTTGGAATCATACAGGTAAGTCAAATCATTTGGGACAAGTTATTAAAACCTTTTGATGCATAAAATTCTCGGTGTTCATCCAGAGTCGTTAGCAACTTAAGGAAATCATACTGAAACTCTTAGATTTTCACATTGATTTGAACTTTTGAGAGTGTAGCCACAATGATTGTCAGTATGTTTGTCCACTTAAATCCATACACAGACTTTTGACACAGACTGGTGACTTATTTAGGTTTAATTATTTCAACTAACATTTGTGGATCCCACACTTATATGGTAATCAACATTCCTCAGAAGCTTTTGAGCGGTCTACGGGTATTATTACAAGAAGAGACTATTCTTAGAGCTTTCAAAGAGAAGCCTGTCCTCAGGTCAGTGCCATCGCACAGCAGAGAGGCGGCAAACAACAATGAATTCTAGAATACCTAGGTTATGCTTATCCTCAGGTCAGTGCCATCGCACAGCAGAGAGGCACACACCCTATCTCCTTGTTAGAGCAGCTTATTTTATTTTACACAAAATGCACCAACAACATAAGTCATTAGCTTTATTGCATTTGTCTTTCAATTTTTCTTGCTTTGCTCTAATTATGGTCATCCGCACACATTTGTGGCGTTTAAATGCTCATTACCCCTTATTGGAATACTTTTGATTGTGTTAACCAGTGATAAGATGGAACCCCACAGTCAGTTCAACAACTTAGTTTGATCTTGAGATCACCAATCAGGTCTAATTGTCTATTGTGTTGAATATACCAACATATCATTTGTGGTCTAGCAGCCTCTAAGTCTACTTTCTTTGTGTCACCTTAGGAGTTGCCAGTTTTCTATCATCTTCCCTTTTTATATTGCTTAGACTACACAGACTTATACTTTGAACTTTTGCATCTTTTCAAAACTTAAAAATTTTCAAAGTCCCTCTTGATTTGTTCCTGTGTACTATCATTTTCCAAAGGTATTGAATCGGTATCACAGACACAATCTACCTTATTTCAGTTAGTTACTCCTTCTCCCTCATTTTTTTAATGTTAACTTGCTGACATATTCTCCCCCTAAAATACTAAAATCATTTCTGGTTTAATTATTTTAGGATTTTAATAAACAGCAAAATAACATGAGTTTAAATAAAACAGACGAAAATAAAACAAATAAAATAAAATAAAATAAACTTTAACTAAACTACATCGGACTACACATTATCATCATCAGGAATTACCTCACTTTTCTTTTTAACGCCGTTGACCTCTAGCAAATATTGAAAACGTGGTTTATCAAAGGCTTTTGTATAGAGGTCAGCGCGTTGAAAATCAGTATTAATTTTAACCACATCAATTAAGTTCTTTTCAAAGCAATCTCTTATGAAATGGTATTTAATACCGATATGTTTGGTCTTAGGATGTTGAACCGGATTTTTAGTTACTGCAATTGCAGCAGAGTTATCAACAAAAATAGGAGTAGATGAGAATTTTAAACCGTAATCCCGCATTTGCTGTTGAATCCAGATGATTTGTGAACAGCAACTTGCAGCAGCAACATATTCAGCTTCACAGGTTGACAATGCAACCAATGTCTGCTTCTTACACTGCCAGGTAACTAATCTTCTCCCAAAGAATTGACACCCTGCTGATGTAGACTTGTAGTTCATCTTGCAGCCTCCGTAATCCGAGTCACTATACGCGGTAAGCTCAAAGTCATCATCATGAGGATACCACAATCCAAGTGTGGGTGTACCCTTCAGATAACGAAAAATCCTCTTGACCCCGATCAGATGGTTGACCTTTGGTTTAGCCTGATATCTAGAACATAGACATGTAGCATACATAATATCAGGTCTTGAGGCAGTGAGATACAT
Organism: Flaveria ramosissima; assembly: GCA_025215565.1. Classification (NCBI taxonomy): domain Eukaryota; kingdom Viridiplantae; phylum Streptophyta; class Magnoliopsida; order Asterales; family Asteraceae; genus Flaveria; species Flaveria ramosissima. The sequence goes on from CM046034.1 coordinate 36,949,139, forward strand.
GAGGGATCCAATCATTCCTCGGTACATAGTGGCATCTACAAGATCTCCATTCTCATCAGGTGCTATATCATGATTCGTAGCAAGTGGAGTCCCAGCAGCAGAAGCATTCTCCATGTCAAAAAGACTGAGAATGTCTCCTACATACTTGGTCTGATGTAGAAAGATCCCATTAGGTGTTTGATCCACCTGTAACCCGAGAAAGAACTTCATCTCCCCCATAGCACTCATCTCAAATTCTTTCTTCATCACAACTTCAAACTCTTTGCATAACTCTTCGTTCTTTGACCCGAAGATTATGTCATCAACATATATCTGTACAAGCAGTAGGTCGCCATCCTTTTCTTTAATAAACAGTGTACAGTCAATGACTCCCCTGCGAAAGCCATGTTTCACAAGATGAGTCGAGAGTTTCTCATACCAAGCTCGAGGAGCTTGATGAAGCCCGTACAAAGCTTTGTCGAGCTTGTAAACTCTATCCCGATGATAAGGATCTTCAAATCCCTCGGGTTGACTTACATAGACTGTTTCCCTGATTTCCCCATGAAGGAATGCACTCTTCACATCTAATTGGTAGACTTTAATCTTCATGTACGATGCATAGGCAAGGAAGATACGAATTGCTTCCATCCTTGCCATGGGTGCAAACACCTCATTATAGTCAATCCCCTCGACTTGGCGAAAACCTTGAACCACCAATCGAGCTTTGTTCCTGATAATGACTCCTTGGTCATCCTTCTTGCATTTCAAGACCCATTTGGTGCCAATGACTTTAGCACCTTTAGGTCTATCAACCAGAGTCCATACACCTAACTTCTTAAACTGCAGAAGTTCTTCTTGCATGGCACTCACCCATGCCTCATCATTTAGTGCTTCACTTACATATTTTGGCTCAACCTGCGAAACAAAACATCGAAAAGCACCATCATGAATGTAACCTTTCTCCATAACTAAGGCGTAATCAGCTGAGTATAGCTGATTTCGGGTTTGTACTCCTGATCTGACATCCCAATAACATTGTCAAGGGGATGATAGACGTTTAGTCGTGATCCAGGAGTAGTAGGAACAGCCACCTCAGAACCGAGATTATGAACATTTGGTTCTGCATCTGAGGTAGTTGGAGTTTGAGGTTCCGAAGTCGAAGGTGCATCACTCGTAAATGCTTGTGGACTTTCAGGAACTGGAACCTGTTCCTCCTGACTGTTCTGATCATTTGCTTCAGCTTCATCTTCAGAGGAGGAGTCACTGTCATTGACTACTCCCCCTGACTGAGTAGATGATTCTCCCTGTGTGCTAGATGGTGTATTCAGAATATCATACATCATCCTAGTAGCTAACTCATCATCCGAGGGAGAGAGAGGAATGTTGAAGGACTTGAAGAATCCATCATAATCGAAGAAGTATGCAGGTCCTTTGCCAGTAGGTGGTGTGGTATATCTCTGAACGTCGACATTACACCACACTTCTACAAGACCCGTTGAGTTATTGTAAACTCGCTTGTTCGGTATGTTGTATCCTAGAAAAATTCCTTCATCTGCCTTCTCGCTGAATTTGCCTTCTTGTGTCTTCTTCAGAAGTGTACACGGCGCGCCAAAAGGTTCAAGATACTCCAAATTCGGTTTGCGTCTTTGTAGTAGCTCATAACATGTCTTTCCGTGGCGCTTGACTATTAGGACTCGATTCAGTGTATAACATGCATTTGCCACTGCCTCATTCCAGAATTGGATAGACAGTTTCGAGTCAGCCAACATAGTCCGTGCAGTCTCTATCAAGCTTCTGTTCTTCCTCTCAGCAACACCATTCATCTGAGGCGTGTAGGCAGAAGTGAATTGATGCACAATTCCCTTTTCCTTGCAGTATGCCTCCATCCATTGATTCTTGAATTCTGTTCCGTTGTCTGAGCGTACTTGTCTAACTTTTAGCTTGTAGAGAGATTCCAGTGTGGTTACTAATTCCTTGAATGACTCAAATGTTTCTGATTTGGATTTCAGAAACATTACCCAAGTGAACCTTGAGTAGTCATCAGTGACCATAAAACAGTACAAATCGCCGGCAATGCTCCTTGTACTGACTGGACCAAACAGATCCATGTGAAGAAGTTCAAGAGGAAGTTCTATTGAATGAACTTTCTTTTCCTTATGAGACTTCTTTGTCTGTTTGCCTTTCTTGCAAGCTACACAAAAGTCAGGAAGTTGGAAGTTCTTGACATTTACTCCTCTCACTAAATCCTTCTGAATCAAATGATTCATCTTCCTTTGACTAATGTGTCCCATTCTCCTATGCCAGGAGATTGAATCCTTCTCAGTAGCTTTAGAGAGAAAGCACTGAACCTCATGATCCGTTGTAGCAGATGTTGACAGATCCAAGACGTAAAGATCTTTATATCTTGAAGCAGTCATCAGAACTTGGTCCTCTGGGATCATGTAGTCTTTCTTCAGCACATAACACTTCTTGTTGTCGAAGATGACTTTAAATCCTTTATCGCAGATTTGGGAAACAGAAAGTAAATTGTTCTGAAGTTGTTGAATGTAGTTCACCTTATCAAACTTAACTTTCTGATTTCCCACTTCTCCCTGAGCTGTGATGTAGCCTCCCTTGTTTCCTGCAAAGGAAACATGCCCTCCTTTTATTTGTTTGACGTTTGATAAAAGGGCTCTATTTCCTGTCATGTGCCTGGATGCGCCGCTGTCTATAATCCATGTGTTAGTCTCAGCGCTATATCGAACACCCTGCACATACAAAGTAAATGAATTAGTTTAGGTTAGGAACCCAAGCCTTTACTGTCTTGGGTTTCCCAGAGGCATCACACATCATAAACTCCACCCATTGACCCTTAGAGGGTGAGGGTAGCTCAGGTTCCTTCTTGTCATCAGTATCAGACACGCAGGATGACTTCTCTTTCCATAAGCCAGATTTGTGCAATGCCTGTTTATGATAAACAGTCGTCTGGCTTACAGGTTGGACTTTAGGTTCACTAGATCTTCTAGGTGGAGTAAAAAACTCCTCTTAGAAGACCTAGGCCTAGAGTCCTGAAGATCAATCTTCTTCCTAGGTGTCTGATAGAAAGGACAATAGGAAGCAATGTGTCCACATTCTCCACAGTTGTAGCATGACCTGCTATCAACTTTATGAGTAGACTTTCTTTGTGGAGAAGTGCGTGACACACTAGTAACATCAATCACTTTAGGTTTTGACTCTTGTATGTTTGATGTTTTCTCTGGTTTAACAAAATTAACTGTTTTAACCTGTTTAACATATTCCATTTTTTGGTTAACTGGTTTTTGACTTGAAGCATGTGAAAAAGTAACATTTGAGTCCTTTTAGGTTCTAATTTGACTCTGTTTGACCCTGACTTTAAGTTAATTTTTTCAAATTCATTTTCCAGATTAACACAAGGCAATTTACCCTTTGCCTTTGAAGTGGCCTCCTTTTGTTTCTGTCCAGATTCAGTAGATGGACATGATGTGTCTGGATCAGTAACAAGAGGAGTAGTCACCACATGATCCTTGATGGGGTTGTTATTTACTGGTCTAGACTTAGTGTTCATCAAGCTCTCAGGTGGTGGTGGAACCACTTTGTAGCCTAATCCCTCCCCGTTATTCCTTTCTCTCACTAAGTGTTGAACTATGTGTGAAGAACTAGTCCAACTATGCAGTTTCTGTTTTAATGAATTAACTTCTACTTCTAGAACTGCCTTTTGCTTCTTAGTGTCCTCTAGGGAGTTTAGATAGTACCTAATGTCATTTGCTTGGTTAAAGGCAACTACTTCGGTTTCCCTAAGCTGTTTAGTCAATAGGTCTATCTTTTCTTTATAACTATGCTCATTTTGTTTTAGTACTCTATTAGCCTCAGTGCACAGTTGTAAATCTTTTACTAAGTTATCATTGTGATCTAATAACCTAGCAAATTTTTCATCAATGCTATTCCTAAAGGTATCACAATCAGAACAAGCATGATTATTAAACATTTGGTCAGTTGTACTTACCTGTGTTGGTTCAGAAGAGTTAGCCATTAGCATCAGAGTCTCTGGTTCTGGTGATTCTGACTTTTCTGTCTCTGACGTGGAAGTCTCCTCCTTTGGCTTGTAACTGACCTCGGCTGCAGTTGTTTCTTCACTATGTGACATTGCTATCTCAACTGCTAGATCACCTTCACTCGCAGAATCATCATCAATATCCTCAACACTGGCAATGTTAGATTCTCCTGGTGAGACAAACCTAAAACTCCAATCCTGTCCTTCATCATCATGAGCAGTCAAGGCTTTTGGATCCTTGTTTGATGAAGTAGAACTGGAGGCTTGCTTGTCTTGGCGAGTAAAGGATGAGAACGGGTTCCCATTACCCGTCTTCTTTGGCTTGACACATTCTCTCTTGAAGTGCCCCTTCTCTCCACAGTTGAAGCAGGTCACTTTGCTCTTGTCAAAGCCAAATGTGGTATCCTTAGTAGCTACCAGGTTCTGTCCAGTCTTCTTAACAAACTTCTTCGCCCTTCGGACAGCGCTAGCTAAGGCCCACATTATATCCATCCTCTCAAGCTCCATCTCGTCCACCTGCTCGTAGTCCTCATCTGCCAGATGGCAGTTTCCAATCTTCCCGGCAACAAGTCCATCATATGAATGGACCACTGCAGCTAAAAGATCCATATGCTCTCGTGCTACTTCTACGGTCACATTACCGAGGTTCTCGGTCTTCAATTTGGTAGCACTTGCTTCTGATCCGATATAGTGGGTACAAGACGACCCTGACGTGTCTGATCCAGAAGGAGAAGCATGTGAAGGACCTGACGAGCTAGACACAAATGCAGTCTGGAGAGGTGCTCCAGATGTCTTAGCTTGAGGCGTGGCGTTGTATAAAGCTGGATTTTGTGTGTACGAAGACTTCTGAGCTCTATACTTCATCCTTAGCGCTTCTTCTCGCAACTTAAGAATGAAGTCATTTATATCCAGCTTTATAAGCATTTCATTCTGTCTAAGGTTAGACACGAATGAAGCCCACTTATCAGGCAATCCGTCTGCGAAGTTGCTCACTTTCTCTTCCATAGTCGTTTCAACTCCATGTGTATGCAATTCGCTCATCAAGTGGTAAAATCTGTCTATGACTTCGTCTAAACTCTCGTTACCAATAGATGAGAAGTTATCGAATTCCTTCTTTAACTCCTTTGCCTTGATTGCCTTCAATGACGCATTCCCATCATATCTCTTCTCTAGCTCATCCCACAGTTTCTTGGACTACTTATTCTCTGAATACTGGTGGAATATGTCTTTGGGAATAGACTGTGTGATCAATGCATAAACCTTTTTCTCTGCATTGTACTTTACTTTCTGTGCGTCTATCATCCCACTTAACGTTAACTTAACTCCATCAGCTCCCACCGGTGTACTATAACCGATCTCAATGGCTTCCCACAGATTAGGATCTACTCCATTGAGGTAGATCTCAAAACGTTGTTTCCAGTGGGGAAACTCATCTAAAGTCAAGAGCTTTGGTGGTTTATTGTGATTACCCACCTCACTCTAAGCAACAACAGGTTCTGAATCCTCGAGTCCTTCCCAGCAGTAAAGGCTGACATCTGATCTTCCATGGCTAATAAACTTAGAATCTAATCAAACAAACTTTCACTGATGCGACTGAAGGATGCGAATGGTCTAATCGTGCGTATGAACTTTGCGACTGGTTCAATCGTGCGGCTGAACTGGGCGATTGGTTCAGTCGTGCGAATGAATGGTGCGTATGAGCTATGCGAACGAACGATTCAGTCGGCCGAATGAGGGTGCGACTAGGTCCAATCGTGTGAATGAGCAATGCGAATGGAGTCCAGTCGTGCGAATTGGTCACTCGTGCGACTGAAACTGCTGTTTTGCGAAAATTTCTAGGTTTGACGGGTTTCAGCCGTAAAAATTCGAAATTTCACAAGTCCTAATCGCCTAAGTCCGTAGAAACCAAACTTCGATGAGCAGGGAACGTCCAAGATCACTTTTGATGCCAAAGATTGCGTTTTTCGTGCAAAAACACAAACTTTTATGCAATCTTGATTGAATCAACACGTAATCAAGAGCCAAAGCTCTGATACCACTTGTTAGGACCTGGTATTTGAACGAAATACCTAGTGATTAGCGTGTTAAACCAACTCAAATAGTGCGGAATCCTATTTGATTGGCGATCCAATCAGTGAGAACACACGAAGAATCAATCAAGAATTGAATCAACGTAGAAATCGATTAGGAATCGATCTAATGTGTTCTGTGAACTTGGAGAACGATTTGGGAGGCTCTGGACGGCTAGGGTACGTCTGGAATCGTAATGGGATGAATGCTTACGTTTTTCCACGAATTGGGTCTATTTATAGGTTAGTATTGTTCAATCGTGCGACTGGGCCATAAGTATGGTTCAGTCGTGCGATTGAACCATGCGGTTGATTCATCCGCACGACTGAGTGTTCAGTCGTGCGATTGAGTCAATCTTATGTGTCAATCATACGACTGATCCAGTCTCCTGGTTCAGTCGTGCGATTGAGTCAATCGTATGAAGTTATTCATGCGTGTGGTCCATTCGCATGGGCCATTCGCATGAGAACTTCATTAAGTTAAGTTTGAATTTTTAATTAATATAACATAATGTGCAATCATTCAAACAATCATAAACCCAATCAATTCAATCACGACTCATTAATGAAATATTAAACATTACAAGTAACAACCAATTCATGTCATTTCATTAATCAATACAATTACATCATAATCAGACAGACAAGTTCATTACATTACAAATCATGATCTAGGGACATACATGCATCAACAAAAGTCTATCAACTGATGTAAAACGTGCAGCATCTTCATGGTGAAATTGTGAGACAGTCTACATCAGTCAACCCGAAGGATTCGAGTCCTTATAATCGGGTAGAGTTAAAACTGGACAAGGCCTCTCTACGGGCCTATCAAAGCCCTAGAGCTGGTATGAGAAAACTCTCAACTCATTTAGTGAAACAGGGTTTCGCAGCCGAGGAGTTATTGACTGTATTTTTTTATACGTATTCATCAAAGAAAAAGATGGTGAGTTACTGCTGTACAATAAATGTTGATGACATAATCTCGGTTCAAGAATGAAGAATTATGTAATGAATTTGAATCTGTAATGAAAGCAAAGTTTGAGATGAGTGCTATGGGGGGATGAAGTCTTTCTTAGATTACAGGTGGATCAGACACCCAAAGGAATATTCCTGCATCAGACAAAATATGTAGGTGATATCCTCAGTCGGTTCGACATGGAGAATGCTTCAGTTGCTGGAACTCCACTTGCCACTAACCACGATGTGGTAGCCGAGAAAATGGTGATCTGGTTGATGTGCTACAATGTACAGAGGAATGATCGGATCCCTAATGTACCTCACAGCCTCTTGTCCTGATATTATGTACGCAATGTGTCTTTGTTCCAAATATCAGGCAAAACCAAAAGTGAATCATCTTATTGGAGTTAAACGGATTTTTTGTTATCTGAAGGGTACTCCAACACTTGGGTTGTGGTATCCTCATGATGATGACTTTGAGCTTACAACGTATAGTGATTCGGACTATGGTGGTTGCAAAATGAATTACAAGTCCACATCTGGGGGATGTGAGTTCTTTGTTAGATGGTTAGTCACCTGGCAATGTAAGAAGCAGACATCAGTTGCTCTGTCAACTTGTGAAGCTGAATATGCATGATTTTCGTCGAATGACTATTCATCTATGGTTTTTCATGCAAATATGGAGCAATAAAACTCTATGGATTAGTCGACATTTTTCACAAATTTTACGAACAGAAGCTCTTATTTTCATATTTGCCACTCCTTACTGAATAACTACAATTATATTCATAATTATATTGATTATATTGATTAGGCGGCGAGAATTGTGCTGCTGTAAGTTACTGTTCACAAATCATTTGGATTCAACAGCAAATGCGCGACTACGGTTTGCAATTTTCTAACACCCCTATTTTTGTTGATAATTCTGCTGCTATTGTTGTCACCAAAAATCCAGTCCAACACCCTAAAACTAAACACAGCGGTATTAAATATCACTTTATACGTGACTGTTTTGAAAAGCAATTAATTGATGTTGTTAATATTTATACGGATTTTCAACGCGCACATTTGATAAACCGCGGTTTTTATATCTTTTAGAGGTTAATGGCGTGAAAAAGAAAAGTGATGTGATTCTAGACGAAGAAAAGTGCGTAGTCTGACATGTTTTTAGTTTCTTTTATTTTATTTTATTTATTTTATTTTCCTGTCTATTAAAATCCAAAAACACAAAAAGATGGTTAGTTTAGTATTTAATTCGTGCAGTATTTAATTACTTAAAAAAAACGAGGGAGGAGGGCAGCTTAGCTTAAAGAAATGAAATCAAATCTGTGAGTCTGATTCAACGCTTATGGAAAATGATAGTACACAGGGAACAAATTGTTTGGGACCTCAAAAGCACTTAAATGATTAAGATGCAAAATTCAAAGTATAAACCTGAGAAGTCTAAGCAAAATAAAAGGAAAAATAATAGTAAAACTAGTCTGCTACTGAGGTAACATAGAGAAAGTAGACCTAGAGGTTGCTAGTCCATTATATGATGTGTCGGTAGATTCAACACAATTAATGAGTAGACCTCATTGGTGATTTAAATTCAAACTAAGTTGTTCAACTTGTTGTGAGTTCCCATCTTATCCCCGGTTAACACAATCAACGTATTTCCAATAAGGGGTGACGAGCAAAATAAATGCCACAAATGTGTGCGGATGACCATAAAAATAAGCAAAGCACAAGAAAAAAATGTTAAGCGCAATCAAGCTAATGACTAATGTTGTTGGTGCGTTACATGCAAAAAGAAAAAAAATGCTCTCACAAGAAGATAGGTTGTTTGCCTCTCTGTTGTGCGATGGCATTGACCTGAGGATAAGCATAACCTAAATATTCTAGAATTCATTGTTGTTTGCGCCTCTCTACTGTGCGATGGCACTGACCTGAGGCTTGGCATCTCTCTGAAAGCTCTTAGAATAGTTTCTTCTTGTCAAATACCCGTAGACCGCTCAAAAATATCCTGAGGAATGTTGATTACCATATAAGTGTGGGATCCACTAATGCTCGTTGAAATAATATAACCTAACTCATCACCAATGTGAGTAAAAACTTTGTATGGATTTAAGAGGACAAATATACTGACATTCATCATGGCTGCAATTCTTGACAGTCAAAATCATTGTGTGCATCTTATAGCTCTAGTATGATTTCCTAAAATTGCTATGGACTCTCGGTCAAAACAAGAATCTAACATCAAAATGTTTTATTAAAATGTCCCAAATGATTCTGATATACCTGTATGATTCTATACGTTCCAGAAATGATCAAATTAACTTGAAGATGTGCTGTTCAGAAAGAAAAATCTGCTAGACGGTTTTCTAAAGGATCTCAATCCATCTCTAATCAAAAAGCCAAAAATATGTTTTGTTTTTTAATTTCAAGTTGTTTTTTTATTTTTCTAATCGTGTGTTAGGTAAAAGTCGGACTACTCAACTAGATGAAACCTATGAATCACTCTCACTAAAGGGGTCATGTCTGAGGTGACCATCATTTCAAATTAAAGGATCACTGTTGGACCAAAAGAACCAATGAGCCGGATCAGAAAACCTTTAAGTCCCACAGACGTCACAAAACAACTACTACTGAAGTCCACATCAGCTGAAGACAACAACTGAAGACAAAGTCTGAAGACACAAGTGCTGAAGACAAAGTCTGAAGACACAGTGCTGAAGACAAAGTCTGAAGATGTTGTCACAACAGCTGAAGAGGACTTCTTCAGTAGTTGTGACGGTTTGCTTTCAGTAGTTTTATATTTTCTATTTTCAGTAGTTTTGTAAAACGACTGAAGAGTTTGTTCTTCAGTCGTTGTAGCATCAGTAGTTTTTCTTTTTCAGTTGTTTCAAGTTTTACACTTAACACTCTGACATGTTCTCAGTAGTTGTGAACATTTCAGTAGTTTGTTAAGAAGTAGTTATTTTTGTACTAGATCTGCTAGTAATCACCACCCCGTGATTACAGCAGTGATTGCACTCTATATAAGGAGTGCCAACCTTATTGTAACTGTGAATGATTGAGCAATAATATTGAGCATTATTGAAACATTCCAAATCACAGAAAAATATTCTCTCGCATTTGTTACAAATAACATTCTCTTGCTATAACTTGACTAATTCATCTCTATTCCGCTGCATTACACTCTTATACTTCAAACTTGTGATCGTTGATCCTGTCAAATGGTATCAGAGCAGGTTAATCATTGATCGATCTAATAATTGATCATTGAAACTGCTCTTCAAGATCCAAGTTTGAGTGAATTAGTATTCCTTTTGCAAGAAATGTTATAGAGATTGAATTTTCTGTGTTTTTAATCATTCATCCTGAGACTTATTCTCGGTTTTCATTGAGTTTGTTGTGGTGTGTCAAAATTTTTGCTTGAATAAAATTGTTTTTGGTTTCAAAATGACTACTCCTTCCAATGATCCTCACAATACTGGTTCCTCAACCAAGCCTCCAATGCTGGTTAGGAATGAGTATAACATATGGCAACGTCGTATGCTCCATCACCTGTCTGTTAACAGTTCAGGTTGTTGGACATCAGTGGTACATGGTCCACATAAGCCTATGGTGAATAACCCGGAAACCAATCAAATGGTTCCGAAGAGGAAGGATCAATACTCAGATGAAGATAAGAAATTATTTGAGATAGATGCAAAAGCTCATGGAATTCTAGCCATGGCGCTACCAATGAAATTTATTCTGGGTTAATGCACTATGAATCTGCCCATGACCTCTGGAATGCCTTGAAAGAACAATTTGGAGGAACAGATGAGGTCTTGGCAAATAATAGAGAGATCCTTGCCCAACAATATGAGACATTCTCTCATAGGAAGGGTGAGACACTGACTCAACAGTTTGAGCGGTTCTCTTGTTTGATCTCTGAATTGAAAATGGTCAAACATGAGTACACTAATGTTCAGATGAATAACAGATTTCTCAGATCACTGCCTGAGAGATGGGACACATATACCATTGTCCTACGCTCCAGTGCAAATTTGGACAAACTATCTCTCACCCAACTTCATGGGAAACTACTCACATTTGAGAGAGAGATAGAACAAAAGAGAAAACTGTCTTCATCTGGTAAGCTCACTGAGGACTTTGTACCAGGCAATACTGCTCTGGTTAGTCATGAGTCAGAATATGCTTCATCTGAATGCCAGTATGATGAGCATATTGATTTCTCTTCAAATATTTCTGATTCAGCATTTGTGAGTGTTGATAGTCAATTTTCTGGGTGTAATAATGACAATCTATTTCATCATGGATGATCTCAAGGGGATTGCTGATGATGACTTAGAAGAGATGGATATTTTGAGCCAAATGGCCTTGATAAATATCAGATCTCAGAAGTTCTATAAAGAACTGGAAGAAAGTTCCCAGGACTCTCTGGCAAAACCAAAGTTGGTTTTGACAAGAGTAAGTTGAGGTGTCACAGATGCCAAAGGCTTGGACACTTTGCTAGAGAATGTAGATCATCTGGATCTAATTCCTCTGCACCTTTTGTGACTTTTCCTAGCAATAGTCAACAAAACAAAGGGCAACATCCTGTCAATTCTGGTCATCAGTCTCAACTACAATCTCCTGCATACTTTGTTCCTCAGGGTCAAATGCCTTATCCTTACCCGTGTTATTACATGCCACAAACCAGTCAAGTTCAGGCTCCTATGGTACCACAACCTCATGCACTTCCAGAACCTCAACCATCTCATCAACCCCTCAACGCCTCAACAACACAGCTTTTTCACCCCAGAAGTTGTTGATTGGAGTAGCTTGCCAGATGACATGTCTGGTCATGAACAATTGTTCACAAGTGCTGATCAACATGGTGGTGATAGTCCTTTTGGAAATCTGGCACTTATGGCTCTGGAATCAACTGAGGGTTCCTGCTCAACTGCATCATCTTCACAGGTAACTCAGGTATCTTCAGAGGCCAAAGCCAAGTTATGTTCTGAATCTTGCATTGCTGCTTTTGTCTCTATTAGAGAGGCAAATGTAGCATTAATAAATGAAAAACTTGAGTTTGAGAAAACTATTTCCAAAAGACAAGCTGAGTATGAGTCTGTTCTTAATAATAAAATGATGAGATTTATAAGCTTAAATGCCAATTAAATGATGAAAAGGCTAAGCTAGAGGTTATTCTGGAGGACCAGAAAAGTCTTAAAGAAACCCTTGCAGTCACCCAAGTAGAGTGTGATCGATGGGTGAAATCATGCAAAGGTTTTGAGATGCTTCTTAGTAAGCAATCAGCTTCCAATGTGAAGTTTGGCATTGGTTATAATCACACTGCTCCTCCTACAGATTTTGCTCCAAGAGTAGAGGTGAAATCTGATGGAGAAAGCAATAACCAATCCACCTCATCATGTGATTCACTTTCTGATAAAGCATCATCAAAAGTTGAAGTCAGCAATAAGCCCTCTCAGAACTTATCAGCTAATATTGATAGTTCAATTGCTGACACTCACATGATCAAAGAGTTGGTCAACTCAGGAGTTATGTCTGAAAGTCCTGAAAGGACTGGAGAGCAAGATTTAACTCCTGAAGTTCAAGCTCCAACTACTGACAAGAAGAAAACTGTCAGTAGAAAGAGTTTGAAGACTACTAAAGAGGAAGCCAAGAAAGCAAATAGTGCTTCCAAAGTACTGAAGAGCAAGTCTTCAGTAGTTTCATCCTCTTTAGTTGATGATCAACAAAAGATGAAAAATAAACCATGTGAAGTATGTGGTTTGTTTAACCATCTCACTGATGATTGTTGGTACAAAAGAGGATCCAAACTCAAAAATAAAGATGAAATTAAAGAGAAAATGGTAAAAATGAAAAATGAGTTTAAAGCCACATTTGTACCAGCAACATCAAATCCTGTAATCCTAAGTCCAAAAGGAAATCCAAAAAGGAAGGGGTTAAACAGGTAACAGCTGAGGTTGCTCAAAAGAAGAAGGTGCAACATAAGAACTTATCAAACTCCAGTCCTAATGTGTCTGAAGAGCTGAAAGCTCTATCACAAAATCAGACACAGCTGGTTATGATGGTTCAACATCTATTGGGAAGAGTCAACCAATTAGATGCTCCTATGTTGAATCCACAGAAAAGGAGGTCCAAGCCAAAGGATTCCTCTTTTCCACCATCTTCTTCCTCTCAAGCTGTTATTTCTAGCAAACTTGTTAGTCCACCATCTATTGATGTGAATAGGCCCAAAACCAAAAAGGTTTGGGTCTCAAAATCTAACTAATTTGCTTTGTTCTGCAGGGTTCTTCAACATGCCACAGAGGCATCTGGTATGTAGACAGTGGAGGATCCATGCATATGACAGGAAACAGATCACTTCTTAATGACTACTCTCAAGGAAAGAAGGGATTTGTATCTTTTGGCAATGATGCAAAGGGTTACATCATCGGCAAAGGCTTTGTTTCCAATGGGGAAATAAAGTTTGATGATGTTAACCATGTGGAAAATCTCAAGTACAACCTCTTGAGTGTCAGTCAAATGTGTGACAAAGGCCATGTTGCTCTTTTCACAAGTCAGAACTGCCGGATTCTGTCATCCAAAGTTCTGAGTTTGATTGACAAGGTGTTGGATAAACACACTCTCCTTAAGGCCAACAGGACAGGAAAGTGTATGCCTTAGATCTTTCTAAGAAAATAGATCTCAAAGGCCATCCTTGCCTATTTTCCAAGGCTTCCCCTCAAGAATCTACACTATGGCATAGAAGGCTGAGTCATGTTAATCTCAAAAACATAAATCAGCTGATTACCCATGGTTTAGTAAGGGGATTGCCCATGAAGGAATTCAAATGTGAAGATGACTGCACTGCTTGTCTAAAAGGAAAACAGCACAAAGTTTCATTTCCTTCCATAGAAGAACCTAAGTCCACAGCCTGCTTACAACTTCTTCATATGGATCTCTTTGGTCCTGTGAGAGTGATGAGTATGGCTAAGAAGAAATACTGTCTAGTAATTGTGGATGATTACTCTAGATTTGTATGGACTTTCTTCTTGCATTCAAAGGATGAAGCACCTCAGAAGATTATCAACTTTGTGTTGTATGTTGAGAAGCAGTATTCCCTCTCAGTCAAGTGTGTTAGAAGTGATAATGGAACTGAGTTTAGAAACAACACACTTGATGAGTTCTTCCTCTCAAAGGGAATCAAGAGGCATTTTAGCATTCCAAGAACTCCTGAACAAAATGGAGTAGTGGAGAGAAAGAACAGGACCCTTATTGAAGCTGCAAGATCCATGTTGGCTGACTCTGGATTGCCAATGACTTTTTGGGCTGAAGCTATCAATACTGCTGTTATGTCCAAAATAGAGCTCTAGTGAATAAGAGGTTGATGAAAACTCCATATGAAGTTCTTCATCATTTGGCCCCTCTAATTTCATTCTTTAAAGCTTTTGGATGTCCTTGTTTCATTCTCAACACAAGGGATCAACTCCAGAAATTTGATTCTAAGGTGGATGCAGGATATTTTGTTGGTTATTCATCAACTTGCAAAGCATACAGAGTCTTCAACTGTAGAACAAAGATGGTTGAAGAGACTCTACATGTTAAGTTTAATGAATCTCCAAAGGACAAGATTCCACAAAATCCTGTGGAGATATTTGATTTGGACATACTACAATATGCTCCTCATCAAACTCCTGCTGTTGCAAATGTCAACAGTTCTCCACCTGGTGGTACTGCTGGTGCTGATGATGATGATAGCAGTACTCACCTCTTCAGATTTACTGATCAACTGCCTGATTCAGCTAGACCTGATGTTCCTGCAGCTCCAGCAGCACAATCCACAACAAATGCTGATGAGATTTCTACAACTTCAACTTCCTTTGAACTACCATCAACTGATTGGTTTCAAGGAAATTCTTCACCATCACCATCTGTTGCTGCTGAGCCTGCTACAAACACTTGCACTGATCTCATTGTGTATCAAGATCTGAAGAATCACCCTATGTCTCAAATCATTGGTGTATCACTGCTGGTGTATCAACAAGAAGTCAATTGTAAATTTCTGCTTCTATGCTCTCTTCATCAGTCAGCAAGAGCCAAAGAATTATCACATTGCATTAAAAGACAATGGATGGGTTGATGCCATGCAGCTTGAGCTTCTTCAGTTCAAGAAACAGCAAGTGTGGGAACTTGTTCCTCTACCTCCAGGTAAGTGTGCAATAGGCACTAAATGGGTGTTTAGGAATAAGACTGATGAAAATGGGCTTATTGTTAAGAACAAGGCCAGACTGGTGGTTCAGGGGTTTGCACAAGAAGAAGGTATTGATTATGATGAAACCTTTGCTCCTGTAGCCAGACTGGAAGCAATTCGATTGTTTTTAGCTTATGCTGCTTATCAAAATCTTAAAGTTTTTCAAATGGATGTCAAAAGTGCTTTTCTGTATGGGAAAATTAAAGAAGAGGTTTATGTATGTCAACCACCAGGTTTTGAGGACAACAAACATCCTAATTGGGTGTATAAGCTTGATAAGGCTCTTTATGGGTTGAAACAAGCTCCTAGGGCCTGGTATGAGACATTATCAAACTTTCTTCTTGAAAATAATTTTACTAGAGGCACCATAGATAAAACTTTGTTCATTAAGAAAGCAGGGCAGCATAATCTACTTGTTCAAATTTATGTAGATGATATTATTTTTGCATCCTCTGATCCACAGTTGTGTGATGACTTTACAAAGCTGATGCAACAAAAGTTTGAAATGAGTGCAATGGGGGAATTACAATTTTTTCTGGGTTTGCAAATCAAACAAAAGGCTGATGGAATTTTCATTCATCAGTCCAAATATACAAAAAATCTTTTGGAAAAATTTGATTTGCAAAATTGTAAACCTTGTTCTACTCCCATGTGCAACACCACACAACTGGATACAGATCAGAAAGGTAAAGTGGTTGATGAAACACTTTACAGATGTATGATTGGGTCCTTGATGTACCTAACAGCTTCTAGACCAGATATTATGTTTGCTACATGTGTTTGTGCTAGATTTCAGGCTGCACCTAAGGAGTCTCATTTGATTGCAGTCAAGAGGATCTTTAGATATTTGCAAGGCACTCCATCTCTAGGTTTATGGTATTCTACTGGACATTCTGGTAAATTAGTTGCCTTTTCTGACAGTGACTATGCAGGGTGTAAATTGACCAGGAAATCAACTTCTGGTGGATGCCAATTCCTAGGCAACTGTTTGATTTCTTGGCAGAGTAAGAAACAAACTTCAGTTGCTACATCAACTGCTGAAGCCGAGTACATTGCTGCTGCAAGTTGTACATCTCAGGTATTATGGCTTCAAAACCAATTATTGGATTATGGCATAACTGAGACTAAGACTCCATTGTTAATGGACAGTTCTTCAGCTCTTTGTATTGTCAAGAATCCTGTCCAGCACTCTAGGACTAAACATATTGAAATCAGACATCACTTTATTAGAGATTGTTTTGAAAAAGGTCTGATTGATCCAAAATTTGTTCCTAGTGCTGATGAGCTTGCAGACATTTTTACTAAGCCTTTGGATAGTTCAACCTTCCACAACCTGGTGTTAAGGCTTGGTATGCTGCAGCTAGAATAAGTGACAACTACCGATAATCTCAGTAATAAATACTGATGATCATTGGTAACCATGTCATATATAAGTACTTCATTTGTTAAAACAGCTGATGTAGTTATAACAGCTGATGAAAGCACAACAGCTGATGTAACTACAACTGCTGATGTCAGAAATGCAGATAAGTACTGATGACCAATGAAACATTTTAATGTGGAGGTCAGACTGAAACAGCTGAAAAGCTAAGAATTGACGACAACAGCTGATGAGCAATTCCTCTTCAGTTGTTTTTCCAACTGCTGTTTCTAAACAACTGAAGCCACAACTATGTCTTCAGTAGTTTACAACTACTGAAGACTACCGCTAAGACTTCAGCTGTTTACATCAACTGATGACAAAACCATTGTCTTCAGTAGTTAAACAACTACTGATGACAAACACCATGTCCTCAGTTGTTTCACCACCTGAAGTCGGACTTGTCCTCAGTAGTTTAATAACTACTGAAGACTAAATCAAAGACTTCAGCTGTTTCAATGTCTGACAGTTAAAACCAAGTCTTCAGTTGTTTTATAACAACTGATGATCACACCAATACGGTCAGTCATTTCAACCTCAAAAAGTTAATGCCACGTCATCAGTTTCAGCAAATGATGACTCACCAAAAACCTTCAGTCGGTTCATAACCCTACCCTATAAATCCCTTACCAGAGTTTTTCTCACCTTCACTCTCAAACCTAACGTTCAAAAACTCTGTACCCTCTCTTCATCCATGGCGACCATGCAACTAAAACCTCGACACAACTGTGTCGCTCACCTTACTAAATCACCATTCTGGACCAAGTTTCACAACGCCATTGATTTAATGGTTCAGTCACCTTACCAAACAGCCTTCCTGATAAACCCCACCATATATGCCGAATCCCTTAGCCAATTCTGGACGAACGTCACTCTTGTCTCTGAGGAGAATGACACAGAGTCACTTCATTCATTCGTCCATAGCCAAAAGGTGGTTATCAATCCAGAGATTCTTCGCCAAACCCTCAACCTGGATGATGCCACTTTCCCAACTAGCTATCCAAAGGGCACCACTGATCTATCCTTTGCCCACCATGGATATGAAGGCAATCTGAGTGCCTCTACCATATTGAAGAAACATTTCCAGGATGCTGAACGGCTTATCTTTCATATGGTAAATGTTTGCCTGGCTCCAAAGACTTCATCATGGGATCAAATGTCCACAAGGTGGCAACAGGTATTGTACTCTATCCTTGAGCAACAACCTTTAAATTTTTCTGAAATATTATTCTTGGAGCTCAAGGATATGGCTCAAAAACAACTTTCTAACCGTTGGATACTATATCCTCGGTTTATAATGGCCATAATTGAAAACCAGCTTCAAGCTGAGGGACTTGTTGGCCTGGGAGTCCCTGCTATGGCTGTATTGCCTGAAGTATACTCCCGGCACAACTCTGACCAATCACTCAAAATGGCTGCCAAGCTGCGCAAACCCACGCAGCTGGAACCCACAGCCACCACCACAAAATCCAAAGTCCCCACCAAACCAAAACAAAACGAACCAAAACAGCTATTCAGGAAGATGAGTTACCTGAAGATGCTCCTGTACCACAAAGACAGGATATACTCACTGGTGTTAACCCCCCAGTAGTATCAGAGACTCACCCAGCCACAGCCGCTCAGGATTCCTCTCAAAAGGAACCTGAAGCAACCAATAAAGGGGTACCCACAAATCTGGAATCTTCCTCATTTGAGGAGATTGCCATTGAAACTCACCATTCTCCCCAGGTGCATAATACCCCATCTCCAAATGAAAATGCCCCCCAAAGTCCAACACTTATAATTGCAAATGTGCTGACTCAGCTGCATGCCTCTCCTCCTCCCAGACAACTATCTAAAGGGAAACCACAGATATTGAGGAAGAGGATCCACATGCTTCTGACAACCCACAGCACAGGGGTTTAAATGTTCAGTCTCCTAGTGTAGATACGGAGACAAGAATATCTGATGAGGCTGCCACCTCTTCTGCATCAGCACATGATCAGACTGAGGCCGGTAACATGGCTAAGACCTCATCAGAGGCAACAGCTGATGAAGGACATCGTCCTGAGGCTGGAAGTCCCCAGTTCCAAGAAAAAGGGGCACATGCTACATCTGGTCTACACCTAGAGCATGTACATCTTGCTACTCGCAAGAGGTCAGGTGATTCAGCATCTGCTGATGATGACCTGGGTTTCTTTTATGATGTTCTAGCCCAGAACACAATTCTTGAGGAAGAAGTCAGTAGACTACAAAGACTACTTGACCAATTCTCTCAAGAAGCAAGTCCATCTGATACCACCATACACCCACAGATGGCACCTTCACCTGAAGGTCTCCTAAACACTCAGCCACTACAAACATTCAATCCACCAGCCTCTACTTCTGGCACTGTTTCTCAGGGACAGAACCCCTCTGAGCAAACAGCTGCTATATTCCAAAAATCTCTACCTATCATCACCCCAATGATCACCGACATTGTGATCAAAACCTTGGATGATAAACTTCCCTCAATCATACTACCACTGGTGGAGGAGATTGTTAACACAAGGCTTTCTACTACTCAAACCCTTGCAACCAATGCAACCAAAAAGGGGGAGAGTCAGTCAGTGAAAGACAAAGGGAAGCGCATATTGATAGAAAGAGACCAGGAGGAAGAAGAGGTTGTTGAGAAAGAAACTGAGAAGGAGAAAGAGTATGTGAAGGGAGCTGACACTGATCAAGTGAGTGAAAGTCACAAAGACTTTCACATCACATACAAGAAGAGGAAGATGGAAAGAAAAGAAAAAGAACTCCAGCTTGATGAGATGGTCAAAATGGCGGATGATACACATAGCAAATCTATGGACTCCATTATTGACCAACTATACAGACAAGGGTTTGACACTGCACAGCTTGACTCAGAGATTAGAAGACTTGAAGTTGAAGAAATTAACTCAAGATGGGCAAGCTATGATGTGCTAGAAAGAGAAAGACTGGAGATCATGATCAGATTTATTGCTAAGTATCTTGGAAGATCATTGATAGAGATTAAGTCATGGACCAGGGACAGTATCTTGGCTATAACCACCAAGATCTGTACGTCTGAAGCATATACAAAGGGATTAGTGATTGAAGCCTTAAATGAAGCAGGTGCTGGAAAAAGAAATGAACTAGCAAAATACTCCAAAGCCTCACTCATTACAAGAATGCTAGAACAACCTGCAAAACCCACAACTTCAAAATCACCACTACCACAACCCATTAAACCAACTCCTTCACCCTCAAAACCAACAGCCGATGATGCATCCAAGAAGAAGAAGAGAAGGATGTTGAGGCTAGAAGAAGAAGAAGAAGAGGATGATGAGGAGGAAGATAGGCTGCCTCTTTCTGCAGTCCTAACTTTACCTAAAGCCAAATCTATGCCCATCACTCCCACCTCACAGATGGAAACTGTGAGAGTAAAGATTGAAGAAGAGCAACTTCAAAGGCTTCATGATGAGGAGATGCTAAAAAGTATAGATAAAACTTATGCTGCCTCTTCATCAATAATAAGTATGAAGAAAGAAGCTTTGAGACTGTACACCCTCGCCAACACATTTCAATACCAAAAAGAAAAGGTGAGGATGTGGCCTGATCCTAGGGTGGCTCACAGAATTGTGAAGAAGGACATTCCTGCACGATACAAGGGCCAGATAAAGAGGATCGTAGATGAAGAGATCACAGTGGTCCTTGTAGTGTCACCCTGGGAGATTGTAGAAGACTTCAAGAAAGCTTATGAGACTAAACAGCCTCCCCAAAAGATGTTAGAAAACAGAGTGATCAAGAAGGGGTTAGTCTACAAGAAGCTTGAGAACTTCAAACAGAATGAGCTCAGTCTGCTACTTGAAGGTAATCATCCTGATGAGTTTGCCTACAGACAGATCACAACTGTTGAGCTCAAAAATGGCAAACAGGCCAAATACATCTCAGAGCTGTATGGGCGTGAAGGATTATTCGATGGCGAACCAGAGAATCTCACTATGGAAGAACAAATCATGTTTCTCAGAGCATACACCAGAGAATCCTACAGGCTCATACATGGGAAGTAAGTTTCATGGATGGGGGAACAGCTCAGTGTCCAATTCCCCAATACAGAGCTCCCATCCACACTTTGCCAACCAAATTATCAGGGACTTACTTCCAGGCCGGTGCGTATATGGGTCATCTTCTCAACTGATCAAGAAGGAAAAAGACCATCCATTTTGCCAACAATAAGTGGGACCTCAATAAAGTTAAAGGTTTTGGCTGCATTGGTTCAGGGGGAGTTTGTTGGACCAAAAGAACCAATGAGCCGGATCAGAAAACCTTTAAGTCCCACAGACGTCACAACAACTACTGAAGTCCACATCAGCTGAAGACAACAACTGAAGACAAAGTCTGAAGACACAAGTGCTGAAGACAAAGTCTGAAGACACAAGTGCTGAAGACAAAGTCTGAAGATGTTGTCACAACAGCTGAAGAGGACTTCTTCAGTAGTTGTGACGGTTTGCTTTCAGTAGTTTTATATTTTCTATTTTCAGTAGTTTTGTAAAACGACTGAAGAGTTTGTTCTTCAGTCGTTGTAGCATCAGTAGTTTTCTTTTTCAGTTGTTTCAAGTTTTACACTTAACACTCTGACATGTTCTCAGTAGTTGTGAACATTTCAGTAGTTTGTTAAGAAGTAGTTATTTTTGTACTAGATCTGCTAGTAATCACCACCCCGTGATTACAGCAGTGATTGCACTCTATATAAGGAGTGCCAACCTTATTGTAACTGTGAATGATTGAGCAATAATATTGAGCATTATTGAAACATTCCAAATCACAGAAAAATATTCTCTCGCATTTGTTACAAATAACATTCTCTTGCTATAACTTGACTAATTCATCTCTTTATTCCGCTGCATTACACTCTTATACTTCAAACTTGTGATCGTTGATCCTGTCAATCACGTCTGAGGTGACCAATCAATTTCAAATTAAAAGGATCACGTCTGAGGTGATCAAATGTTTTCAAATTAAAAGGATCACCTCTGAGGTGATCAAATTTTTTCAAATTAAAAACGATCACGTCTGAGTTACCAAATCTGTTCAAATCAAAAGGATCACATCTGAGGTGATCAAATGATGTTCAGTTAAAAAGGTCATGTCTGAGATGATAATTGTTCATAATGTTATATCAAAAGGTAAAACTTTATGAAGATCATGTATAGGTTGGACTCACCTTAGTTTAGATTGCTTACTTTACTTGTAATAGGACTTTTGTTAGTTTCCTTTTGTATGTACTTAGATTTGTGTAGTTTTGCAGTCTAGCGAAACTGTGAGCGAATTTGTAAATTCGCTCACAGTTTGCTGTTCTTGTTTACCTGGCGAACTTATGTTCTGCCGGGCGAAACTATAGTTTCGGCATTACAGTTTCGCTGTCAGCGAAACTGTCTGCGAAACTAAGACTGCTATATATACTCATGTTAATTTTCATTGTAATGTAAGCTTGCAAAACCCTAATCGTGGATCATTGTTGCAAGTTACCTATTTCAAGCAGTTATTACACAGAAATATCATTGTGCTTTTTGTTATTGATTGTCATTGATCATTGTCTTATCAAGTATGAGTTAGTATTGTGTTCAATCTTCTCTATTATCATTGTTTAGCATGCTTGTTGGATATTGAGCGATTCTTCACATCATTTTCACTGTTATTCGATCACATGGACCAACAATATGGTATCAGAGCCTTAGTGCTCTTGATTTGTTGAGTTTTTGTGGTTTTTGTTCAATATCTAGTCTCAATCAATTTTCATTGAATTATAAGGTGTTTTTGACATGGAAATTGATTGAATTATGCTAGTTTTTGATTGAGGAAGATCTCACAATCATCAGATCTCAAATTCATTGAGTATTGGATGATTTCAGATTGATTTTGAGTTGAAAAAGGGTTTTGAGATCGATCAGCGAATTTACTGTTCTTTCAGCGAAACTGCCATCTTCTTTCAGCGAATCTATGGGTTATTTTGCTTCTGAAGTTGTTTTCTAGTGGTTCTGCGAAACTAATATTTTGAAAGAAAGTTCATCAGTGTTTGTGAACGGTTAACAAGCGAAATTGCTGCTGAAATTGTTTTTGAACGAAAGTTCAAGCTTGTTTCGTGCGAAGTTAACAGCGAAACTAAGCCAGTGGTGTCTTTGGATTAGCCAAAGTGCTGCCGAAATTGCTAGCGAAATTAGCTTCCTCAGCGAAATTATTAGCGAAAGTAATTTTTCAGCGAAACTGTCTGCAAAGTCATCATTTTCTGCGAAAGTGTCAGCGAAATTATTTTCTTCTCTGCCGAAACTAGAATGTCGAAGTTAACCACACTCACACTTGCTCATCTTGAAAGTGTTGCACCTAATAGGCCTCCAAGACTCATTAATGGAGATAATTTTGAAGATTGGAAGAGATGTCTCAATGCTTTCTTCTTCTACACTGATCATAACCAATGGGAATCGATTACTTCTGGTCCTCACATACCAACGGTTACTGTTGGTGATGTTGTCTCTCAAAACAAGGACCCATCTTCCTATACTGAAAGAGATCTAAAATTGATTGATCGTGACCAAAAGGCTTTTGGTGCTCTAACTCTCTGTCTAGCACCAGACATCTACAACCGTTTTGCAGAGCATAAAAATGCTAAATCTCTTTACGATGCTCTATGTGAATTTTATGATGGTAATGCAGATTTGGTAAAGGATAAGAGCATTCAGGCTGAAAAGGAATTCAATTCATTTGTGGGATACAAGAATGAGAGTCTGACAGATCTCACAAATCGTTTCTTAACTGTTTCAAGCACCTTAAAGAAATATGATGAAAGGCTTTCCAATAGTGAACATGTTAACATGCTTCTTGATTCTCTTCCACCTTAGTGGAGTCTTCAGGTGAGAATGCTTAAACAAGAAAGAGGGTTCACAGATTACAAGCTGATGGATATTATCAATAAGTTGAAATCCTTTGAGTTGGACATGAAAAGACGGGAATTTAACCAGACTATGATGCCCACATCTAGTTTTTCTCAAAA
This sequence comes from Flaveria ramosissima, assembly GCA_025215565.1. Lineage (NCBI taxonomy): Eukaryota > Viridiplantae > Streptophyta > Magnoliopsida > Asterales > Asteraceae > Flaveria > Flaveria ramosissima. The sequence continues at coordinate 36,972,878 of CM046034.1, forward strand.
TGCTGCTTTATTGTCATCCGCTGCAAACTCTCAAATACAAAATCCAATTCAAGGAGGGAGCAATACAAGTACTTTCTCGAGTGGGAACAGTAATGTTGGAAGAGATTTGGGTAATTCTAAGGCCAATGTTGAAACTTCAATTCCATCAGAAACAATGGCTCTTTTTGGAATGTTCGTTCAGAGTTATGAAGCACTTGTCGCTGGAGAACCGAAAGGGAAGGGAATGACTATGGAAGACATGTATCAGGTGGATCCTGATGATCTTGAAGAAACTGATATTCAATGGCAGATGGCTATGTTGACCCTTAGAGCTCGAAGATTTATGGAAAGAACTGGACGAAAGAATTTTGGTGGTCAAAGGCGAGGTTGCTGAGGAATTGCAGAGATTAATTCTTTCTATCGAAACAATTAGCAAGAGAAAGGTTATGGGCCTGAGAAGTGACAACGGCACTGAATTCAAAAATCAAATTCTTGATTCATTTTGTGCTCAAAAGGGAATTGTAAGACAATTTAGTGCTGCGAGAACTCCTCAACAGAATGGTATTGCAGAACGAAAGAATCGCACTCTTATTGAAGCTGCTCGTACAATGCTGATAGAATCTTCATTACCTATTATCTTTTGGGCTGAAGCTGTAAACTGTGCTTCATATGTTTTAAACCGAGTGTTGATTGTGAAAGATAAAATGAAGACTCCTTATGAACTTTTTCATAAGAGGAAGCCTCTAATTGATTTCTTTCGGGCATTTGGCTGCTCTTGCACTCTTCTGAATACTCAATCTCAAAAGACAAAGTTTGGTGCTGTATTTGATGAGTGTTACTTTGTTGGTTATTCTTCTTCTCAAAAGGCATATCTGGTTTATAACAAAAGAACACGTATTGTTCAAGAGTCGTTCTATGTTGATTGGCAGGAATCTAATTCTTCTGAAGTTATATCTGAACCAGCATGGTTCTTTGACTCCGATACTGTGTTTAATTCGCTCAGTCTGCCAGTTTTCGATGATGATGCGTCATTCCAAATGCTCAAACGAATATTATTTCACCATCTCCATCATCTGTTCATTCCAACTCGTTAGTAAATGAAGCTATTTCAACTGATGTTAGTTCATCTTCTTCAATGCTTGATCCGGCACCAACATCTGATTCTTTATCTCCTACATCTTCTCCAATACTTGATCCAACAACAACACTTGATTCACCTTCATCTAATCTTTCACCATCTATGAGTGACATTTCTTCAAACATCTTTCCTTCAGCTAGCGACTACAAAACCTTGAAAGATCATCCTCTTGATAACGTTATTGGATCTATCACTGATGGTGTTCGAACGCGGAGTCAATCTGGTTTGATTAATGTTTGCCTTTTCTCATGCTTCATTTCTCAAACTGTCCCGAAAAATATTCATGCTGCTCTACAGGATCCATGTTGGGTGGAGTCCATGCAATTGGAACTTCAACAGTTCAGAAAGCTTAAAGTTTGGACCTTGGTTGACTTACCTCCTAACAAATGCCCAATCGGTACAAAATGGGTGTTTAAGAACAAACCGGATGATCGAGGTGTAGTGGTGCGTAACAAGTCTAGACTCATTGTGCAAGGTTTTGCTCAAGAAGAAGGGATTGATTATACTGAAGTCTTTGCTCCAGTCGCTCGTCTTGAAGCAGTCAGAATATTTCTCGCTCATGCTGCTCATAAACAATTCAAAGTCTATGAGATGGATGTGCAGTGTGCTTTTCTCTACGGAGACATTGATGAGGAGATATATGTGTGTCAACCACCAGGTTTTGAGGATTCTGACTTTCCTGATAAAGTATTTAAGCTTGACAAATCTCTGTATGGTCTTCATCAAGCACCTAGGATCTGGTATGAGACCCTCACACAGTATCTTCTAAGCAATGGTTTCTCTCGTGGTACCATTGATATGACTCTCTTCAAAAAAGAAGTGAATGGTGAAATGCTTTTTGTCCAAGTTTACGTTGATGATATTATTTTTGGATCTACCAATTCTCTATTATGTAGAGAGTTCGAAGAGATAATGAGTCAAAGGTTTGAAATGAGTATGATGGGAGAAATGTGTTTCTTTCTTGGATTACAAGTTGAACAACAGAAAGAAGGAATTCTTATTCATCAGGAGAAGTATATTAAAGATATCTTAAAGAAATTTAAAATGAATGATGCTTCTCCAGAGATGACTCCATTTACTGCTCAGACTTGTCTCACTCCGGATGAAAACGGGAAACCAGTTGATCCTCATCTTTTTAGTTCCATGATTGGTTCTCTCATGTATCTTACCGCAAGTCGTCCTGATATCACTTTTGCTGTTGGATACTGTGCTCAATATCAGTCGGCTCCAAAAGAATCTCATGAGAAAGCTGTCAAGAGAATATTTCGTTATCTCAAAGGATCATCTCGTTTAGGGCTATGGTATCCATATGGAGGGAATTTTGATTTACATGCTTATTCTGATAGTGATTCCAATGGTTGCAGGTTAAACAGAAAATCAGTGTCTGGAGGGTGTCAATATTTGGTAAATTGTTTGGTGTCTTGGCAGAGCAAGAAACAGACCACTGTTTCTCTTTCTACAGAAGAAGCTGAATATATTGCTGCCTCTAGCTGCTGTTCTCAAGTTCTTTGGATACAACACCAAATGATTGATTATGGAATTAATTTTCTCCATACGCCTTTATTTTGTGACAATGAAGCAGCCATTGGGATTGCAAAAAATCCTATTCATCATTCCCGAACCAAGCATATCGAGACACGAATTCATGCAATTCGTGATGCTCAAAAAAAGGGTTTCATCGATATTATACCTGTTGATACATGTATGTACCTAGATCATGATATGAATGTAATAGATCTTGTTTGTTCTTACACTGATGTAATGTTTGGAATGATTAATGAAATGATGTTGATTGTTTGTGATTTACTATGTTTAATATTTCATTAATGAGTCGATGTTGAATTGGTTAAATAGGTTTGTGGTTGTTTGAATTGATACACATAATGTTATATAAATTAATACACATACGAATGGACCATACGCATGAATAACTCCATACGAATGACTCAGTCGCACGACTGAACCAGGAGACTGGATCAGTCGTATGATTGTAACATAAGATTGGCTCAGTCGCACGACTGAATACTCAGTCGTGCGGATGGATCAACTGCATGGTTCAATCGCACGACTGAACCATACTAATGGTTCAGTCGCACGAATGAACAACACTAACCTATAAATACAACCCAATTTGTGGAAAAACGTAAGCATTCATTCTATTTCGACTCCAGACGTACCCTAGCCGTCCAGAAGCCTCCAAGTTCATACTTCAAGTTCATAGAACGCTGTAGATCGATTCCTAATTGATTCTTAACGTTTGATTCAATACTTTATTGATTCTACGTGCGTTCTCACTGATTGGATCGCCAATCAAATAGGATTCCGCACTATTTGGTTTGGTTTACACGTTAATCATTCGGTATTTCTTTCAAATACCAGGTCCTAACAAGTGGTATCAGAGCTTTGGCTCTTGATTACGTGTGATTCAATCAAGTTTGATATAAAGTTTGTGTTTTTACACTAAAAACGCAATCTTTTGTGTCAAAAGTTGTCTTGGACGTCTCCTGCTCATCAAGTTTCGGTTTCTACGGCATTAGGCGATTAGGGTTGGCGAAAATTCGAATTTTTACGGCCAAAACACGATTAACCTAGAAATTTTCGCAAAACAGCAGCTTCAGTCGCACGAGTGAGCCATTCGCACGACTGGACTTCATTCGCATACTCCAGACGCACGATTGGACTGAGTCGCATCTTCATTCGTACGACTGAACCATCCGTTCGTAGTGTTCATATGCATCAGCTTCATTCGCACGACCGAACCAATCGCTTAGTTTAGCCGCACGATTGAACCAGTCGCATAGTTCATTCGCACGGATAGCCCATTCGCATCACCTAGTCGCACCAGTTTGACAGATTGTTTAGTACACTTAAAGTTAATCGACATGGAAGATCAGATGTCAGCGTTTACTGCCGGGAAGGACTCAAGAATCCAGAACCTACTGTTACTTGAGAGTGAGGTGGGGAATCATAATAAACCACCAAAGCTCTTAACGTTAGATGAGTTTCCCCACTGGAAACAACGTTTTGAGATCTACCTCAATGGAGTGGATCCAAATTTGTGGGAAGCTATCGAGATAGGTTACAGTATGCCGGTGGGAGCCGATGTAGTAAAGCTTACTTTGGGAGGGATGACTGATGCTCAGAAAGTTAAGTATAATGCAGAGAAGAGAGTCTATGCATTGATCACACAGTCTATTCCTAAAGATATTTTCCACCAGTACTCGGAGAATAAGCAGGCCAAGAAATTATGGGATGAGCTGGAAAAGAGATATGACGGGAATGCTTCGCTGAAGGCAATTAAAGCTAAGGAGTTAAAGAAAGAATTTGACAACTTCTCATCGATGGGAAACGAGAGTTTAGACGATGTTATGGATAGATTCTACCATCTGATGAGTGAACTGCATACACATGGGGTTGCTACTACCATGGAAGAAAAAGTGTCAAATTTTGCAGACGGACTGCAAGAAAAGTGGGTTTCATTTGTGTCAAATCTGAGACAGAATGAGATGCTGGCAAAGTTGGATATCAATGACTTCATTCTAAAGCTACGAGAAGAAGCACTTAGGATGAAGTACCGAGCTCAGAAGTCTTCATACACTCAGAATCCAGCTTTGTACAATGCCACTCCTCAAGCTAAGACATCTGGAGCATCTCTTCAGACTGCATTTGTGTCTAGCTCATCTGGTCCTTCACATGCTTCTCCTTCAGGATCAGAAACGTCAGGGTCTTCTTGTACCCATTACATTGGATCTGAAGCAAATGCTACTAGACTGAAGACCGAGAACCTCGGTAATGTGACTGTGGAAGTAGCTCGAGAGCACATGGATCTCTTGGCAGCAGTGGTGCATTCTTATGATGGACTTGTTGCTGGGAAGATTGGAAACTGCCATCTGGCAGATGAGGACTATGAGCAGGTGGATGAAATGGAACTGGAGAGGATGGACATTATGTGGGCCTTAGCAAGTGCTGTCAGGAGGGCGAAGAAGTTTGTGAAAAAGACCGGACAGAACTTGGTTGCTACTAAGGACACCACATTTGGCTTTGACAAGAGCAAAGTGACCTGCTTTAACTGTGGAGAAAAGGGGCACTTCAAGAGAGAATGTGTGAAGCCAAAGAAGACTGGGAACGGGAACCCATTCTCATCCTTCACTCGTCAAGACAAGCAAGCTAGTAGTTCTACTTCATCAAGCAAGGATCCAAAAGCCTTGACTGCCCATGATGATGAAGGACAGGACTGGAGCTTTCGGTTTGTCTCTCCGGGGGAATCTAATATTGCAAGCGTAGAAGACTTAGATGATGATTCCGCGAGTGAAGGAGATATTGCAGTTGAGATAGCGATGTCAAATAGTGAAGAAACAACTGCACCTGAGGTCAGCTATAAGCCTGAAGAAGGGACTTCCACAGCAAAGACAGAATCACCAGAACTAGAGACATCTGGTGCTGCGTTGATGGCTAATTCTTCTGAACCTCCTCAGGTAAGTACCACTGACCAACTGTTTCAAAATCATGCTTGTTCTGATTGTAATACATTTAGAGATAGCATAGATCAGAAATTTGCTAGGTTATTAGATCATAATGATAACTTAGTAAAGGATTTGCAACTGTGCACTGAGGCTAATAGAGTTTTAAAACAAAATGAGCATAGTTACAAAGAAAAGATAGACCTTTTGACTAAACAGCTTAGGGAAACTGAAGTAGTTGCATTTAACCAAGCTAATGACATTAGGTACTATCTTAACTCCCTAGAAGACACTAAGAAGCAAAAGGCAGTTTTAGAAGTGGAAGTTAACTCTTTAAAGCAAAAACTGCACAGTTGGACAAGTTCATCACACATTGTCCAACACTTAGTGAGAGAACGTAACAACGGGGAGGGATTGGGTGATAAAGTGGTTCCACCACCACCTGAGACCTTGATGAACTCTAAGAGTAGACCAATAAATAATAATCCCATCAAGGATCATGTGGTGTGTACTCCTCTTGTTAGTGATCCAGATTCCTCATGTTCATCAATTGAATCTGGAACAAAACAAAAGGAGGCCACTTCAAAGGAAAAGGGTAAAATGCCTTGTGTTAATCTGGAAAAAGAATTTGAAAAGGTTAATATAAAGTCAGGGTCAAACAAAGTCAAATCAGAACCTAAAAAGACTGTTAATGTTAATCTTTCACAAGTTTCATGTCAAAAACCAGTTAACCAAAAAGAAAAGGATGTCAAAAATGTTAAAACAATTAATTTTGTTAAACAAGAGAAAACATCAAAAGAAACAGAGTCAAAACCCAAATTAAGTGATGCTACTAGGGTGTCACACACATCTCCACAAAGAAAGTTTAATCATAAAGTTGATAGCAGGTCATGCTACAACTGTGGAGAGTGTGGACATATTGCTTCCTATTGTCCTTACTATCAGACACCTAGGAAGAAGATTGAACTTCAGGATTCAAAACCTAGGACTTCTAAGAGGAGTTCTATAACTCCACCTAGAAGAACTAGTGAACCTAAAGTTCAACCCATTAGCCAGTCGACTGTTTATCACAAACAGGCCTTACACAAATCTGGCTTATGGAAAGAAAAGTCATCCTCTGTGTCTGATAATGATGACAAGAAGGAATCTGAGCTACCCTTACCCTCTAAGGGTCAATGGGTTGAATTCATGATATGTGATGCCTCTGGGAAACCCAAGCCAGTAAAGGCTTGGGTTCCTAACCTAAACTAATGTTTTACATTGTATGTGCAGGGTGTTCGCTACAGTGCTGAAACCAACACGTGGATTGTAGATAGCGGAGCATCTAGGCACATGACAGGAAACAGGGCTCTTTTATCAAACGTCAAACAAATAAAAGGAGGGCATGTTTCATTTGCTGGAAACAAGGGAGGCTATATCACAGCTCAGGGAGAAGTTGGAAATCAGAAAGTTAAGTTTGATAAGGTGAACTACGTTCAACAACTACAAAACAACTTACTTTCTGTTAGGTCTAGAATCAGTAGATCTAGTCATTATGTATAGGCTTAGTACTTGAATTAATCTGTAATGAACTTTTGTACTTCATTATTGTGTATGCATTAAATATATAGGTTAACCCATTTATATATGTGTTGATTTATGCTTGGCTGCAGGTACAAACATAATACTTGGTCAATTACTGAAATTGACCAAGTGTAAGAAACACCTACGGATGAACATTTCGTTCTTCCGTAGATATATATTTTACAAGTAACAAAACATCCGAAGATCATCTACGGATGAACAAATCAACTGGAGTTCCAAGTGAATTTCAAGAAGTGCTGCGGAAGAACAAGAATACTGCGGAAGAACAAAACATCTGCGGAAGAACAAAACATCTACGGAAGACAATATTTCTACGAAGTCCAAACACTTGCATAATACAAGTGTTACAAGTCAACAAGTCAACAAGTCAACAAGGCGGTTATACGAATCCCGAGAAATCCGATGATTCCTTATCAGAAACAAATCAAATCCCAAGAGATCCGGTGTTTCCTATAACTGAAACATCTTTGTCTATAAATATGGATCCTAGGTTTCGATTCAAGGATGATTGAGTCAGACGATTGATTGATTGAGAACAGCAATAGCAATACAACAATCATCCAAAGTTTTTCGATCATCAAAAACATATACAACATCATAGCATTCATTGATATCATACATTCATTCTTTTGTAATCATCAACACATTATAATAAAATATTGATTAGTCATTAATTGTGTTTTGTTTCGTGTGTTCTTGATATTTCATTGATATTTAACGTTGCTTAAATACAATTAAACCAAATCAACGTTAATTCCGCTAACGTTGACTTGACATCGATTCACACTGATAATTCCTGTTGACGATCCTTGGATTCACAGGTGGTATCAGAGCCAAGTGCTCATTGATTTAGATCAATTGATCTATCAGTGTTAGTTGTGTTTTAATTGTGTTTGATTTCGCTTAACAGCAATCGTTTTTAATTAACTTGTTTCTATATTCAAATCAATTGAATAGTAGATCTTGTTAACATCATGAGCAACTTCAGTGGTTCATCTTACCAACCCCCGAAGTTGGAAACAAAAGCAGATTTCAAGTCGTGGAAAATCAAGTTCAGGAATCATGTAAACTATACTGATTCTGACTTGTGGATTTCCATCACTGAAGGTCCTTATATTCCTCCCACTCTTGGGCCGGATTATAATGACAAAAATCAACCAATCAGTACAAAAGATCTATCACCTGATGATGTCAAAAAGGTTAAAGTCGACATAAAAGCATACAGTCTGCTTAGTATGGCTTTACCTGAAGAGATATTAATCAGGTGTGAGAACTATAAAACAGCTCACTCCTTATGGAAGATTCTTCACACTCTCTGCGAAGGGAGTGATGAGATAAGAAGTATAAGGAGAGACACCCTCAGATCACAATATGAAACTTTTCATCATATTGAGGGTGAATCAATTCCTCAGCAACTTCATAGATTCATGCAGTTAGTCACTGAGATGAATATTCTAGAGTTGAAGTATACTAGTGAGGAATTAAACAAGAAAATGCTCCACACTTTGCCAGAAAGTTGGAAGCATACTGTGTCCATGTTCAAGAACACTATAGATCTTAAAGCTACTGGATTAGATACTCTGGTTGCAAAAGTGGAAGCTCTTGAAATGGACGAAAAATCAAGAAACAAGAGTGTGAGAACTCATGTCTCACCCTATCACTTCAAAGAAACAAATAATGTAGGAAGTGCTTTTATTTCAAACAATGAAAGTGATAACTCTTGTGCTAGGAGTGATGATGAGGAGGAAGTTAGCTTCTATGTTTCAAAACCTTCAAAGAAATCATCTCAAGACAAGCAGCAGAAGAATAAAGGAAGAACTGCTGATAGACAAGATACAACTGCAGCAACAACTAAGTCTTCCTTTTCAGCAAATCAGTCAGAACCAATAACTGTGATATTGGACTCTGAAGAACAAAGAGCAGCCTTTGCAGCTTTTAGCTCAAGTTTTCAAGCATATCTGGGAAGCTCTCTAACATCAGCCAATATCTGCTAACAAGACTTAGAAGAACTACCTCCAGATGTAGTGGAAGAGATGGATCTACAATGGCAGATGGCCATGATTGCTTATAGAGCTAAGCAATATCTCAGGAGAAATAAGAACTTGGCTTCAGCAAGCAAAACATCAAAGATTGGTGTTGACAAATCAAAAGTGAGATGCTACAAGTGCAATCTCTATGGACATTTCTCAAGAGAATGCAATCAACAGTCCTATCCAGAGATGAGACAACATCAGCAGCATCAACAACATCAGATTCAAGCAAATCAACAATCTTTTCAAAGACCTCTGCACAAGCAATCTCAACTGATCAATGCTTCCCCACCAGCCACCAAAGAATCAGCAGGACCAAGTAACTCAAAGGAGTCAGGGCTGATCATACTTCAAGATGGAACGTGTGACTGGAGTTTGTATTAGAAGGAAGTTTTGGAAGAAAATCAAGCATTGATGGCCCATATGGATCAAACAGTTCCACCAATGGCAAAAGAGGTAAAAGAAAGATTGTGTTCATCAACTTGTGTTAAGGAAGTTGAACGATATAGAGTCCATGCTCAACAGTTGGCTGATAAAGTAAAAGAAACATTGATTTTGAATGAATCTCATGTTAGAGAACATAAATTATATCAAATAAAAATTAATTCTTTGCAAAAGGATTTAGAAAAATTTGTTTCTGAAAATTATAGCCTAAAAGCCCAAGTTGAGCATTTGACCACTTCCTTAACAAAATCCATGGCTGATCATGCATCAACTGAAGTGAAACTTCAGAAGTTTCAATTATCATCTCAGCAATATGAGAAATTACTAACTTCTCAAATTGAATCAAAGAAAAGGTCTGGGTTGGGTTATAATGCGGTTGCACCACCTATAAATGATAATTACACATCCTTACCTACAACAATGACAAACACTCTGTCAAATCATTTTGTGCCTAGCACTAAGTTTGAAAAATATTCAACTAAAACTAAAATTAATGATAAAGCGGAGGTGAGTGAAACTGAATCATCTGAACCAGAATCATTAGATCAAAATGATTCAGAATTTGATTATGATAAGTGTGATGACTTGGATGATTCTGATGAACATGATGTTGATCAAACAAGCACTGGTAAAAATTTTCAACTGAAAGCCCATATTCCAAAAGTGCTTAAAGAAACAAAGTTGCCATACCCTCCTAAACAAAGAAACATGTTGAAGACCATCTACAAGAGGATAGCTCAATTGAATGAAGGTCTTCAAGAACTAAGTATGCAAGAATCCTCCAAGAAATTGACTGATGAATCTATCATCACTGAGGAAAGAGGAAAATTCAAAGGAAAGAAAAAGGCATCAGCAGATCATCAACTGAACAAGAAAACTTCAGCTGCTGATCTACGGAAGAGAAATTCAGCCCCAAACGATCAAAATGTGCACAAAATTGAAAAAGGTGAAGCACATTCAAAGCTAAAGAAGAAAGAGCCACAACAAAGATCAGCAAACAAAAGGAATGATTCTGAGAAAGAATCAGAAGAAAAGTATTGCAAATGGTGTGACATGAAAAATCATAACATTGAAGATTGTTACTTCAGCAGCTACTGTTCTATTTGCAATATGAACAATCATATGACTGCTGATTGTTACTTCAACAAACATTGTTCTATTTGCAACAAAAATAATCATTCCACACAGGAATGTTATTTCAACAAAAAGAACAAGACAAAAGGCTCAAAGAAGAAAGAACCAGACAAATCTGAATCAGATTCCCAATCTACGGATTCTGCAAAGGGTTCAAAACTGAAGAAGCATGAACAAAAATCAAAGGCAAAACCAAAGGACAAATCATCATCAAGTGTTAATATACTGAGGAAAAGACCATCTTTCCAGCAATCAAAAACACCACACAAGAGAGTGGATTTGTCAGACAAGGAATCAAAGGATGATGATTCATTCTTTGATAAATTTGAAAAAGGCATTCATATACCTCTTTCAAAAACAAAAGATAGTGAGACATTTAAAGGTTCATTATCAAAACAAAAGACTCAAGCAAATGAAGTTGATCTAAGTAAAGCAGAAAATATGAATCATGAATCTACTTCATCAACATCCCATTCAGCAGAATCATCCTCATCTAAATCAAATCAGAATGAATCAATCAAATCCGAAACTGAAACTTCAAAAAATATTCATGAAAGAGTAACTGTTTTAGATCCTGTTGACAAACCCAAGATCACTAAGACTTGGGTTGTCACTTCTAACTGATTTTCTTTTCTGATTGCAGGAACAATATTGGAGAGCTGACAACATGTGGTATGTTGACAGTGGTTGTTCCAGGCATATGACAGGAAACTGTTCTCTTCTCCATGATTTCAAACATAAAAATGCTTCTTATGTGGCATTTGGTGGGAATAAAAAGGGAGGTAAAAATGTTGGTGAAGGAATGATAACCAATGGTGTACTTAAATTTGATAAAGTAAATTACTGTAAAAACTTACAGTATAATTTACTTAGTGTATCTCAAATCTGTGATCAAAACTACACTACATTGTTTGATGACACTAACTGTTACATTCTTAAGCCAGGATTTATTGTCCCAGAAGATTGGATTCTCCTCAAAGCAGCAAGAAAAGGAAACACTTATGTCTTGGATATGAACAACACTTCTCTCACAAAACATGAAACTTGTCTTATAACTAAACTTTCAGAAGATTTGTCACAATTATGGCACAGAAGGCTTGTTCATTCTAACATGAAAATCATGAATAAATTGGTGAAACATGACCTGGTCATTGGATTACCAAATAAAGAGTTCCATTGCTCAACTCATTGCTCTTCTTGTTACAAAGGAAAACAACACAGAGTGTCACATAAACCAAAAACAATCAATACTAACTACACCACTCAAATTGCTTCACATGGATCTTTTTGGTCCTACCAATGTCATGAGCATTGGAAAAAGGCAATATTGTTTGGTGATAGTTGATGATTTCACTAGATTTACATGGGTCTTTTTCTTAAAACAAAAAAGTGAAACATCAGAAACATTAATGGACTTTGTCATCAAGATTGAGAATCAACTAAAAGTCAAAATTTTCAGGAGTGATAATGGTACTGAATTTGTTAACTTTGAACTAGATTCTTTTTGCAGGAGCAAAGGTATTGCAAGACAATTCAGTGCACCAAGGACTCCACAACAAAATGGAGTTGCTGAACGAAGAAACAGAACTCTCATTGAAGCAGCAAGAACAATGCTAGCTGATTCACAACTACCTATTACCTTTTGGGCTGAGGCTGTGAATACTGCATGCAATGTTCAAAATAGAACATTAATTGTCAAAGAGCATAACAAAACTCCTTATGAGCTCCTATTTAAAAGAAAACCTTACATAGGATATCTAAGAGTATTTGGATGTCAAGTAACTGTTTTGAACATAAAAGAGTCATTAGGAAAATTTTCAGAAAAAGCATATGATGGTTTCTTTGTTGGATATTCTTCAACATTAAAATCATATAGAGTGTATATTCCACAGCATAACATTGTGGAAGAGACCCCTAATGTATCTTTTGATGAAAATGTGTTCACTAAGTCAGTTAAAGGTTCATCATGGTTATTTGACATAGATGCTTTGTCTAAATCTTTTAACTATGATCATTTGACAAATGCAGGATCTGATGAAGTATGCTATCCATTTGTTCCACCTGTTATGACTGAAGTAACTTTATCTGCTGATCCCCCAAGGATACATCCATCTTCAAGTGACAATACTTCAGCAGAAGCAGATATTACATGTGCAACTGAACAAAATATATCCGGAGAAATTCCTTCGGAAGAACAAAATGCATCAGGAGAAATTCCTTCGGAAGAACAAAATGTATCAGGAGTTCCTTCGGAAGAACAGCATGCATCAGGAGAAATTCGTTTGGAAGAACAAAATGCATCAGGAGTTCCTTCGGAAGAACAAAATGCATCTGGAGTTCCTTCGGAAGAACAGCATGCATCAGGAGAAATTCATTCGGAAGAACAAAATGCATCCGGAGTTCCTTCGGAAGATTAGCATGTATCCGGAGAACTTCCTTCAGAAGACCAAAATGTATCCGGAGCAGCTCCTACGGAAGAACAAACTACTTCCGCAGAAGTTACTGCGGAAGAGCAAAATCCAACTGCAGATACTACTGTAGCTCAATTTGATTATTTCTTGAATTCTCAAATTGAGATGAATCAGTCAGAGGCAATGGAAATGACTAATCTGGAATCATCCATTCCAGTTGAGTCAACTCCATCTATGAGAATTCATAAAACTCATCCACTTAACAATATCATTGGAAATCCTGACAAGAGAACTACAAGGAGCCAAAGTGGTACAGCCAACCTTTGTCTTTTCAACTGTTTTCTTTCTCAAGTGGTGCCTCCTAACATTACAGCTGCTTTAAAAGACAATAGCTGGATTGAAGCTATGCAAGAAGAGCTTCAACGGTTCAGAAAGCAAAAAGTATGGTGTCTTGTTGATTTACCTGAAGGTCAACATCCTATTGGAACTAGATGGCTATACAAAAACAAACTGGATGATAGAGGGATCATTGTCCGAAACAAAGCAAGGTTGATAGCACAAGGATACACTCAAGAAGAAGGCATAGATTATGATGAAGTTTTTGCACCAGTTGCAAGAATTGAGGCAATAAGAGTGTTCTTGGCATATGCATCATACAAGAAATTCACTGTGTATCAAATGGATGTCAAGTGTGCATTCTTATATGGGAAAATTGATGAAGAAGTTTATGTGTCTCAACCCCCCGGATTTGAAGATCCTCATTATCCTCACAGGGTATACAAACTAGATAAAGCCTTATATGGTCTTCATCAAGCACCAAGAAAATGGTATGAAACACTATCATCTTTCTTACTTAAGCATGGCTACAAAAGAGGAACTATTGATCAGACACTCTTCCTCAAACAAGAACATCAAGATCTCTTAGTAGTTCAAGTATATGTTGATGACATTATATTTGGATCAACAAATAAGAGATTGTGTGTGAATTTTGAAGAACTGATGAAATCTGAATTTCAGATGAGCTCAATGGGTGAATTAACATTCTTCCTTGGCCTTCAAGTTCATCAAAGAGCAGACGGAATATTCATCAATCAAGAAAAATACATACATCAAATACTGAAGAAATACAATCTTGCTGATGTATCCTCATGCAAAACACCAGCATCAACAATTGATAAAATTGCTCCAGATCCCACTGGAAAATCTATTGATCAAAAATTATTTAGATCCATGATAGGTTCACTTATGTACTTAACTGCCAGTAGACCTGATATTATGTTTGCTGTGTGTGTTTGTGCTAGGTACCAATCTGATCCAAAGGAGTCTCATCTCAATGCTGTCAAAAGAATTTTCAGATACCTCAAGGGAAAACCAGGACTTGGTCTATGGTATCCCAAGGATGGAGATTTTACACTCTACTCATACTCAGATAGTGACTATGGTGGATGTAACAGCAATAGAAAATCAACAACCGGTGGATGTCAATTCATTGGACCCAGGCTAGTGTCATGGCAGTGCAAGAAACAAACAAATGTTTCTGTATCAACAGCTGAGGCTGAGTACATTGCTGCTTCAGCTGGGTGTTCTCAAGTACTTTGGTTACAAAACCAATTGCTTGACTATGGTTACAACTTTCTTCAAACTTCAATCTATATAGACAATACTGCTGCTATGTTTATCACTGCTAATCCTGTGCAACATAGTAAAACAAAACATATAGAGATTAGGTATCATTTTCTGAGAGATTGCTCAGAAAAGGGATTGATTAAGTTAGTCAAAGTGAATACATCAAATCAGCTTGCTGATTTATTCACTAAAGCCTTTGATTCAGTCAGATTTAATTTTCTGATTGAGTCTCTAGGTATGATTAACTTAGATTAAATTAAGTCCAAACAAACAACATGCTGTGTGCAATAATGCATCAGTATGACTTATGCATGGGAAATGATAGTACACTATAGCTTTGCCTATTTCTGCATAAACAAATAACAATATATCTCAACAAGTTTCTTGATATGTGAGTAGGTTCATCTTGAGTGGAAACAAAACTTAGTGCTTGCAAAACATAATATTGTCATAATTGTCTGTGGGAAACTTCATTTTGAGAAAACAAAGTGAGTCTTATCCTAATGTGATCAAATCATTCATCTGAACACACTATGTAAAACACTTTATACTATCTATCTTTGCAAATCATACTCCCTCTGTTTTGTGTGAACAAAGACCTGGGTGTATGATCACCATACTGATTATCAGTATCAAACGTGAAAAGATCATGCTCATCATCATCCCTCTGTTTTGTGTAAACAAAGACCTGGGTTAAAGGCACCTTTGTTTTACGTGAGTAAAGACCTGGTGACCTGATGATGATCATATCTAAAGCTCTCAAAAGAATCCTAAGTGATCAACTGTATATTATCTTGAGCTTTATCAACATCGCATCAATGAGATGCCAAATACATCTCAAGATAGCTATTATAATTTAAAGTACATAGTCTTAAGTGTGAAAAAGTGATGATTTGACTTGCAAAGGGAGGACAACACCTTTGTGAATCAAATGTGAAGCCCATGACAGTTATTTCTAAAACAACAAAACATGATAAACAGCATGCCTAGTTGATACATGAGCTCTTGTATGGATTTATAAGGACAATATACTTGCAATCAGAACTTGTTCTAGTATCAACTATACAACATAACTAATCAGGAAGAGGCTTAGCATTATAGTATGATCCCATCTTATGTGTATCTGATCATTATCATATATTTAAAGTTCATGATATTCCTCTTAAAGAAATTTATGATAAATGCTTATGTTCATCATTAATCACAAATTTAGGGGGAGTAGAATTCATGAAAAAGCAAAGCATCTAAATCAGCAGCAGCAATATCTATATCTTTATCAATTTGAAGAAATTGAAATCTGAGCATCACCTTAGCCGTTGGTTACATGAAATTTGTTTTTTAATCTCTATTTTCAATTTTCTTGTACTAAATTGTCATGTATACAAAGCCAACGAGGTCCTATAGCAATAATTGGTTCAACCAATGGAGTTGGGCCATACATACAAATGTGTGTAAATCAATATTAGTATATTAATGTTTATCCGTAGATTGGTAAACTACGGATGAATAAAGATCAATAATTTAATGATTAAAATTTCACCAGTAGAAGTTGTTGATCCGTAGATGTACTACGAAAGAGTAAATTGTGGATCACACAATTAATGTGAAATTACTTCTACGGAAGATTACAATGTGGGACCCACTGAATAAATCCGAGAAAATTAATATGTCTGAGGGTATAAATAAAGAGATTTGACTTGTCAAATGCATTATTCACTTTTTCAGCTCACTTTTTCAGACCTAGAAAATCTCACTCAACAAATTTTTCCCACTTTCTCAACATTCAAAATTTACCAAATCAAACCTTAAGCAAACATATATCTGTGTTCTTAATCAGCGTTTATTAAGGTAAAACATGTCATAATCATCAAGAATGAACAAGTTGATTCTTGTTTTATCTCACAACTGTTCGTATTCTTATATCAATAATGTGATTCTAACGAAGTCTTCTCTTATGAACAGATGGATCAACGATTTGCAAAAGAGCATAATGTGTGTGCTTTCTTGAACCCTGACGATCCTGTGTCAGAAGGATGTCAAGAAATTATGAGATATTTGAGAAGATCAAGGGTATTCTATGCACTATCTGCAGAGCCAACGATTTATCGCTCGCATATCAGTGATTTCTGGAATTCTGCACATATAGAAGAAGATGATGAAGGAATTATTGCAGAAGTAAAGAATCGAAGGCTGAGAATAGACGAACAAACAATAAGAAGGGTACTAGAACTGGGAGATGTTGAAGTTGGACACCATGATGTATTTGATAATGAATACATAGAAAAGGTTTTTCTCCTAATGTGGTATGATGGAGACTTTGAAAAGGCAGAAATCAAGAAGGGAAGACTGTGTAAGCCATACAGATTTTTGTGTCACACTTATCTGAAGTGTATGTCAAACAGAAAATCTGGGCTTGACAGATTTTCAAGACATATATCATCTGGTATCATTGGCATCTTTGAGGGAAGGACCTACAACTATTCAAAGTACATCTTTAATTGTTTGTGTGATCACATTCGAGTACAGAAGGCTGATAAGATGTATATGTTTCCAAGGTTCATTCAGCTCATCATTAATGCATACCTGCCTGGAACATCTGTGTAGGGTGGTGTGTTTATCCAAGCACACCTTGGCAGATCTGTGCTGAACAAAATCTCAGGGAAATATGAAGGAGGTGACATAGACATGTTTGCTCATGTGATTGATGCTAATGCAGACATACCTCAAGAGCTTGTTTGGGAAATTGATGAAGAGAGCTCTGCTCAAGACACTCCATCACCAGAAGCACCACAACAACAACAAACACCCCAAACTCAATCACCAGCCAGCCAAAATACAGAACCTATCTCTCCAATCCTCCACCTATCACCACAACAACAACAAACACCCCAAACACAATCACCTGCCAGTCAAAATACTGAACCAATATCTCCCATTCAACCCCAATCACCAATTCAGCTTCAGATGCAACTTTACCAACAACTTCCAAATTCAGATACTGAGAGCATCTACACTGGAGAGACAGAATTAGTCTCCGAAGCAAGTACAGTTAAACTGTCATTATCCAAGACTGAATCCCCTGTGCATTCAAATGAAACTGAACAAGTTTCTCCAGTGACTGACCTGCAACAACAACAAACTCTTCAAGAGCATGAAGATCAAGCCACTGAACCAAAGTCAAGCTCAGCAAGTGTTGATCATGAGGAAGTAAAAGAAGATGAGATTGAGTCTCAGCATCAGGAAATAGACAAAGAAGCAGATCAGGTTGATGTGATTGCTTATAATGAAGATTATCTGAGTGATGATGACATTCCTGTGAGCAAAAGTTATCTGGTGGCTGAGTACAAAAAGCTGGTGCTCAAATCAAATAAAAGAAAGGCAAGAATACAAGAGCTGAAGGGCATAATAAAAGAAAAGGATGAAGAATTGATAAGACAGCAAGCAAGAATAAAGAGACTGAGAGAAGATGCTCAAAGTGATAAAGAAGTCATTGATGCTCTGCTAGACAAGGAAGCTGAGCTTAAAGAGTCAGCAGAGACTGAGAAGAAAGATAAAGAAAAGATCATGAAGAGACTTGAACAAGCATCTGGGCTCAGTCAAACATTATAAAGAGAAAAGAAGAAGAAATTGAGCAACTTAAACTGAAGATCAGTTCATTGGAATCTCATGCTAAGACTTTAACTGCTCAAACAAAACAAGGTCCTGAGGCATCAAAAGAAATAATCTTGTACTCAAGGAAAAGAAAGTACCTTGGTACTGCTGAAAAGAAGCCAACTAATGAAAGTATTTCAAAGAAACAAAAGCTGACTTCTCCTGAACACACCCCCTCAATAGACTTATCTACTGAGAAGCCTATCTCTGAAAAGAAAGATGAAAGTGATAAAGAGTGGGAAGAATTAATCAAAGAAGACTCTCCTCCAAAACAAGAAGTCTCAAAGGCTGATGATCTTCTGACTACAAGTGACATATTTGAAGAGAGGCCTGAATCAACCATGTTCATGACACTTATAAACCATGGTTTCCCTTATGACATGGTTGAAAGACTATACATGACAGAGATGAAGAACCTGTTAAAAGAATTTGAGCTTGCATGCTTTATGATTCCAAATTGTGATTATGAAGCCTTCAGCACCTTTCAATCAATTCAAAACACAAAGAAGGAGTTGGGACATTGTGACACAGCCAAGCTGAGCAAATACAACATGACTTGCTGGTTACAAGGACATAACTACAAACCTCATGAGCTTAAAGGAAGATCAGTAGGGGAACTCAGAAGGATGATGGAGCATGTGATGAAAGTTGAGCTAGATACTGGAGTAAAATTCAGAACTGAAGCTCCACATCCATCTTATGAACAACAAAGCAAACTTCCTGCTGAACCTATAACAGTTGAACCTAAAGATCAGCACAAAAGCAAAGAGAAATTGATTAGAGAGCCAAGAGAAGTTATCCCCGGAAAAGTATGGCCACTTGGGACTGCAGTTAGAGAGATAACCGAGCAAAAGTCCACTCTAATACAACTGATAGATCATCTCACAACTCCCAGCTCTGCGGAAGAAAACAAGATCATGGCCTGGAAATATGATCCAGACTGGGATTGTGCTGTTATTAAAAGAACATCTGGAAGAGTTGAATACTTCCATGATGTACTCTCAGTGTTGAGTCTGCCAGAAAATGACATCAAAGATCTTCAAAGTTTAATCATCAGCAATTATCCAATTCACCCTAGAGGAAGAGATTTCTCAACCCTAGTGGGAAAGTTGAAAACAAAATTTAAAGATGATGTGCTTATAGAAGCCAAAAGAGAAGATGTAGAACATCAAAAGAAAATCAAAGGGCTAAAAAGATTCAAGACCAATGCCTCAGAACATGTAGATGATGAATTCTTGAAGAGGATTGGCTACAACAACAGAAACAAAGCAGCACTTAAATGCATTGAAGGGACTCAATTCACATACCCAATCACTGAATGGGGATATGTTGAGAAGACAAAAGAGTTGGTCCTACTGAGAAATGCTGAGAACAAGAAAGCTGAAAAGATCAGAATCTTTGATCCTGTGGAAATCAAACTGCTTCATCCCAGCTACACCTCATATCTTAATGACAAATTCTTTCCCAAGCTGTCTGATGAAAAAGCACAAAATGATCTGTTTCTACATGTCCATGTGATTCAAGTAATAGACAAACTACATGCCAAAGCATATAAAAGAAGGAGATTTAATGCTGGACTACTGAAGGGAACAACCTTTGATGAAGTAACAGAACTCAGAATAACAGAACAAGATGAGCTAGAAGTGGTGAATAACAACAAGATGTTAGACACACTCACTACAGAGGAAGATGTTCTGGGAATCAGTTATGAGACTCTAAAGAAGATCAGCAAGATGAAGATCAACTATAAGTATGATGATCAGAAGACTGCTGTTTCCTACTTCTACAACAAGATGATTGCCAGAATCAAGGATCTTGCAGTTTTGAAGGACTGATTGCAAGTAGCTAAGCCTAAGGGGGAGTATTGTTAGGTCTAGAATCAGTAGATCTAGTCATTATGTATAGGCTTAGTACTTGAATTAATCTGTAATGAACTTTTGTACATCATTATTGTGTATGCATTAAATATATAGGTTAACCCATTTATATATGTGTTGATTTATGCTTGGCTGCAGGTACAAACATAATACTTGGTCAATTACTGAAATTGACCAAGTGTAAGAAACATCTACGGATGAACATTTCGTTCTTCCGTAGATATATATTTTACAAGTAACAAAACATCCGAAGATCATCTACGGATGAACAAATCAACTGGAGTTCCAAGTGAATTTCAAGAAGTGCTGCGGAAGAACAAGAATACTGCGGAAGAACAAAACATCTGCGGAAGAACAAAACATCTACGGAAGACAATATTTCTGCGGAGTCCAAACACTTGCATAATACAAGTGTTACAAGTCAACAAGTCAACAAGTCAACAAGGCGGTTATACGAATCCCGAGAAATCCGATGATTCCTTATCAGAAACAAATCAAATCCCAAGAGATCCGGTGTTTCCTATAACTGAAACATCTTTGTCTATAAATATGGATCCTAGGTTTCGATTCAAGGACGATTGAGTCAGACGATTGATTGATTGAGAACAGCAATAGCAATACAACAATCATCAAAAGTCTTTCGATCATCAAAAACATATACAACATCATAGCATTCATTGATATCGTACATTCATTCTTTTGTAATCATCAACACATTATAATAAAATATTGATTAATCATTAATTGTGTTTTGTTTCGTGTGTTCTTGATATTTCATTGATATTTAACGTTGCTTAAATACAATTAAACCAAATCAACGTTAATTCCGCTAACGTTGACTTGACATCGATTCACACTGATAATTCCTGTTGACGATCCTTGGATTCACACTTTCTGTTTCCCAAATCCGTGATAAGGGATTTAAAGTCATATTCGACAACAAGAAGTGTTACGTCCTAAAGAAAGACTACGTGATTCCGGAGGACCAGGTTCTGATGATAGCTTCACGATATAAAGACCTTTATGTTTTGGATCTGTCAACAGCTTCTACAACGGATCATGAAGTTCAGTGCTTTCTATCCAAAGCCACTGAGAAGGTCTCCATCTCCTGGCATAGGAGAATGGGACACATTAATCAACGGAAGATGAATCACTTGATCCAGAAGGATCTTGTGAGAGGAGTTAACGTTAAGAATTTCAAACTTCCTGATTTTTGTGTCGCTTGCAAGAAAGGCAAACAGACGAAGAAGTCTCATAAGGAAAAGAAAGTTCATTCAATAGAACTTCCTCTTGAACTTCTTCACATGGATCTGTTTGGTCCAGTCAGTACAAAGAGCATTGCAGGCGACTTGTACTGTTTTGTGGTTACTGATGACTACTCAAGATTCTCTTGGGTAATGTTTCTGAAGTCCAAATCAGAAACATTTGAGTCCTTCAAGGAGTTAGTAACCACACTGTAATCTCTCTACAAGCTGAAGGTGAGACAAGTACGCTCAGACAACGGGACTGAATTCAAGAATCAGTGGATGGAGGCATACTGCAAGGAAAAGGGAATTGTACACCAATTCACTTCTGCCTACACGCCTCAGATGAATGGTGTTGCTGAGAGAAAGAACAGAAGTTTGATAGAGACTGCACGAACAATGCTGGCAGACTCGAAACTGCCTATCCAATTCTGGAATGAGGCAGTGGCTAATGCATGTTATACACTGAATCGAGTTCTGATAGTCAAGCGCCACGGAAAGACATGTTACGAGCTACTACAAAGACGTAAACCTAATCTGGAGTACCTCGAACCATTTGGCGCGCCGTGCACACTTCTGAAGAAGACTCAAGAAGGTAAATTCAGCGAGAAGGCTGATGAAGGGATCTTCCTAGGATACAACATACCGAACAAGAGAGTTTACAACAACTCAACGGGTTTAGTAGAAGTGTGGTGTAATGTTGATGTTCAGAGATATACCACACCACCTACTGGCAAAGGACCCGCCTACTTTTTCGACTATGATGGATTCTTCAAGTCCTTCAACATCCCTATCTCTCCTTCTTATGACGAGTTAGCTACACGAATGATGTATGATATCTTGAATACACCATCTCTTGATTCAACATCATCGAGCTCACAGGGAGAATCATCTACTCAGTCAGGGGGAGTAGTCGACGATAGTGACTCCTCCTCAGAAGATGAAGCTGAAGAAGATGACCAGAACAGTCAGGAGGAACAGGTTCCAGTTCCTACAAGTCCACAAGCATCTAACAGTGATGCCCCTTCGACTTCGGAACCTCAAACTCCATCTACCTCATATGCAGAACCAAATGTTCATAATCTTGGCTCTAAGGTAGCTGTTCCTACCACTCCAGGATCACGTCTAAACGTCTATCATCCTCTAGACAATGTCATTGGGGATGTCAGATCAAGAGTACAAACCCGAAATCAGCTATACTCAGTTGATTATGCCTCTGTTATGGAAAAGGGATACATTCATGATGGTGCTTATCGGTGTTTTGTCTCGCAGTTTGAGCCAAAACATGTCAGTGAAGCACTGAATGATGAGGCGTGGGTGAGTGCCATGCAAGAAGAACTTCTTCAATTTAAGAAGTTAGGTGTATGGACACTGGTAGATAGACCTAAAGGTGCTAAGGTCATTGGCACCAAATGGGTCTTGAAATGCAAGAAGGATGACCAAGGGGTCATTATCAGGAACAAGCCTCGACTGGTGGGTCAGGGATTTCGCCAAGTCGAGGGGATTGACTACAATGAAGTGTTTGCACCCGTGGCAAGGATGGAAGCCATCCGTATCTTCCTTGCCTATGCATCATATATGAAGATTAAAGTCTACCAATTAGATGTGAAAAGTCCATTCCTTCATGGGGAAATTCGAGAGGCAGTTTATGTCAGTCAACCCGAGGGATTTGAAGATCCTTATCATCGAGACAGAGTTTACCAACTCGACAAGGCCTTATACGGGCTTCATCAAGCTCCAAGGGCCTGGTATGAGAAACTCTCGACTCATCTTGTGAAACACGGCTTTCGCAAGGGACTCATTGACTGCACGCTTTTCATCAAAGAAAAAGATGGAGACCTACTGCTCGTACAGATCTATGTCGATGACATAATCTTTGGTTCAAAGAACGAAGAATTATGCAAAGAGTTTGAAGCAGTTATGAAGAAAGAGTTTGAGATGAGTGCTATGGGGGAGATGAAATTCTTTCTCGGGTTACAGGTGGATCAGACACCAAATGGGATCTTTCTACATAAGACCAAGTATGTGGGAAACATTCTCAGTCGGTTTGACATGGAAAATGCTTCTGCAGCTGGGACTCCACTTGCTACAAATCATTATATAGCACCTGACGAAAATGGAGATCTGGTAGATGCCACAATGTACCGAGGAATGATTGGATCCCTCATGTACCTCACTGCCTCAAGACCTGATATCATGTATGCTACATGTCTATGTTCTAGATATCAGGCTAAGCCTAAGATTAACCATCTGATCAGGGTCAAGAGGATATTTCGTTATCCGAAGGGTACACCCACACTTGGGTTGTGGTATCCTCATGATGATGATTTTGAGCTCACGGCGTATAGTGACTCGGATTACGGGGGCTGCAAGATGAACTACAAGTCTACATCAGCAGGGTGTCAATTCTTTGGGAGGAGTTAGTTACCTGGCAGTGTAAGAAGCAGACATCGGTTGCATTGTCAACCTGTGAAGCCGAATACGTTGCTGCTGCAAGTTGCTGTTCACAAATCATCTGGATTCAATAGCAAATGCGGGATTACGGTTTAAAGTTCTCTTCTACTCCTATCTTTGTTGATAAATCTGCTGCAATTGCAGTAACTAAAAATCCGGTACAACATCCAAAGACCAAACACATCGGTATTAAATACCATTTTATAAGAGACTGTTTTGAAAAGAACTTAATTGATGTGGTAAAAATTAATACTTATTTTCAACGCGGTGACCTCTATACAAAAGCCTTTGATAAACCACGTTTTCTATATCTATTAGAGGTCAACGGTGTTAAAAAGAAAAGTGATGTTATTCCTGATGATGATCATGTGTAGTCCGATGCATTGTAGTTAAATTTTTTCTTTTTCATTTTCTTTAACTATTTTATTTTTTGGTTAAATTAAATTCATGTTATTTAGTTGTCTATTAAAATCCTAAAATAATTAAATTCATTATGATTTTAGAATTTTAGGGGGAGAATAGGTCAGCCAGTAACATTAAAAAAAAACGAGGGAGAAGGAGTGGATAGCTGATATAAGGTAGATCGTATCTGTGATACCGATTCAAACCCTTTGGAAAATGATAGTACACAGGAACAAATCAAGAGGGACTTTAAAATTTTAATTTAGAAAAGATGCAAAATTCAAAGTATAAGTCTGTGTAGTCTAAGCAATATAAAAGGAAAGATGATAGAAAAACTGGTAACTACTAAGGTAACACAACGAAAGTAGACCTAGAGGTTGCTAGACCACAAATGATATGTCGGTAGATTCAACACAATAGATGATTAGACCTGACTGGTGATCTCAAGATCAAACTAAGTTGTTCAACTGACTGTGGTCTTCCATCTTATCACTGGTTAACACAATCAACAATATTCCAATAAGGGGTAATGAGCATGTAAACGCCACAAATGTGTGCGGATGACCATAAATAGAGCAAAACACGAAAAAAATGAAAGACAAATGCTATCAAGCTAATGACTTATGTTGTTGGTGCATTCTGTGCAAAAGAAAATTAAGCTGCTCTAACAAGAAGATAGGTTGTGTGCCTCTCTGCTGTGCGATGGCACTGACCTGAGAATAAGCATAACCTAGATATTCTAGAATTCATTGTTGTTTGCCGCCTCTCTGCTGTGCGATGGCACTGACCTGAGGATTGGCTTCTCTTTGAAAGCTCTAAGAATAGTCTCTTCTTGTAATAATACCCGTAGACCGCTCAAAAGCTCCTAAAGAATGTTGATTACCATATAAGTGTGGGATCCACAAATGTTAGTTGAAATAATTAAACCTAAAACTATCACCAGTGTGTGTCAAAAGTCTGTGTATGGATTTAAGAGGACAAATATACTGACAATCATCGTGGCTGCAATTCTTGAAAGTTCAAATCAATGTGGGAATCTAATAGTACCAGTATGATTTTCTAAATTTGCTAATGACTCTGGATGAAAACCAAGAATTGAGCATCAAAAGGTTTTGACAACAAGTCCCAAATGATTTGACTTGCTTGTATGATTCCAAAATTGAATTGGTCCAAGTGTGGTCAAACTAAGTAGAAGCTGTAGGATTCGATGTGCCCAAGACACTTAGAATATTGATGTGGTTAGTACGTTATGATCCAAGTCGGGTTATACCCAATAACAAGCTTAGCAAACACCAAATAATATTTATTGATGATATGATCATGCAATAAAATATTAACACCAATTTAGAAAATGGGTTTTCTAAATAAGTTGCATATGACATGGAACAATTTATTAGGATATATTGTTCAATGATATTATTTGTAATGTTATTTAGATGACATTACAAATTAATAATGGCTATATATGTTATACAATTAATGGGTTAGTTGTATACATTTTCTAAGAGGGACAAATTATAAGACCATTTTAACATGTGATTGTGTCTAACAAAAAAAAAGGGGGGAAACCTCTTTCAAACCCCATTTCGGCCGCCCCCCCCCCCTTGTTGGTCATTGGACCAATTTTGTTGATTAGTTACAACACATTAAAGGTCTTTGAATGTTTTCTTGGACCAGCCATCTTGACACATACATGCAACTAAACTCCAAGAAAAACTCTCTCTTCAATCCTCTCCAAACTCATGGTTTTGAAGGTGATATAGCAGCTTATTCTTGAAGTTTTGGTGACCAAAATCCTAGCAACTAAGGTGTTTGCTTGAAGGCTTGTGGGTATAGACGTTTGAGGACTTCTAGCTTGAAGTCTTGGCCATTAATCAGCCCTCATTCATCACTTTGTTGGACGTTTTTGAAGCTTACAACAGCCCTCTTTTTGGTCGTTTCTTGCTGCTCAAAGAGGTAGATTCACAGCTCATTGTGGCTGTGATTTTATGTAGTTTTAGTACATTTTCATAGCTTGATCATTCACATATTATGATCCTTTTCTTTGGGTTTGTTTTTCATCTAAAATGGTCACTAAGGAACATTATTTTTCAGCTTATAAAATGGGTTTTATTAAGTTGTAACTCCACTGCGTTTTTCAGAAAGTTTAAGTGGTTAAACATTGATTTTATGTTCTAGCAAACCCAACAATGGCATCAAGAGCCGGTTATGTGAATGACTTGCTTGATTTATCTTTTGAAATTGGTTTTAAAAGATGATATTAGACATGTTATAGGCTGATTTTGGGCTGTTATAGTTTATATGAATGATTCCCCAAACTTTCAAGGTCATATCACACATGCTAGTGATTAGACCTTGAAAGAAACATATTATGAATGTTGGTTGTTTGGACAATGATTAAAACCCAAAATTTCAGTTTATGTTGGCTGAAATTTGGGGTTTTAAATGGGGTCTTCATTATATGAATAGATGATATGATCATTGGTTGTTTAGTGCATAACCTAGCTTGTGGCCTTGTGTTGTTTGGATGATTCAAGTGGTTGTTTTATTCATTCAATTTGGTTGTAATATTTGTGTTTATTCATTTGGGTTGTAATTATTCATTCATTTGGTTATGTAATAATAGATTAGGTTCATTTCCTTTACTAGAAAAATGTATTAGGATACAATTTTGTAAAAGGAAGATGTACAAGATCAAGACCCAAAGATGGACACAAAGACACAAGAAACATGGAGCATTTGGATGCGGTTTCTAGTGGGAGGTTCTTGGAACTTTTATGATATGTTTGACCCTTAGAAAGACCATAGACAACACTTGTGATGGCAAACAAGTGTTGTCAACATAAGGGCTATGGTTATGCACATATGATTGTTAATGTTTTATGCTTGGTTGATTGTTTGTTGTCTTGATTGTTTGGTTGATATTTGGATATTCAAAGCAAACTAATTAACAAACTTAACAAGCTGAAAATTGATGGTTCTTAAAGATTAATAAAAGGTTATTAAAATTATTTAATGATTTTAAGGATTAAAATAGGTTTTAATCAAAGAACCATAAGGTACCTTGTATTTGAAAGCATGCAAATACAAGTACATAGAGTTTTCTAAACTTGTATTTTGAAACCTCTAAAACTTTTTTTCCAAACAAGATCAACACCGTCCTTTTACACAACACTTGAGTCACTTGGGAACTCTTAATGGGATAAAGGTCACCTAACCATTTTGAGGGAACTTGTGACTTGAGGTGAGAATGCCTTATTTGTGGGATAAAGGTCACCTAACCACTTGTTTTGGCAAACTCACACGTGGGTGTAAGTAGGGTGTCTTGATTTGCAAATCATGTCAAATGGATCACCTACGATGTGGTTTCCAAATGGTGTTGATGGGATTAACATGCCGACTTTACATATGATGTTTTAAGTCGATCCCATATTTCTAGAAGTTGCAAATGGTTGCAATCGTCAAACGTTGACCACCTTATTAATTTAAAACGTGGGATAAAGGTCACCTAACCACGATTTAAATGTAATGTTGGGTTCTAGATTTTAATATGAAAAGACCTTAAAAGGCATTAAATATTAAAATTAGCAATATCGAAAATACTAAAATTGATCTTTGTTAAATTTTGTAGATGGCCACCAATAATGAAAATCACGATAACTCGTCCGCGTCAAACCAATCACTACGAGCGATCCTCCAAAAGGAACGTCTAAATCATAACAACTTTATTGATTGGTATCGAAACTTGAGAATTGTTCTCAAGCAAGAGAGAAGATCATATGTTTTAGACGACCCTATCCCCGATCAACCTAACGAGGATGATGAGGAGGCCTTTAACGATTGGCTGAAATACACTGAGGACTCCGTCCAAGTGTCTTGTCTCATGCTAGCGAGCATGACTCCGGATCTCCAAAAGGAGTATGAACATCACGGAGCTTACGACATGATAACCCAGCTGAAGGAAACGTTCCAACAGCAAGCAAGGGTTGAGCGGTTCGAAACGGTTCGAGCGCTCCATGCATGTCGTATGGACGACAACCAATCTGTTTCATCTTATGTACTTAAGATGAAAAGTCATATTGACCGCATCGAGAGGCTAAACTGCCCTGTCTCGAAGGAGTTAGCCACGGATTTGATCCTAAATGGCCTAACCAAGAAGTTCGAGACATTCGTGTTGAACTACAACATGAATGCATGGGACAAAAGCATTGGTGAACTTCACTCAATGCTCAAAACGGCCGAGGCGGCCATGGGTAAAAGGGTTTAACCCGTTCTCACCATCAATGAAGGTGGGAACAACAAAAGGCCTCATCCCGCACCCAAGGCAAAGGTTGCCAAGGGTAAGGGACATGTGTGGGGAAAGGGGAAAGGGGTGGTAAGGGTACCACCCAAACCACAAGAGAAGAAGCAAAAGGTTGCTACAAATGACCCATGCTTCAAGTGTGGGGAGATAGGACATTGGGCAAGGAATTGTCCTGTCCATCTCCAAGAGTTGAAAGCAAAGAGGGATGCCGGGCAGACCTCAGGTACAATATACATGATACATATTGATCTTAATGTTACATCTTCAAACACATGGGTATTGGATACCGGATGTGGAACTCATATTTGCAATTTGTTGCAGGGGTTCACAAGAAGTAGGGACTTCAAGAAAGGGGATGTTAGCCTCTTCATGGGCAATGGAACTAAAGTCTTAGTTGAAGCTCGTGGGGACTACATCCTAAGACTTCCAAGTGGCTTGGAAGTTATTTTGAAGAATGTTTTGTATGCTCCTAGTTTGACTAGGAACATTATTTCTGTATCTCAATTAAGACATTATGATTATGTATTATCCTTTATTGAAAATGATATTCATGTTTCTTTAAATGGTATGTTCTATTTTAAAGCTATACCAATTAATAGTATTTATGAATTGGTTCATGAAAATACTTTAAATAGTTTATTGTACCAAACAAACACCAAGAAACTCAAGTTGGACTTGAGTGATACCTATCTTTGGCATTGTCGTCTTGGTCATATAAACAAGAAACGTTTACAAACACTTCAAAAGAATGGTCTCTTAAAAACAAATGAATGTGATTCATTTGATGTTTGTGAATCTTGTTTACAAGGTAAGATGACTAAGGCACCCTTTAGTGGAACTACCGAAAGGGCAAAAGATTTATTAGGAATCATACATTCGGATGTATGTGGTCCTTTTAAGCCAATGACTAGGAATGGTGAAAGATACTTCATTACCTTTACCGACGATTATAGTCGCTATGGGTATGTGTACTTATTAAGGCACAAAGATGAAGCTTTTGAAATGTTCAAAATCTTCAAGAATGAAGTTGAAAATCAACTCAACAAGTCAATTAAAGTTCTTCGTACCGATAGAGGAGGTGAATACCTAAGTGATGTTTTTCAAGATCATCTTAGGAGTTGTGGGATTGTCTCACAACTCACTCCACCTGGAACACCACAACATAATGGTGTGTCTGAGAGGAGGAATCAAACCTTATTGGATATGGTCCGATCTATGATGGCTAGAAGCACATTACCTCTATCATTTTGGGGTTTCGCTTTGCTCTCCGCGGCCCGTATTTTAAATATGGCCCCAACCAAAAAGGTGGAAAGGACACCTTTTGAGATATGGCATGGAAGAGTTCCATCCCTATCATACTTAAGGGTTTGGGGATGTGAGGCTTATGTTAAGACTCCCACCCCAAACAAATTGGAAGTCCGATCCACCAAGTGTATCTTTATTGGATATCCTAGAGATTCTATGGGATATTATTTCTATGATCCACTGGAACAAAAGGTGTTTGTTGCCAGAAAGGGTGAGTTCTTAGAAGCAAAGTTCCTTATGGAAGGAGATAACAGTAGAACAGTGGATCTTGAGGAAGATCAAGAACCACAACCCGATGCACGTTTGGTTGAAACTAGCACTCAACATGAGGATGTTGAAGATGATCAAATAGTTGATCAATACACACAAAACGTTCGCAGAAGTGGTAGAACTAGTAATCCACCTGAAAGATACGGATTTTTCATGGATGGATGCTATATGGTAGATTCAGATGAACCAACCACATACCATGATGCAGTGTCCAATTTGGATTGTGACAAATGGCTTGAGGCCATGAACGTTGAGATGCAATCCATGTATGACAATCAAGTTTGGGAACTTGTTGTACCACCTCTTAATTCCAAAGTAGTTGGAAGTAAGTGGGTTTTCAAGAAGAAAACCGATATGCATGGAAACTTGGATACTTATAAAGCTAGACTTGTAGCAAAGGGTTTCACTCAAACTCAAGGGGTTGATTATGATGAAACCTTCTCACCTGTAGCGATGCTAAAGTCTATAAGGATATTATTTGCCATAGCTGCTCATTATGATTATGAGATTTGGCAAATGGATGTCAAAACTGCTTTCCTAAATGGATATCTTGAGGAAGATGTCTATATGGTTCAGCCTGAAGGTTTTATCGATCCAAAACATCCTAATAAAGTATGCAAGTTAAAGAAATCAATCTATGGATTGAAACAAGCATCGAGAAGCTGGAATCACCGTTTTGATGAGGAAGTAAAGAAATTTGGCTTCATCAAAAACGCTGATGAGGCTTGTGTGTATAAGAAGGCTAGTGGGAGCACAGTAACTTTCCTAGTATTGTATGTTGATGACATACTACTATTTGGAAATGACATTCCAACCTTGGAAGGTGTAAAAACCTGGCTTGGAAGTTGTTTTTCCATCAAGGATCTTGGTGAAGCCGCCTATATTCTAGGAATAAAGATCTATAGGGATAGATCAAGGCGGTTGATTGGTTTGAATCAAAGTGCATACATTGATAAAATCTTGAAAAGGTTCAAGATGGAGAACTCTAAGAAAGGTACCGTACCTATTCAAAGAGGAACGATATTGAGTACGACTCAATGTCCAAGCTCAAAGGAAGAGCAAGATAAAATGAAGGCAATCCCATACGCATCTGCTATAGGATCTATCATGTATGCAATGATATGCACTCGACCGGACGTGTCATGCGCCTTAAGCATGACAAGCCGTTACCAGCAGAATCCTGGAAACAGTCATTGGATGGCTGTTAAGAACATACTTAAGTACCTAAGGAGGACAAGAGATATGTTCCTGATCTATGGATCTGGTGACGAGGAACTCGTTGTAAAAGGTTACACGGATGCGAGTTTCCAAACCGATCGTGATGATTCTCGGTCACAATCGGGATACATTTTCATTCTAAATGGAGGAGCTGTCTCTTGGAAGAGCTCCAAGCAGGATGTGGTGGCTCTATCGACTACAGAATTAGAATACGTTGCCGCCTCATTGGCAGCTCAAGAAGCTGCATGGTTGAAAAAATTCATTGCCGATCTAGGGGTAGTCCCTTCCATTCAGGACCCCCTAGAGATCTTTTGTGATAACGAGGGTGCGATTGCTCAAATCAAGGAACCCCGTGCTCATCAAAAGACTAGGCACATTGAGCGGAGATTCAACTACATACGAGATGAAGTTGAAAAGGGAAAGATATGTATTCGCAAAGTTCACACGGATCAAAACGTTGCTGATCCTCTCACGAAGCTCCTTGAAAAGGCAAAGCATGAATGTCATACTTGTGCCATGGGACTTCGATATTCTAGTGATTGGATTTGATCTGTACATTTTGTATTTGGATATGTGGAACTCTTTATTATTTGAATAAAATTATTTGGTTATAATGTTTCAATTAATGTTCCAATTTAGCATGTTTAATCCATGAGTAAATTGTTTACTCTAAAATGTCCGTAGTCGCTCATACTTGTGGGAACAAGTGTGAAAGTAAGATTATTATGAACTTGGATTGGTTGATATTCATAAGGATGAATATAGAGCAATAGGTTGCTACCAAGGTTCATAGATATTTGTGGGATACAAATATTGGACTAACCCGCATCTCAAATTTTACTACATGGAATCTTATTGATTGATCATAAGTAAATTTGAGTAAAGGCGAATATCATTTGGTATCCTCCGACCTGAGATACATATTGGGTTTTGATGTTCACCAAGTATTATACCTTGAGCATATTCTTCACTGTCCTGAAATAGTGGACAGTACATAAGGATATGTCCAGGTATAACACGAGGTGTTTGTGAGAAACGTATGTAGTCAAGATGGAATTTGTTCCTCTTATTCGTTGAGAGTTAGATGTCTAAGGTCTGATTAAGTTAAATCAACAAGGAATGATCATTCTGTGTCCTTGGATTTAACATGACATCTGAAACAAAAGGATAAATGATTAATTCACCTAAATCATTTCAAGTAGGGCACTTGAAAGGGATGATGTTATTGAATGGCTATAAGTCATGCGTATTAAGGGTAGTAAACCGTTGTTAGGCGGTATTTACTGCTTGCATCAATCTTCTATGAATCTTGGGCAAGTGGGAGATTGTAGGATTCGATGTGCCCAAGACACTTAGAATATTGATGTGGTTAGTACGTTATGATCCAAGTCGGGTTATACCCAATAACAAGCTTAGCAAACACCAAATAATATTTATTGATGATATGATCATGCAATAAAATATTAACACCAATTTAGAAAATGGGTTTTCTAAATAAGTTGCATATGACATGGAACAATTTATTAGGATATATTGTTCAATGATATTATTTGTAATGTTATTTAGATGACATTACAAATTAATAATGGCTATATATGTTATACAATTAATGGGTTAGTTGTATACATTTTCTAAGAGGGACAAATTATAAGACCATTTTAACATGTGATTGTGTCTAACAAAAAAAAAGGGGGGAAACCTCTTTCAAACCCCATTTCGGCCGCCCCCCCCCTTGTTGGTCATTGGACCAATTTTGTTGATTAGTTACAACACATTAAAGGTCTTTGAATGTTTTCTTGGACCAGCCATCTTGACACATACATGCAACTAAACTCCAAGAAAAACTCTCTCTTCAATCCTCTCCAAACTCACGGTTTTGAAGGTGATATAGCAGCTTATTCTTGAAGTTTTGGTGACCAAAATCCTAGCAACTAAGGTGTTTGCTTGAAGGCTTGTGGGTATAGACGTTTGAGGACTTCTAGCTTGAAGTCTTGGCCATTAATCAGCCCTCATTCATCACTTTGTTGGACGTTTTTGAAGCTTACAACAGCCCTCTTTTTGGTCGTTTCTTGCTGCTCAAAGAGGTAGATTCACAGCTCATTGTGGCTGTGATTTTATGTAGTTTTAGTACATTTTCATAGCTTGATCATTCACATATTATGATCCTTTTCTTTGGGTTTGTTTTTCATCTAAAATGGTCACTAAGGAACATTATTTTTCAGCTTATAAAATGGGTTTTATTAAGTTGTAACTCCGCTGCGTTTTTCAGAAAGTTTAAGTGGTTAAACATTGATTTTATGTTCTAGCAAACCCAACAGAAGCTGCCTATTCTGGAACCAAATCCAGTAGATTTCTATCTTAGGATTTATCTCTCACAAAAAGTCAAAAACAAGTTTAAATTTTTGTATTTTAGTTTAAGTTTCTAGTTTTTTTTTGTCATTTCAGTTTGTTTGTTTGTTGGACTACATCATGAAAATCAGTATGGGATTAACTCACCAAAAAGGTCATGTCTGAGATGACCACATGTGTTTTCAAAGGATAAATGGGTCACATCTGTTGGATTCTTTATGCCCAAGACACATAGAATATTGATGTGGTTAGTGCGTCATGATCCAAGTCGGGTCATACCCAATAACAAGTTTAGCAAACACCAATATGTATTTAATTGATGATATGATCATGCAATTAAATCATTGCACCAATTTCTGAAAAAAGGGTTTTCTAAAATAAGTTGTATGTGAGAAAGAACAACTTATAATTATATTTTGATCATGGACATTATTTGTAATGTTATTTAAGTTTGTTAAATAACATCAAATAATAAGAGTGTGTGTTTAAGTTATATATTTAAAAAGTTAAACTATATAACTAATAATAATAATACAAAATACAACTTGTAACCTTTTAGTGGGTGTTTTAAAATGGGAAACCCAATTTTGAAAGGGAAGTGGCCGCCCCCTTGAGGGTAATTTTGGTCATTTTGTTTTCTTGAAAACACACACCCATTAACACAAAAACACACTCTCCAAAATTCAGCTCTCTCTCTTACATGCAAGGGCCAAGAACACACACACTTTTCTCTCAAAACTTCTTGAAGAAAAGCTGCTGAAAATTCGATTTTCAGCATCCATGGTCCGATTTTGGTGCACAAAGCCTAACAAAAAGGGTGTTTGTTGGAGGCTTGTGGGTATGAACACTTGAGGACATCTATTCTTGATGTTTTGGTCATCCAATAGCAGCTCAATCTACATCTTTATCCACGTTTTCCAGCAGTCTTTTGGATGATGTTTCAGCCTCGGTTTTAACAGCATAACTAGAGGTAGTTTGTATGTTATGATTTGGTTGTCATTTCTTGTAGATAGCTAGTTCAAACACATATTAAAGATCCTTATATTCTTGGGTTTGTTTTTACTATGAAATGAACCTTAAATTTCAGATTATAAAACATGAAATTAAGCATTTAATCCGCTGCGTTTTCTTTGTTTAAATGGTTAAACTACGTTGTTAAGGTCCAACAAACCCAACAACATCTGAGGTGACAAATTGTTTAAAAGGATCACGTCTGAGGTGATCAAAGGTTTTCAAGTTAAAATGATCATGTCTGAGATGATCAATTGCTCATAATTTTAATTTCAACAGTTAAAAAGGGTTTGGGGAGGGAGTCTGCCCGGGGCCTAGGGCTGCCGGATGAGAGGGGAGGTCATGCTCGATCTCCCCTTGCCAAGAGTCTTGATTCTTATGTTGTAACGAGCTTGTAATCGTTAGGTTTTATCAATGAAACCAATTTTTGATAGTTCGTGTTATTGATTGTCTCTTGGTTTTTGCTGTTGTTTATCCTTCCGTCAAGAACATGCTCGGATGTCTACCGATCCAGTGACTTCACAATTGGTATGACCCATTCGTACGAATGGACCATGAGTATGGACCATCCAACCGAATGGCCCATACGATTGGCCCAGTCGGATGCTTAAGAACGAACGAATGAGTTAGTCGCACGATTGAGATCCAGTCGGACGACTGAAGAAGGGCGACTGAACAAATCGCACGACTGAGGCCCACTCGCACGACTAAAAGGTGCGTATGAGCCCAGTCGCACGATTGAATTTAGGGTTAGTATAAATAGAGGGAGAGTCGGTCGCAGAGACTCACCACCCTCAAATTAACCCTAAATCGCACGAACTAAAGTCACTCTACCCAAATTTCATTTGATCTCTATAAACCCACGTTTCTTGCATACTGACCATTGACATCGATTCTACAGGTAACGTGCGGTGAAGAAACACTACAATAACATTCAATTTGACACTGAATCTGGAAAATCAGACCTGTTAAACAACCGAGACTTAAGTGACAAAATAACCTAACTACACGACTCAAACAAATGAAATTAAAGATGTTAGGTGTTATATGAATGGATTGCGAGTCTAATGAACCAGAACACGAAGTCTAAAACTCAAAATTGGTGAAAAATTGAATTTGAATTGAACAGTCAGTACATCATGCGAATGGACAGGTTGATGAACTTCAGTCGCACGACTAAAGGGTGCGAATAGCTTAACCGCACGACTGAACCATGCGTATGAGTTCAGTCGCACGACTGGTGTAACCGCATGAGGTTACTTACGCATGAATTCAGTCGCACACTCAGTCGTACGCATGGGGTCATTCGCACGACTGAATCCCAGGCGCACGACTGATCTCAGTCGCACAACCTCATTCGCATGACAGAAAGATTTTTCTTTAAGTCCAAATGTTTCATGACATCCTTAGCCAATGGTACTAATGTTTATTTTGTTTGTGTAACAGATGGCGAGTCGATGGACTATGAGTACGAAGCACAATATCTGTGCTCATCTGGATCTGACATCCAGGAATGCTGCTGATTTTTTGGGCATTATCACCTTCTTAAGGAGATCGAGGATTGCACACGCCATATCTGCTCCCTGTACTCCTTATCGATCCATTCAGCAGGCCTTCTGGGATGGTGCGACAGTTGATCGATCCTCTGAGCCTCACTGCATCAGAAGTACCATCTTTGGAGAGGCTATAGCCATCACAGAGGAGGACCTAAGGATAGTGTTACAATTGGGGGACGATGCTGATTGTCCGACTAGACTACACCCCCTCACTGTCAGAGGATGCTTTCTTAGAGCCAAGTACTCTGGGGACATCAATGCTGGGGTGCTCAACAAGAGCAACCTCTGTCCCCAGTTTAAGTATCTTGCGCATGTGCTGCTAAAGTGTATAGCTTCCAGGAAGGGAGGTTTTGATGAGCTTTCCGACCAGATACAGAACGCATATGTTGCGTTGGTGCTGAACCACCCGTTCAGCTTCTCCAAGATGATCTTCACCTACCTGGTGGAGAACATTGAGGGGAAAGGGAAGGAGGGCTTCTGTATGTACCCGAGATTTATGCAGATGATCATAGACCAGAAGCTCCCCTCCCTGCCAAAGGAGAAGGATGATGCTGTTGTTCTTGAGGTGATGGATGATACCACCTTGGGGAGGATGAAGGTATACAGGGGGAAGCAGGTGAAACCCCCTGTCAGGAGACTGTTTGGGCATCTGGACCGGGAGGACTACGTGGTGCCAGCCAGGAGGAAGTGGCGCCACGACGATAGTAATTCTGATGTGGAGCAGATCGCTCTACCCACTCATGATTCAGATGATGATGACAGTGGAGATGCTGGAGATGACATGCCTATTCCACCGAGGGGCACAGCTTCAGACGTTATACCTCCAGTATCTGCCCCCACAGGCGACATAGCTGAGTCGGCTGGATTCCACCAGGACTTTATTCCTGGTGAGGAGGAAGACGAGTCTGATGAGGAGCCTTTGACGAGGACTGTGGGAAGCAAGGTTGTTCCCACAGAGCATGGACTCCGGGCGGTTGGTGAACGCCCCAGGGACTCGGGAGAGACTGCTGCAGATCCCAACTATGCTCCAGAGCCTTCTAGCCGTGTTCTAGGGGGAGCATCCACCTCGACTGGATCGAGGAAGAAAAGGATGGCTCAGCCCCACGGCTAGAAGAAGAAGAAGAGAAGACTCACCTTTGTCACCACCACAGCCACCACAACTACCACCACCACTACCACCTCTACAGCCACACCATCCACCACCACAGCCACCACAGCTACCACTATCACCACCACACCTCCCACCACTATACATATGCCAACCACCACCATATCTTTCACTCCTACATCACCTCCACCATCATTCAGACCCAACCCCATCTTCACCACAACCACCACCACCACTACTAGCCACCAAGCAGGACCCTCTTCACATCCCTCACATATATACGGTTCACCTCTACCTCCAATTGGGGTAGAGGAACAGCTTTCAGCGCTGAACCGGATGGTGATGTGTTTGTTAGCTGCTGATGAGGAGAAGACAGCGCAGATCCGTCACCTGACAGATCTTACTGCGGCGCAGTCTCAGCAGATCTCGGAGCAAGCTCGGTTGATCGAGGAGCAGGCCCAACAAATGGCTGCTCAGAGCCACGAGATCGCCCAACTCCAAGAGCACAGTGTCACATCTGCTAAGAAGATTGAGGAGTTGGAGGAGGCTAAGAAGACCATCATGCTAAAGCTTAAGGGATCTAAAGATGAGCCACTGAAGATTAAAGAGGGAGATAGTGATGATGGTGATGATGATGATGAGGATGATGATGAGGACGATGATGATGAGTCTGATGATGATGAAGGGATTGAAGAAGAGAGGACAGAGGAGAGGAATGAGGATGATGATGAAGAAGGAGGAGATGCAGCTGCATCTGCCTCTGCTCAAGGTCAGGAAAGGAGATCTAAGAAGAAACAAGACCAACAAGCTTCCTCCTCTGCCCCACCAAGTGATGACCCAGTGATCCAAGACAAAAGTAATGATTAGATGTCTATGTATTTGATTACTTTTGTATTTGAATCGTGTATTTAAACTTATGTATTCGATGTTTATATTAAGATTAATGCATTTCTGTCTTGATTATTAACTAATGATTGTTATGTTGAATGTTTAAATCAAACAGATCCAAACTATCAAAGGGATGAATTCGATGTTGCTCCCCTTCAGCAGGTCAAGACTCAGTTAACTATGATTCTTGATCTGCAAGGGATCGTCAGGAGGTCGGTGAGTTATACCCCTGAAGAAGGGGAAATAATTCACGATCTATCAAATGAGCAACTAGCTGAGATCTTCAAGCTAAATCCCGATGAGATCGTGAAGGATGCTCCAACGTGTGACTCTACTAGTGACGAAGAGCTAAATGATGTTGATGAAATAGAGATAGAAGATGTCACAGCCGAGCACTACCCTCAGTATGCTGACAACGAGGGAAATGTGGTCCCCAATTTGGGTGAATCCCTTGTCAGTGATACATTTGAGGTGTTAGATAAGATGGAGCAGGAGTCAGAGAAGACAGAAGGAACAGCCCAAGCCTCAAACGATGATGTTGATATTAGAAAGGCTGAGTGGACTGCTTGTTTTGAAGAAGTTCGAGCCCAACGCGCTGCACCTAAATAGAACGCTTACACCAAACTCTACAGAGTAAAGAAACATCATAAGGTGTCGGGCAGGATTATAGCGTGGGCATATTTTGAGGACCTAAACGTCTATGCAGTTAAGAGAGAGAAGGGCATATAGTACTTTAGATTTCCACATGATCTAAAGACTCTACCAGGTTTTGAGCTCAACCAGCTGGCCAAACTGAAGCTGTTGTATGCTGACCCAAGAAAGATGTCAGGTTGGTTTGAGGCTGCCCTGAGGAAGGAGTACCACACCAGGTGGGTTAACTTCAGACCCCAACAGCCTACAAGGTACATCAGAAGGTCTGAAGTTGATGCCATTACTGGAAAGCCAAAGATAGTGCTAAAGTGGAGTCCTCCGTGCACGATGTCAAGAATCCCTCTAAGGGAAATGCCACAGGACTTCACTCCACACTTTAAGTGGTGGTACTACGATTAGAGGACAGGAGAAGCGGTCATAGTCCTAAACAAAGAGGGCCAAATGGATACTATCAGGGTATTTGACCCGATGTGGCTTACCAACTTGTCAGCTAATGATGTCTACACTCTATACAAGTGGCCACTGTTCTATGACACGCAGGATATAGTACAAGCCCTCCAGTTCCAGAAAGTCATAAGACCCGCGTTTGAGATTCACGCAGGAGTCACAAAAGAGGATAAGTACAAGAAGTATGAGGAGGTAATGCAAAAAACAAGACAATAGAGAGATCGAGGTCCAAGGGGGAGTTTGTTGATACATGTATGTACCTAGATCATGATATGAATGTAATAGATCTTGTTTGTTCTTACACTGATGTAATGTTTGGAATGATTAATGAAATGATATTGATTGTTTGTGATTTACTATGTTTAATATTTCATTAATGAGTCGATGTTGAATTGGTTAAATAGGTTTGTGGTTGTTTGAATTGATACACATAATGTTATATAAATTAATACATTCAAACTTAACAAAATGAAGTTCTCATGCGAATGGCCCATACGAATGGACCATACGCATGAATAACTCCATACGAATGACTCAGTCGCACGACTGAACCAGGAGACTGGATCAGTCGTATGATTGTAACATAAGATTGGCTCAGTCGCACAACTGAATACTCAGTCGTGCGGATGGATCAACCGCATGGTTCAATCGCACGACTGAACCATACTAATGGTTCAGTCGCACGAATGAACAACACTAACCTATAAATACAACCCAATTCGTGGAAAAACGTAAGCATTCATTCTATTTCGACTCCAGACGTACCCTAGCCGTCCAGAAGCCTCCAATTTCATACTCCAAGTTCATAGAACGCTGTAGATCGATTCCTAATCGATTCTTAACGTTTGATTCAATACTTTATTGATTCTACGTGCGTTCTCACTGATTGGATCACCAATCAAATAGGATTCCACACTATTTGGTTTGGTTTACACGTTAATCATTCGGTATTTCGTTCAAATACCAGGTCCTAACAATACCCATTGATACGAAATATCAAAAAGCTGATCTTTTCACAAAAACTTTTGATAAACCCCGTTTTTATGAATTGATCTCTATGCTCGGGTTAATATCCTTTTAAATTTTTCTTTAAAGTCCTTAATTAAAAAAATATATAAAATAATAATAAATATATAATAAATAATTTTCATAATTTATATAAATTGTATATTCTTTGAAAATAAAATTTTGGGGGAGTAATTTCATAACCTGAGGTCGGAATTTAAAATGACGAGAAATGATTGTATATCCTGTAAGTATGTTCTTTATACATGACTGGTGCTAAAATGAGAAATGATAGTAACTGATACTGGTTTCTGTTTCACATATAAAAAAAACAACATTCAAGATGAATCGAACAGATTCTTTAACGATATGCTTGATAGACTCAGCCTGAAGAATAAAGTATACAACAGCTATATGATTTAAATTAAAACATCATGCTTAAGGATGTCTGGATTTACTCAATCGTTTTGGCTTGTACAAAAACTGAGTCCTGACAAAAATTGGATTAGAATGAATCTTTCACCCATCATGCTCATATAAGTCATATCCCTGGACCATGTCTGGTGTATTTCTGTATTTTTGTGTCTTGTGTTTGTGCTAATCTCCTCTGCTGTACGGAAGTACTGACCTGGAGTGATGATCTCCTATGTTGTACGATAGTACTGACCTGGAGCTCTCATCAGCACATGTTTAAATGGTCATCTCCTCTGTTATACGTGAGTATAGATCTGGAGCTCTCACCATTTTGATATA
This sequence comes from Flaveria ramosissima, assembly GCA_025215565.1. Lineage (NCBI taxonomy): Eukaryota > Viridiplantae > Streptophyta > Magnoliopsida > Asterales > Asteraceae > Flaveria > Flaveria ramosissima. The sequence continues at coordinate 37,014,176 of CM046034.1, forward strand.
ATTATGTCAAATCATCTAATCGATGAGTTCTTACCAGAATGTAATATTCTGTTTAGAATCACTTGCACACTAATGCACAAGCCTTGCTCCGTATAGATTGATTCAAAATTCAAGAAATCCTGAGGTTGGGTGAGGGTTTTTGCCAAATGATTGTGGGGTCCTAACATTCTAAAGCATTTAATTGAACCTTAACAAATCATAAGCTGTTTGTTGAAAAAGGATAAGGCATGAGTTTAAGTGGACAAATATATCAGCAATCGTTATTGATTTGTTCTAATTTCAACTGTTCCTGTGCAGATTGTGATAAGATCTCGTATTCAGTATGATCTCATTGCCGGTCGATGATTTACGATCATCTTTGTGTTCATAAATACCTAGAGGATGTGATCTCTGATTGATTTAGATCTTGTGTATGACGTTATCCATTCTTCTATAGGAAAAAAAATTAATAAAAGGGTGACAAAACTGCTCTTTCGCTCGTTGTTTCGCATGACGAAACTGCAATTTCGCTAGGCTTTCTAATCATTTTTAACTGTCTATCACTTAGCGAAATTGCAGATTCTCTGGGCGAAACTATAAATTCGTCTGGCGAATCTATAGTTTCGCCCTCTGCGAAACTATTTGCTATATAAGTCGTTTTGCAAAATTATTCTCTCATTTTCGCAAGATCGACCGTGTAGTTCTCTAGGGTTTATCCGTGACTTTATTTGGCGATTTTGAGTTTTCGTTGTGTTTTGGTCGGATTGTGTGTTCTTTTCGCATCGCCTATGAGTTTCGAACTTTGAACGATCATTTAATCTGGTTAATATTAACTCTTTTTAAGACATTTGAATTTTGACCCTTCGGTGTCTTTGCTGTTCATCCAGCGAAACTGCAGATTATTCTGCGAAACTGAACGAAAGTTCATAATTTCTCAGCGAAACTATGAGGTTATGCTTTCCGTGCGAACCTAACAGTTTTGCCAACCTATTTTCAGTTTCGCTGAATTTGGACTTACGTTTGTACAGTTTCGCCTGGTCATTTTTTTTCTTTTTGGACAGCGAAACTGTTATGTTTTAGCTAGCGAAACTATGTTTTCACCTGCCGAAACTAACAGCGAATCTATTTTAAATAATTTTCGCCTAGTCGAAACTGTCTTTTTGGTCAACGAAACTGACAGGTTTAATTAGCGAAACTAGTGTTTCGCTTGCCGAAACTGTCAGATTAAATTTTTTTTCATTATTATTATTTTCTTAACTTCTTAATTCCTTATTCAACTTATCTGATTTCTTCTTCAGGTTATCATGGCTATTCTAAAGTTTGATGAGCGGAACAATATCACCGCTATTTTAGATGATACTCATCCAAAGGCTGCTGGATTTAGAGATTGTATCAGATGGCTTCAAAGATCACCTATAGCCCATGCTATATCTCATACGACTACCATCTATGATCTTCATATCAGAGACTTCTGGCGATCTGCAGAGTATGACACTCGAGGAGATTCACAGCGGATTACTGCTAAAGTCATTGATCAAGAAGTGACGATCACTGCTGAGACTGTATCGAGGATATTAAGACTAGACGAAGATTCAGGAGATGAAGTCACCATGACAGATTCTGAGGTGTTCCAGGCATTCAGAAGTATGGGATATGAAGGACCAGCTTTTGGTTCTCGGAAGGAGATCAAGAAGTCATTTCTATCTAGGGAGTGGAGATACATTGCTCATGTTTTTATCATGTGTCTTGATCACCGTAAAGGTGGATCTGACGGTCTTAACATTGATTGGGCTAAGGCAATGGTGTTATGTTGTAAAGGAGAAAAAGCCAATATTTCCAAACTAATTTTTGCATGCATGGCTGAGAATGTGATGGCGTTAAAGAAAGACAAATGGCTGCTGTATCCCCGATTCCTTCAGATGATATTTGATGATCTTATACCTCATGTACCAAAACATGGAGAGATAAAGAAGCTGGTACAAATGAATCCTCGTATCTTTGCTGACTGCTGGGCCATTCGCCATGACTTTAGTGGAAAGATCACCCATCTTTGGGAAAACATGTATCCTCTAGAACGCTGGAGCTATATTAAACTGTTAGGACCTGGTATTTGAACGAAATACAGAGTGATTAGCGTGTAAACCAGATCAAATAGTGCGGAATCCTATTTGATTGGCGATCCAATCAGTGAGAACACACGAAGAATCAATAAAGTATTGAATCTAACATCAAGAATCGATTGGTAATCGATCTAATGTGTTCTATGAACTTGGAGAACGAATTGGGAGGCTTCTGGACGGCTAGGGTACGTCTGGAGTCGAAATAGAATGAATGCATTTGTTTTTCCACGAATTGGGTTGTATTTATAGGTTAGTATTGTTCATTCGGGCGACTGGACCATAAGTATGGTTCAGTCGTGCGGTTGAACCATACGGTTGATTCATCCGCACGACTGAGTGTTCAGTCGTGCGACTGAGCCAATCTTATGTTACAGTCATACGACTGATCCAGTCTCCTGGTTCGGTCGTGCGACTGAGTCAATCGTATGAAGTTATTCATGCGTGTGGTCCATTCGCATGGGCCATTCGCATGAGAACTTCATTGTGTTAATTTGAATGTATTAATTAATATAACATTAAGGGTAACCATTCAACCAACCACAAACCTAATTAACCAATTCATCATCGACTCATTTATGAAATATTAAACGTTATCAATCACAAACAATCAATATCATTTCATTAATCATTTCAAACATTACATCATAATCAGACAAACAAGATCTATTACATTCAAATCATGATCTAGGGACATACATGTATCAACAAACTCCCCCTTGGACCTAGATCTCTCTAATGTCTTGTTTTCTGCATCACCTCCTCATATTTCTTGTACTTGTCCTCTTTTGTGACTCCCGCGTGAATCTCAAACGCGAAGCAGAGTCTTATGACGTTCTGGAACTGAAGGGCTTGTACAATATCCTGCGTATCATAGAACAGTGGCCACTTGTATAAAGTGTAGACATCATTTGCTGACAAGTTGGTAAGCCACATTGGGTCAAATACCCTGAGAGTATCCATTTGGCCCTCTTTGTTTAGGACTATGACCGCTTCTCCTGTCCTCCAATCGTAGTACCACCACTTAAAGTGTGGAGTGAAGTCCTGTGGCATTTCCCTGATTAGGATTCTTGACATTGTGCGCGGAGGACTCCACTTCAACACTATCTTTGGCTTTCCAGTAATGGCATCAACCTCAGACCTTCTGATATACCTTGTAGGCTGTTGGGGTCTGAAGTTAACCCACCTGGTGTGGTACTCCTTCCTTAGGGCAGCCTCAAACCAGCCTGACATCTTTCTCGGGTCAGCATACAAAAGCTTTAGTTTGGCCAGCAGGTTGAGCTCAAAACCTGGTAGAGTCTTCAGATCATGTGGGAATCTGAAGTACTCTATGCCCTTTTTCCTCTTAACTGCATATACGTTAAGGTCCTCAAAATAAGCCCACGCTATGATCCTGCCAGACACCTTATGATGTTTCTTGACTCTGTAGAGTTTAGTGTAGGCATCCTGTTTAGGTGCAACGCGTTGGGCTCTAACTTCTTCAAAACACGCAGCCCACTCAACCTTTCGGATATCAACATCATCATTTGAGGCTTGGGCCGTTTCCTCTATCTTCTCTGACTCTTGCTCCATTTTGTCTAACACCTCAAATGTATCGCTAACAAGGGATTCACCCAGATTGGGGACCACATTTCCCTCATTGTCAGCATACTGAGGGTAGTGCTCGGCAGTGACATCTTCAATCTCTATTTCATCAACATCGTTGAGCTCTTCGTCACTGGTCGAGTCGCACGTCGGAGCATCCTTCACAATCTCATCTGGATTGAGCTTGAAGATCTCTGCTAGTTGCTCGTTTGATAGGTCGTGAATTATTTCCCCTTCTTCAGAGGTATAACTCACCGACCTCGTTACGATCCCTTGCAGTTCAAGAATCATAGTCAACTGAGTCTTGACCTGCTGAAGGGGAGCAACATCGAACTCATCCCTTTGGTAATTTGAATTTGTTTGATTTAAACATTCAACACATTAACCATTAGTAATTAATCAAAACAGAAATGGATTAAACTTAATATACACATTGAAGACATAGGTTTAAATACATGATTCAAATACAAAAGTAATTAAATACATAAACATCTAATCTTTACTTTTGTCCTGGATCATCGGGTCATAACTTGGTGGAGCAGAGGAGGAAGCTTGTTGGTCTTGTCTATTCTTGGATCTCCTCTCCTGACCTTGAGTAGAGGCCGATGCAGCTGCATCTCCTCCTTCTGCATCATCATCTTCATCCTTCTCCTCTGTCCTTTCTTCTTCAGTCCCCTCATCCTCCTCAGTCTCATCCTCATCATTCTCATCATCATCATCATCATCATCATCACCATCATCTCCGTCTCCCTCTTTGATCTTCAGGGGCTCCTCTTTAGATCCCTTTAGCTTTAACATGATCGTCTTCTTAGCCTCCTCCAACTCCTCTATCTTCTTGGTAGATGTGACACTTTGCTCCTGGAGTTGGGCGATCTCATGGCTCTGAGCAGCCATTTGTTGGGCCTGCTCATCAATCACCCGAGCCTGCTCTGAGATCTGCTGAGACTGTACAGCAGTAAGATCAGCCAGCTGGCGGATCTGAGCCGACTTCTCCTCATCCGCAGCTAATAAACGCATCACCATCCGGTTAAGCGTAGAAAGCTGTTCCTCTACCCCAATTGGAGGTAGAGGTGATCCATATGTATGTGAGGGATGGGCTGAGGGTCCTGCTTGGTGTGTAGTGGTGGTGGTGGTGGCTGTAGTGAAGATGGGGCTGGGTCTGTGAAATGGTGGAGGTGATGTGGGAGTGAAGGATATGGTGGTAGATGGCATCTGTACAGTGGTGGGAGGTGTGGTGGTAGTAGTAGTAGCTGTGGTGGCTGTGGTGGTGGATGGTGTGGCTGTGGAAGTGGTAGTGGTGGTGGTAGCTATGGTGGCTGTGGTGGTAACGAAGGTCAGTCGTCTCTTCTTCTTCTTTTGCCCGTGGGGCTGAGCCATCCTTTTCCTCCTCGTTCCCGTCGAGGTGGATGCTCCCCCTACAACACGGCTAGCTGACTCCGGTGCATAACTGGGATTTGTAGCTGTCTCTCCTGAATCTCTTGGGCGTTCACCAACCGCCCTTAGCCCATACTCTGTGGGAACAACCTTGCTTCCCACAGTTCTTGTCAAGGGCTCCTCGTCCGACTCCTCTTCCTCCTCACCAGGAACAAAGTCCTGATGGAAACCAGCAGACTCGGCTATGTCACCAGCTGGGGCAGACACTGGGGGTATAACATCTGAAACTGTGCCCCTTGGTGGAGTAGGCATATCATCCCCAGCATCCCCGCTGTCGTCATCATCGGAATCATGCTCTGGGAGCAATAGCCTCTCGTCGTCTGAATCACTATCATCATGACGCCACTTGCGTCTCCCTGGCGCAACATATCTCTCATTGGCCAGATGGCCGATCAACCTCTTCACTTGGGGCTTTACCTGCTTGCCCCTATACACTCTCATACGACCCAAAGTCGTGTCATCCATGATCTCAAGTGCCACAGCATCATGGCTCTCCTTGGGAAGTAAAGGCAGCTTCTCGTTAAAGATCAGCTGCAGAAACCTAGGGTACATACAAAAACCCTCCTTCCCCTTAGCCTCCAGGTTCTCCACCAAATAAGAAAAGATCATGCTCGAGAAGCTGAAGGGGTGGTTCAGCACCAGTGCCACGTAGGCATTCTGAATCTGGTCTGATAGGTCATCGAACCCACCCCTCATGGAAGCAATACACTTCAGGATCACATGCGCCAAGTACTTGTACTGGGGGCACAGGTTGCTCTTGTGGAGCACACCTGAGTTTATGTCCGTAGCATACTTAATCCTGAGAAAGTAGCCTCTAACAGCGAGTGGATGTAATCTGGTGGGGTGATCAGTATTGTCCCCAAACTCAAGAACTCTCTGGATATCAGTAGCTGTAACCTCAATATCATGACCAAGAATGGAGCTCCGTATACTGTAAGGCTCACGAGAACGATCAACGGAGGTATTCTCCCAGAATGCCTGATGTAACGACCTGTAAGGCGTACACGGTGTAGATATGGCCTTATGTATCCGAGAACGTCTAAGGAACGCAATGATCTCTGTAAACTCGGCCCCGTTCCGAGTCGTATGATCCAAATGAGCACATATGCTGTACTTTGGATTAATGGACCATCTATCAGCCATTTTCCTGAAACACAAGACACAGAACCATTAGTACATAATACATCACAATTCAGTTCTAAGTGTATAGTTTAATTTCATTTTGATTCATTCGTGCGAATGGATCATGCGACTGAAGTCAGTCGGTTGTCCTTTCGTGCGACTGAGCTCATTCGGGTGAATGAGACATGCGACTGAGTTCAATCTGCTGACTGAGTGTGCGATTGTTTCAGTCGGCCGACTGAGCTCATTCGCATGGTTCATTCGGCTGATTGAACCAATCGCAAGATTCAATCGTGCGATTGGAGTTCATCCGGACGACCAGTCGCCTGTCCCACTGTTCAGTCGCCTGTGGATCGAATCTTGACCAAAACAAGTGATTTAACATGTGTTACCGGTTCAATAGACTCGCCAGCTAGTCACTAATAACCTATTAAACTTAATTTTAACATTTTGCTTAGTTTAGGTAGGTTATTAGGTCATTTTTCAGTCCGTTTCTTGTTTTCAATTGAAAATCGAAAATCGCAAATTAGGGTTCCATTTCTTCAGATTTCTATGAGATTTCACTGCCATCTACCTGTATAAACGTCCACGAAAGTCAGACGATCAATAACAATGTGAAAGCACGGTCTAGCGAAATTTTGGCAGAGTAACGGTACGAAGAGCGATTTAGGAGCGATTGAGGGTGATGAGTGAAATGCGATCGACTGTGGCCCTTTAAATACTGAAGCTGAGTTCAATCGGCCGACTGGCCTCATTCGCTCAGTTCATTCGGGCGACTGAGGCTCAATCGTGCGATTGGCCCAGTCAGTCGCATTCAGTTGGCCGACTGAGGTTCAGTCGGTCGACTGACTCATTCGTGCTCTTTCATTCGCACCTTCAGTTAACCGACTGAGTCTCAGTCGGTCGACTGACTCATTCGCACCCTTCCATTCGGTCGAATGGATCAGTCTGATAAGCCATTCGGGTGAATGGCTCAATCTCATGTCCAGTCGTGTGAATGGGATCCATTCGCATGGTTGGTCCATACTTATGGTCCAATCGTGCGAATGGGTCATACTTATTAAATTTTCTGCCATTTTGAACATTTTACATTTAAAACCCTTTTAACTTTTGAAATTAACTTTATGAGCTTTTGATCATCTTAGACATGATCATTTTAACTTGAAACTTTTTGATCACCTCAGACGTGATCCTTTTAAACAATTTAGTCACCTCAGACGTAACTCTTTTAAACACTTTGTCACCTCAGACGTGACTCTTTTAAGCTTTGAAAACACGTGTGGTCATCTCAGACATGACCCTTTTAGTTGAGTTGATCCCTTACTGATTTTCATGATGTAGTCCGATAAACAAACTAACTAAAGTGACTAACTAACTAGAAAGTTAACATAACATACAAAAATTTAACTTGTTTTTGGCTTTTTGTGAGAGATAAATCCTAAGATAGAAATCTACGAGATTTGGTTCCGGAATAGGCAGCTTCAACTTAGATTGACCATACCTAGACCAATTCGATTTTGGAATCATACAGGCAAGTCAAATCATTTGGGACATGTTATCAAAACCTTTTGATGCTCAATTCTTGGTTTTCATCCAGAGTCGTTAGCAAATTTAGGAAATCATACTGGAACTATTAGATTCCCACATTGATTTGAACTTTCAAGAATTGCAGCCATAATGATTGTCAATATGTTTGTCCTCTTAAATCCATACACAGACTTTAGACACAAACTGGTGATAGTTTTAGGTTTAATTTTTTCAACTAACATTTGTGGATCCCACACTTATATGGTAATCAACATTCCTCAGGAGCTTTTGAGCGGTCTACGGGTATTTTTACAAGAAGAGACTATTCTTAGAGCTTTCAAAGAGAAGCCAATCCTCAGGTCAGTGCCATCGCACAGCAGAGAGGCGGCAAACAACAATGAATTCTAGAATATCTAGGTTATGCTTATCCTCAGGTCAGTGCCATCGCACAGCAGAGAGGCACACAACCTATCTCCTTGTTAGAGCAGCTTAAATTTTATTTTGCACAAAATGCACCAACAACATAAGTCATTAGCTTGATAGCATTTGTCTTTCTTTTTTTCGTGCTTTGCTCTATTTATGGTCATCCGCACACATTCGTGGCGTTTACATGCTCATTACCCCTTATTAGAATATTGTTGATTGTGTTAACCAGTGATAAGATGGAAGCCCACAGTCAGTTGAACAACTTAGTTTGATCTAGAGATCACCAGTCAGGTCTAATCATCTATTGTGTTGAATCTACCGACATATCATTTGTGGTCTAGCAACCTCTAGGTCTACTCTCTTTGTGTTACCTTAGTAGTTACCAGTTTTTCTATCATCTTCCCTTTTATATTGCTTAGACTACAAAGACTTATACTTTGAATTTTTGCATCTTTTCTAAATTAACTTTTAAAGTCCCTCTTGATTTGTTCCTGTGTACTATCATTTTCCAAAGGGTTTGAATCGGTATCACAGATACGATCTACCTTATATTAGCTTTCCACTCCTTCTCCCTCGTTTTTTTTAATGTTATTGGCTAACTTATTCTCCCCCTAAAATACTAAAATCATAACTGGTTTAATTATTCTAGGATTTTAATAAACAGCTGAATAACATGAATTTAATTTAAACAGACTAAACTAAATAAAGTAAATAAAATTAAAATAAATAAAAAAAATTTAACTAAGAACGCATCGGACTACACATGATCATCATCAGGAATAACATCACTTTTCTTTTTAACGCCGTTGAACTCTAGCAAATATTGAAAACGTGGTTTATCAAAGGCTTTAGTACAGAGGTCAGCGCGTTGAAAATCAGTATTAATTTTTACCACATCAATTAAGTTCTTTTCAAAACAGTCTCTTATGAAATGGTATTTAATACCGATATGTTTGGTCTTTGGATGCTGGACCGGATTTTTAGTAACTGCAATTGCAGCAGAGTTATCAACAAAAATAGGAGTAGAAGAAAACTTTAAACCGTAATCCCGCATTTGCTGTTGAATCCAGATGATTTGTGAACAGCAACTTGTAGCAGCAACGTATTCGGCTTCACAGGTTGACAATGCAACCGATGTCTGCTTCTTACACTGCCAGGTAACTAATCTTCTCCCAAAGAATTGACACCTTGCTGATGTAGACTTGTAGTTCATCTTGCAGCCCCCGTGATCCGAGTCACTATACGCCATGAGCTCAAAGTCAACATCATGAGGATACCACAACCCAAGTGTGGGTGTACCCTTCAGATAATGAAATATCCTCTTGACCCCGATCAGATGGTTGACCTTAGGCTTAGCGTGATATGTAGAACATAAACATGTAGCATACATGATATCAGGTCTTGAGGCTGTGAGATACATGAGAGATCCAATCATTCCCCGGTACATTGTGGCATCTACCAGATCTCCATTTTCATCAGGTGCTATATCATGATTAGTAGCAAGTGGAGTCCCAGCAGCAGAAGCATTCTCCATGTCAAACCGACTGAGAATGTCTCCCACATACTTGGTCTGATGTAGAAAGATCCTATTTGGTGTCTTATCCACCTGTAATCCGAGAAAGAACTTCATCTCCCCCATAGCACTCATCTCAAACTCTTTCTTCATAACTGCTTCAAACTCTTTGCATAAGTCTTTATTCTTTGAACCGAAGATTATGTCCATCGACATAGATCAATACGAGCAGTAGGTCTCCATCCTTTTCTTTGATGAACAGCGTGCAGTCAATGACTCCCCTGCGAAAACCGTGTTTCACAAGATGAGTCGAGAGTTTCTCATACCAGGCCCTTGGAGCTTGATGAAGCCCGTATAAGGCCTTGTCGAGTTTGTAAACTCTGTCCCGATGATAAGGATCTTCAAATCCCTCCGGTTGACTGACATAGACTATTTCTTTGATTTCCCCATGAAGGAATGCACTCTTCACATCTAATTGGTAGACTTTAATCTTCATGTACGATGCATAGGCAAGGAAGATACAAATGGCTTCCATCCTTGCCACGGGTGCAAACACTTCATTGTAGTCAATCCCCTCGACTTGGCGAAATCCCTGAACCACCAGTCGAGCCTTGTTCCTGATAATGACCTCTTGGTCATCCTTCTTGCATTTTAAGACACATTTGGTGCCAATGACCTTAGCACCTTTAGGTCTGTCTACCAGAGTCCATACACCTAACTTCTTGAACTGAAGAAGTTCTTCTTGCATGGCACTCACCCACACCTCATCATTTAGTGCATCACTGACGTATTTTGGCTCAAACTGCGAGACAAAACACCGATAAGCACCATCATGAATGTATCCCTTTTCCATAACAGAGGCATAATCAGGTGAGTATAGCTGATTTCGGGTTTGTACTCCTGATCTGACATCCTCAATGACATTGTCTAGGGGATGATAGACGTTTAGCCGTGATCCTGGAGTAGTAGGAACAGCTACCTCAGAGCCAAGATTATGAACATTTGGTTCTGCATCTGAGGTAGTTGGAGTTTGAGGTTCCGAAGTCGAAGGTGCATCACTGTTAGATGCTTGTGGACTTTCAGGAACTGGAACCTGTTGCTCCTGACTGTTCTGGTCATGTTCTTCAGCTTCATCTTCAGAGGAGGAGTCACTATCGTCGACTACTCCCCATGACTGAGTAGATGATTCTCCCTGTGAGCTAGAGGATGTTGAATCCTGAGATGGTGTATTCAAGAAATCATACATCATCCGAGTAGCTAACTCATCATCCGAAGGAGAGATAGGGATGTTGAAGGACTTGAAGAATCCATCATAGTCGAAAAAGTAGGCGGGTCCTTTTCCAGTAGGTGGTGTGGTATATCTCTGAACGTCAACATTACACCACACTTCTACTAGACCCGTTGAGTTGTTGTAAACTCTCTTGTTCGGTATGTTGTATCCTAGAAAGATCCCTTCATCAGCCTTCTCGCTGAATTTACCATCTTGAGTCTTCTTCAGAAGTGTGCACGGCGCGCCAAATGGTTCAAGATACTCCAAATTCGGTTTGCGTCTTTGTAGTAGCTCGTAACATGTCTTTCCGTGGCGCTTGACTATCAGAACTCGATTCAGTGTATAACATGCATTAGCCACTGCCTCAATCCAGAATTGGATAGGCAGTTTCGAGTCTGCCAGCATTGTCTGTGCTGTCTCTATCAAGCTTCTGTTCTTCCTCTCAGCAACGCCATTCATCTGAGGCGTGTAGGCAGAAGTGAATTGATGCACAATTCCCTTTTCCTTGCAGTAAGCCTCCATCCACTGATTCTTGAATTCAGTCCCGTTGTCTGAGCGCACTTGTCTCACTTTCAGCTTGTAGAGAGATTCCAGTGTGGTTACTAACTCCTTGAATGATTCAAATGTTTCTGATTTGGACTTCAGAAACATTACCCAAGAGAACCTTGAGTAGTCATCAGTAACCACAAAACAGTACAAGTCGCCTGCAATGCTCTTTGTACTGACTGGACCAAACAGATCCATGTGAAGAAGTTCAAGAGGAAGTTCTATTGAATGAACTTTCTTTTCCTTATGAAACTTCTTCGTATGTTTTCCTTTCTTGCAAGCTACACAAAAATCAGGAAGCTGGAAATTCTTGACGTTGACTCCTCTCACGAGATCCTTCTGGATCAAATGATTCATCTTCCTCTGATTAATGTTTCCCATTCTCCTATGCCAGGAGATGGAGTCTTTCTCAGTGGCTTTTGAGAGAAAGCACTGAACCTCCTGATCCGTTGTAGAAGCTGTTGACAGATCCAAAACATAAAGGTCTTTATATCTTGAAGCAGTCATCAGAACTTGGTCCTCAGGAATCACGTAGTCTTTCTTTAGCATGTAACACTTCTTTTTGTCGAATATGACTTTAAATCCCTTATCACAGATTTGGGAAACAGAAAGTAAGTTGTTTTGAAGTTGTTGAACGTAGTTCACCTTATCAAACTTAACTTTCTGATTCCCTACTTCTCCTTAAGTTGTGATATAGCCTCCCTTGTTTCGAGCAAACGAAACATGCCCTCCTTTTATTTGCTTGACGTTTGATAAAAGAGATCTGTTTCCTGTCATGTGCCTGGATGCTCCGCTGTCTACAATCCACATGTTAGTTTCAGCACTGTAGCGAACACCCTGCACATACAATGTAAACGATTAGTTTAGGTTAGGAACCCAAGCCTTTACTGGCTTGGGTTTCCCAGAGGCATCACACATCATAAATTCAACCCATTGACCCTTAGAGGATGAGGGTAGCTCAGGTTTCTTCTTGTCATCATTATCAGACACAGAGGATGGCTTCTCTTTCCATAAACCAAATTTGTGCAAAGTCTGTTTGTGATAAACAGTCGACTGGCTAACGGGTTGAACTTTAGGTTCACTAGTTCTTCTAGGTGGAGTTAAAGAACTCCTCTTAGAAGACCTAGGTTTTGAGTCCTGAAGTTCAATCTTGTTCCTAGGTGTCTGATAGTAAGGACAAAAGGAAGCAATGTGTCCACATTCTCCACAGTTGTAGCACGACCTGCTATCAACTTTATGATTAAACTTTCTTTGTGGAGATGTGTGTGACACTCTAGTAACATCACTCAATTTAGGTTTTGACTCTGGTTCTTTTGATGTTTTCTCTTGTTTAACAAAGTTAACTGTTTTAACATGTTTAACGTCTTTATCCTTTTGGTTAACTGGTTTTTGACTTGAAACTTGTGAAAGATTAACATTAGAAGTCTTTTTAGATTCAGATTTGACTCTATTTGACCCTGACTTTAAGTTAACCTTTTCAAATTCTTTTTCCAGATTAACACATGGCATTTTTCCCTTTGCCTTGGAAGTGGCCTCCTTTTGTTTGATTCCAGATTCAATAGATGAACATGAGGAATCTGGATCACTAACAAGAGGATTAGACACCACATGATCCTTGATGGGGTTATTATTAATTGGTCTAGTCTTAGTGTTAATCAAGGTCTCAGGTGGTGGTGGAACCACTTTATAACCCAAACCCTCCCCGTTGTTTCTTTCTCTCACTAAGTGTTGGACAATGTGTGATGAACTTGTCCAACTGTGCAGTTTCTGTTTTAATGAGTTTACTTCTACTTCTAGAACTGCCTTTTGCTTCTTAGTGTCTTCTAGGGAGTTTAGATAGTACCTAATGTCATTAGCTTGGTTAAATGCAACTACTTCAGTTTCCCTAAGCTGTTTAGTCAAAAGGTCTATCTTTTCTTTGTAACTATGCTCATTTTGTTTTAATACTCTATTAGCCTCAGTGCACAGTTGCAAATCTTTTACTAAGTTATCATTATGATCTAATAACCTAGCAAATTTTTCATCTATGCTATTTCTAAAAGTATCACAATCAGAACAAGCATGATTATTAAACATTTGGTCAGTGGTACTTACCTGAGGAGGTTCAGAAGAGTTAGCCATCAAAGCAACATCAGATGTCTCTGGTTCTGGTGATTCTGTCAATTCTGTCTTTGCTGTAGAAGTCCTTTCTTCAGGCTTGTAGCTGACCTCGGTTGCAGTTGTCTCTTCAATATTTGACATCGCTATCTCAACTGCAATATCTCCTTCACTCGCGGAATCATCGTCTAAGTCTTCTACACTTGCAATGTTTGATTCCCCTAGAGAGACAAAAAGAAAGCTCCAGTCCTGTCCTTCATCATCATGAGCAGTCAAGGCTTTTGGATCCTTGCTTGATGAAGTAGAACTAGTAGCTTGCTTGTCTTGACGAGTGAAGGACGAGAATGGGTTCCCATTACCCGTCTTCTTTGGCTTTACACATTCTCTCTTGAAGTGCCCCTTCTCTCCATAGTTAAAGCAGGTCACTTTACTCTTGTCAAAGCCAAATGTGGTATCCTTAGTAGCTACCAAGTTCTGTCCGGTCTTCTTCACAAACTTCTTCGCCCTCCGGACAACACTAGCTAAGGCCCACATAATGTCCATCCTCTCCAGCTCCATTTCGTCCACCTGCTCGTAGTCCTCATCTGCCAGATGGCAGTTTCCAATCTTCCCAGCAACAAGTCCATCATAGGAATGAACCACTGCTGCCAAGAGATCCATGTGCTCTCGAGCTACTTCCACAGTCACATTACCGAGGTTCTCGGTCTTCAGTCTAGTAGCATTTGCTTCAGATCCAATATAATGGGTACTAGTAGACCCTGACGTGTCTGATCCTGAAGGAGAAGCATGTGAAGGACCCGATGAGCTAGACACAAATGCAGTCTGGAGAGGTGCTCCAGATGTCTTAGCTTGAGGCGCGACATTGTACAAAGCTGGATTCTGAGTGTACGAAGACTTCTGTGCTCTGTACTTCATCCTAAGTGCTTCTTCTCGCAGCTTTAGAATGAAGTCATTGATATCCAGCTTTGCCAGCATTTCATTCTGTCTCAGGTTAGACACGAATGAAGCCCACTTTTCCGGCAATCCGTCTGCAAAGTTAGTAACTTTTTCTTCCATGGTAGTAGCAACCCCATGTGTATGCAGTTCACTCATCAGATGGTAGAATCTATCTATGACATCGTCCAAACTCTCATTTCCCATCGATGAGAAGTTATCAAATTCCTTCTTTAATTCCTTAGCCTTGATTGCCTTGAGCGAAGCATTCCCGTCATACCTCTTTTCCAGCTCATCCCATAGTTTCTTGGACTGCTTATTCTCTGAGTACTGGTGGAAAATGTCTTTAGGGATAGACTGTGTAATCAATGCATAAACTCTCTTCTCTGCATTATACTTAACTTTCTGCGCGTCTGTCATCCCTCATAAAGTAAGCTTTACTCCATCTGCTCCCACCGGCATACTATACCCAATCTCGATAGCTTCCCACAGACTTGGATCCACTCCATTGAGGTAGATCTCAAAACGTTGTTTCCAGTGGGGAAACTCATCTAACGTTAATAGCTTTGGTGGTTTATTATGATTACCCACCTCACTCTCAAGTAGCAGTAGATTCTGGATCCTTGAGTCCTTCCCGGCAGTAAAGGCTGACATTTGATCTTCCATGTCGAATAACTTTAAGTCTACTAAAACAAACTGTCAACTGGTGCGACTGAAGGATGCGATTGGGCTATCCGTGCGAATGAACTATGCGACAGGTTCAATCGTGCGGCTGAACTAAGCGATTGGTTCAGTCGTGCGAATGAAACTGATGCGTATGAACACTGCGAACGAATGGTTCAATCGTACGAATGGAGATGGGACTAGGTCCAATCGTGCGTCTGGGCAATGTGAATGAAGTCCAGTCGTGCGAATGGCTCACTCGTGCGACTGAAGCTGCTGTTTTGCGAAAATTTCTAGGTTAAACATGTTTTAGCCGTAAAAATTCGAAATTTCGCAAACTCTAATCGCCTAAGTCCGTAGAAACCAAACTTTGATGAGCAGGGAACGTCCAAGATCACTTTTGACACAAAAGATTGCGTTTTTAGTGTAAAAACACAAACTTTTTATCAATCTTGATTGAATCACACGTAATCAAGAGCCAAAGCTCTGATACCACTTGTTAGGACCTGGTATTTGAACGAAATACCGAGTGATTAGCGTGTAAACCAGATCAAATAGTGCGGAATCCTATTTGATTGGCGATCCAATCAGTGAGAACACACGAAGAATCAATAAAATATTGAATCTAACGTCAAGAATCGATTGGTAATCGATCTAATGTGTTCTATGAACTTGGAGAACGAATTGGGAGGCTTCTGGACGGCTAGGGTACGTCTGGAGTCGAAATAGAATGAATGCTTTTGTTTTTCCACGAATTGGGTTGTATTTATAGGTTAGTATTGTTCATTCGGGCGACTGGACCATAAGTATGGTTCAGTCGTGCGATTGAACCATGCGGTTGATTCATCCGCACGACTGAGTGTTCAGTCGTGCGACTGAGCCAATCTTATGTTACAGTCATACGACTGATCCAGTCTCCTGGTTCAGTCGTGCGACTGAGTCAATCGTATGAAGTTATTCATGCGTGTGGTCCATTCGCATGGGCCATTCGCATGAGAACTTCATTGTGTTAAGTTTGAATGTATTAATTAATATAACATTAAGGGTAACCATTCAACCAACCACAAACCTAATTAACCAATTCATCATCGACTCATTAATGAAATATTAAACGTTATCAATCACAAACAATCAATATCATTTCATTAATCATTTCAAACATTACATCATAATCAGACAAACAAGATCTATTACATTTAAATCATGATCTAGGGACATACATGTATCAACATAAACGGGTGGATGAATCAGAAAATAAACGGGCTGAAGAAACTAGAGTACAACAAGCTGAAGCCACAAAGAAAAGAAAGAGATATGCCAAGGAAAAAGACTATGACTTTGAGGAAGATATTGCTGAACAAGCTGAGGAAGTTAGAGTTGAAAAAGAAAGAAGGTCAAAGAGGAAAGCTGATTCTGCTGAACTTGAGAGACGATCCAAACATAGACATGAAGGATTCACCACAAGAAGAGAGGCTAGTGGAAACCTTGATGAGGATATGATTCGCATTTGAATACTTCATTGGCTAATGAACTGAGTATGATCAAGACCAAACTCACAAACTAGGAAATCAAAGAAAAACAAAAGGATGAAGTGATTGAAGGTATGCAGAAGATGCTTGTTGACCAAAATCAACTGCTGAAGAAGTTGTTTGAAGAGATTACACTGCTGAAGGCTGCAGCCGGCCTACCTAATCAACTAACTAAATCTGAGTTAGATGATCTGACTGATACATCAAAGTACCCATTTCTGAATGTGGGCACTTCATCCAAGGTAGGAGAGGGCACATCTGGTGCAGCAACCACTGATGCTGGAGATCGTGAAGCTCCAGGAGAGGATGTTGGAAGAGATGATGAAGAGGATATTATAGAGGCTGGGTTTGTTAATATGCAATTTGACTTTGAAAAGGACTTGGTTGGTGAAGAAGTAATAGTAACAGATACTGCTGAAGGAGTCTCTGAGAAAGGAAAGGGGTTGGTTGATGAGGAAGAGGAAGATGAACAGCTCATAGATTATGATTCAGAACCTGAGTTCTATGAAGTTGATGAACGACCATTGATTTATGTTGCTAAGAAGGGAGAGGATGATGCAGATGTGTTTGAGATGGATAAAAACGACTGGTTTGTGAAAGAGAAGGAGGTAGAAGAAATCACTCCTCTTTTCCAACACATGGAAGGGCTGAGTAGGAAGGAGGCTGACAAGAAAATCATAAGCTGGTGTTATAACTCAAGCCTAAAGATGTTTATGATCAAGAGAAGGGGAGGTAGTATCAGTTATATGCTTAAAAGGAAGGCTTTTAAGACCTTGCCTAAATGGGATTTAAGGCGATTGGCAACTCTACCACTGATTAATGCCCATCTGAGTGAAAGAGCCACTTTTCTTGAAAAAGAGATAAAGAACGGGCTTAATGACAACTTTAAGTCATTCGGGTATATGAAGGCAGAAAGGAAGAGGTCAAAGAAGGATAAGGACTGGGAGACGGGAAAAGGAAGGATTGTTCTAAGGGTTAAACCTCCAAAGACTGTAAACAGAGTAAGATTGGCTGATCCTCTTCCCCAACAATTACAGGACTTTGAGAAATGGTTTTATGATAACAACACTGGAGAAGCTGTGATCAGAGTAAAACATGGAAAAGAGTTTAGAGTCTTTGATCCTATGGAGCTATTCAGTTTCTGTGATGAAGATCTACTGGTATTATGTGAGAATCATATAAAGGCTGGGGCTGGAGAAGAAACTAGAAAAGAAGCTAGTTTGATTATGAATGTTGCCAACAAGATTAGAGGCGTGAGGTCTGAGGTTAAGAAGTTAGCTGAAAGGGTAAGGGCTCAGGATGATCTTAATATGGATGTTCAAGATCTGACCAAGCAATTTGCGAAGGCTAGTGGTCATTCCGAAGAAGCTAGTGATGCAGGAAAAGACCATGGAGGATCATGTGCTGAAGCTTCTGAGGGCAGGAGGTGACGAAGACAGATCAAACGCAGCAGAGGAAACCGGAGCTGACAAGACAAATCAAGAAGAGTGAAGACGGTGAGATCCAACCTAGGGGGAGTATTGAACATCATGTATAGGTTGGACTCATCTTAGTTTAGATTGCTTACTTTAATTGTAATAGGACTTTTGTTAGTTTCCTTTTGTATGTACTTAGATTTGTGTAGTTTTGCAGTCTAGCGAAACTATGAGCGAATCTGTAAATTCGCTCGCAGTTTGCTGTTCTTGTTTACCTAGAGAACTTATGTTCTGTCGGGCGAAACTATAGTTTCGGCATGACAGTTTCGCTGTCAGCGAAACTATCTGCGAAACTAAGACTGCTATATATACTCATGTTAATTTTCATTGTAAGGTAAGCTTGCAAAACCCTAAGCGTGGATCATTGTTGCAAGTTACCTATTTCAAGCAGTTATTACACAGAAATATCATTGTGCTTTTTGCTATTGATTGTCATTGATCATTGTCTTATCAAGTATGAGTTAGTATTATGTTCAATCTTCTCTATTATCATTGTTAGCATGCTTGTTGGATATTGAGCGATTCTTCACATCATTTGCACTGTTATTCGACCACATGGACCAACACTTTATGTGTGTGTAAGTGTATGAGGTCAAACTCATAAGTATGAGCCAATCGCACGATTGGACCATAAGTATGAGCCAATCGCATGATTGGACCATAAGTATGAGCTAATCGCACAATTGGACCATGAGTATGGAACATCCATACGATTGGATCACCAGAATGAACCATTCGTACGACTGGATGAGGGAGTATGAGCCAGTCGCACGACTGAAACCCCGTCGCACGAATGAAGCATGCGTATGGGTCCAGTCGCACGACTGAACATTAAAAGCAGTATAAATAGAGGGGCCAGACGGTCGTAACCCTTACCACCCTTCAATTTCTCTGAAATCGCTCATACGTAGACACTCTGCCCAAATTTCGTTCTATCTTGATTACTTGCCGATTGTGATCCTAATCGGTTTCTTATTCATCTACAGGTATTGTGAGACTGGAATCGATCTAAGTGACCAGTGTAATCAAACCCTAACTGACTTAATCGACTAAAATCAAGAAATCAGTAAAACTCTTCAAATAGACCACTTAAATGGACATAATCGTTGAAATAAAGGACATTAAGTGATATTTAGAGTCCCTGCGAACCTAATGAGTCTAAACACGATGTCTAACATCAAGTTTTGACCAAGATTCAAGGTTGGAGTGTTCAACAGTGTACGATGCGAATGGACATGCTAATGAACTTCAGTCGCACGATTGAGCCAGAGGCACAATTCAATCGCACGTATGAATCATGCGCATGGGTTCAGTCGCACGACTGATTCAATCGCATAACATAGCACACGACTGAACTCAGTCGCAGGCTCAATCGCACGACTGAACTCAGTCGTAGACTCAATCGCACCACTGAACTCAGTCGCAGGCTCAATCGCACGACTGAACTCAGTTGTATGATTCAATCGCACGACTGAGCCAGTTTGAACAAAACAATTTAAGTTCCTACTGTCTTCTGTTATGCACTAATCTAATGTATATGTTTCTTGTGTTGCAGCAACATGGCTGATAGATGGTCCATGAGCCCCAAGCACAACATTTGTGCTCACTTAGATGCTACCACTCGGAATGCTTCCGACTTTGCGGGGATCATTGCCTTTCTCAAGAGATCGAGGATCTTCAAAGTCATATCTACACCATGCACTCCATACAGATCACTCCAGCAGACCTTCTGGGAAGGGGCTACTGTTTATAGATCCACAGAGCCTTACAGCATCAGGAGCTCGATCTTCGAGCAGGAGATCAGAATTACTGCAGCCGATGTTAGGCAAGTGCTGGATCTAGGTAAAGACAGTGACCACCCGACCAAGCTACACCCTCTGACAGTTAGGGGCTGCTCTCTGCGGATGAAGTACACTGGGGACATCAACGCAGGTGTGCTTAATAAAAGCAACATGTGCCCCCAGTTTAAGTACTTAGCCCACATCATCATCAAGTGCATCGCGTCGAGGAGAGGAGGATTTGATGAGATGTCAGATCAAATCCCGAATGCATATGTTGCTCTGGTGCTGAACCATCCGTTCAGTTTCTCCCAGATGATATTCTCGTACATGGTCGAGAACATAGAGGCAAAGGGGAAGGAGGGGTTCTGCATGTACCCCAGATTTCTACAGATGATCATTGATCAGAAGCTCCCTTCACTGCTTAAAGAGAGGGAGGATGCAGTTGCTTTGGAGATTATGGATGATACGACACTGGGTCGGATGAAGGTCTACCGGGGGAAGCAAGTAAAGCCCCCAGTGAGGAGACTGTTCGGCCACTTGGCCAACGCGGAGTACGTGGCGCCATTTCGCAAGAAGTGGCGTCACGACGACAGTGACTCCGACGTCGAGCCCATCATGGAACCCACAAATGAAGAAGACGACAACGACGAAGATGATCAAGGTCAAGGTGGTGAGGCACCTAGTGGACCTGAAAGTGCTGCCTTCCACCGAGACTTCTTGGTCAATCAGGATGAGGAGTCGGATGATGAGCAGTTAGTGAGGACTGTCGGGAGTCGAGTTGTAGCCACAGACAGAGGGATTGAGGCGGTTGGCGGACGCCAGGCTGAGTCGAGGGGTGCTGATGGTGATGTTACTGATCCTACTTACACCCCTGACCAGTCCAGCAGCCAAGGGGAGAGCCTACTACAAAGGGCTCCAGGAAGAAGAGAATGGCTCAGCCTCATGGAAAAAGGGAAATAGGCTGAGATTTACAGTGATTACATCTTCTGCCACAGTCACCACCACTATCACAGCTACCACAGCTACCAAATCACCTACCACCACCACCACAGCTACTACTTCCACCGCCACTCCTCCCACTACAACTATCACTCCATCCACCACCACTACCACAGCCACTCCACCACATCCCACTCACATTCCACCTCCCATATTCACCACATCTACCACCACTACCACCACCCACCAAGCCGGGACATCAACCCAAGCCCCAATGACCCATGATTCCACTCTACCCACTGTTGGGTTAGAGGAACAGCTGGCAAACCTCAACAGGTTGGTGCTAAAGCTGTTAGCTACAGATCACATGAGAGCAAATCTGATTAACCAGCTGATCGCGATCAATAACGCCCAAGGAAAGCAGATCGATCAGCTGACTGAGAAGAGTGCTCAGTATGAGAGGGCTTTGGGCCGAGCTCACCATACGCTCACTAGTCAAAATGAGCTGGTGATGGTGTCGGTCAAGAGGATAGAGGAGCTTGAGAAGAAGAACAAGAAGATACTTCTAAAGCTTAAGGGATCAAAGAGCAAGCCATTGAAGATCAAGGATGGTGATGATGGGGATGATGATGATGATGATGATGATGATGATGAAGATGAGGATGATGATGATTCTGAGGAAGATGTTGATGAAGGAGGACTGAGCAGTAAATATAAAGAGGATGATGATGATCAGGAAGGTGATTCACCTGCGTCAGCCACAAATTCTCAAGCTAAGGAGAGGCGTACTAAAAGAAACCAAGATCAAGGAGCCTCGTCCTTAGCTCCTCTAGCTGAAGAATTGACAGAGCAAGACAAAAGTAATCATTAGATGTCTTTGTATTTAACAACTTTTGTACTTGAATTATATATTACATTAATGTAATTAATGATCATTTATGTTTGTTTATGTATTAATGTGTTATATAATGACTCATGTGTGATATGCTAAATGTTTAATCAAACAGATGAAACTCACCAGACAGACGAGTATGATGTCAAACCCCTTCAACAAGTTAAGACTCAACTTACCATGATTCTTAACTTGCAAGGGATAGTCAGAAGGTCAGTGAGCTACTCTCCCGAAGAAGGAGAAATCATTATCTGACCGATGACCAGCTAGTTGAGATGTTCAGACTCAATCCTGATGAAATTGTCATAAATGCTCCAGAAGTTGATGTCCTAAGTGATGAGGAGCTACATGATGTAGATGAGATTGAGATAGAAGATGTCACAGTTGAGCATTATCCAGAGTACACTGACCCTGAAGAAAATGTTATCTCTAACTTGGGTGATACTTTTGGCAGTGCTACTTTTGATAAGTTGGATGAAGTGGAGAAAAAAAAGAGAAAGAAGATAGCACAGCCCAAGCTTCGGACGCTAATGTCGAGTTAAAGAAAGCTGAATGGCCAGCTTGTTTTGCAGAGATGAAAGCCCAACGCGTGCCACCAAAGCAGAATGCCTACACAAAGCTCTAGAGAGTCAAAAGACATCAGAAAGTGTTAGGCAAGATTATAGCGTGGGCATATTTTGAAGACTTGGAAGTCTATGCTGTCAAGAGGGAGAAAGGAATCGAGTACTTCAGATATCCTCATGATCTTAACACTCTTCCTGGTTTTGAGCTCAACCGTCTGGCATGTTTAGATCTTCTGTATGCTAATCCGAGGAAGATGTCAGGATGGTTCGAGGCTGCATTAAAGAGGGAATACCACACTAGGTGGGTAAACTTCAGACCTCAACAACCTAAGAGGTTAATTCATAAGTCTGAAGTTGATCCTATTTCTGGAAGACCGAAGGTGGTGCTGAAGTGGACTCCTCTGCGCACAATGTCCAAGATTCCCTTATGGGAAATGCCTCAGGACTTCACTCCACACTTCAAATGGTGGTATTATGATTAGAGGACGGGCAAAGCTGTCATAGTATTGAACAGAGATAGAAAGATTGATGCTATCCGGGTATTTGACCCATTGTGGCATACAAACTTGTCAGCTGAAGATGTCTACACATTATACAAGTGGCCACTGTTCTATGACACGCAGGATATTGTACAAGCTCTCCAGTTCCAACATGTCATAAGACTCTGTTTTGCATTTGATATACATGCAGGAGTCACAAGAGAGGAGAGGTACAAGAAGTTCCACGAACATGTGAAGAATGTTAGACAATAGGGTAAACTAGAACCAAGGGGGAGTTTGTAGATAAATGTAAAAGTCTTTCATGTCTTACACATTTGTAATGAAATGGTTCAATGAAATATGAAATATGATTTGATGTTTATTTATCTTTGATTCCTATGTATGAACTTCTTATATAGGTTTGAGGTTGTTGTACACAATTCTAAGTCAATAATGATGGTATTATGTACAACCTAGTCGGGTGATTATTCATGCTAATGGATCATACTTATGGACCATACACATGAATACATCATGCTTATGGACCAGTCGCACGACTGAACCAGGAGACTGGATCAGTCGTACGATTGAGACATAAGATTGACTCAGTCGCACGACTGCACCTTCAGTCGTGCATATGACTCAATCGCATGATTCAGTCGCACGACTGAACCATGCGAATGGTTCAATCGTACGAATGAAAAACCCTAACCAATAAATACCACCTAATTCGTGGAAAAACATAACACTTGAAGAGATATTACGAATACACATAAACCCTAGCCGTCCAGAACGTCCCAAACAGCTTATCCAAGTTCATAGTTCGTTCCTGATCGATTCCTACTCGTTCTTAATGTTTGTTTCATCTTATATCGATCGGGTTATCGTTCTCACTGATTGGATCGCCAATCAAATAGGATTCGCACTATTTGATCCGGTATAAACGTAGAATCAGTTAGTACTCCGTCCGTACACGGTCCCTAACATAATAGAACCTTAATAATCCAAGAGTTGAAAAAGTAAGTGTGCTGATACTTTTACCAAAAGTACTTATTATCTGTCCTTAGATCTTGTGTCTCCTTTGCTGCAATATTGCTGACCTGGAACACACTTGATCAGGATTTAATCAATGTTCATGACTATTCATCATTTTTTTTACTTTAATGTGCTGATTATTCTCTGGTACGAGCTCACAGCAGGCATATAATTCTGTGTACATCTAGTAGTATTTTTCTGATTTTGCTTTATTTTTGATTTTTGCATGTTTTATGTGTGCAGGCATGTCAATAATGATTGTTTTTCTCAATTTCCACACATATAAACTTCTAAGTTTGTGAACTTAAAAGTTTAGGGGGAGTAAAATTTTGAAAAAGAGAAAATCAAAATACAAGTTGAAAAGGATGATGCAAAAGGTATTCAAGTATTATGTGTTTGATATGACTTTCAAATTGAAAAAGATATGACTTCCAAATTGTCTATTATTTAGAAAAGCTTCTTGCAAAGAATTGAGAATGTTTGATATTTTTATGAAATTTTTGAGACTAAAATGACGGGAAATTAATTATAACAAATTTGGTCAAAAAGTCAAAAGGTTGTCAAAAAGGTCAAAGTTTTGGTCAAAAAGTCTAAGGCTTTAAGTCAAAGTTTGACCAAAGGTTGAAAATTTCCATGAAGAACAGTGAAATTGATCAAAAGTCTAGTTTGAATGAAATTTGTGAAAATTAGACAAGTGTTGGACGTATGGATGTCTCATGCGCCTAAACAGTGACCATAAGTCTAAGTATAGAAGCATGATGAAACTTCAGTTTTATGATAAGTGTTGGACGTTTTGATTCATCCTCATGCGTCTAAACAGTAATCATAAGTCTAAAATTTTTGGTTAAGTGTTGGGTGTTTTGTACAAACTCATGCGCCTTAACAGTACCAGACATCTCATATTAAAAATAAAACAATTGTTAGGCGTTTCATTTTAGGTCATGCGCCTGAACAGTGCTCATGCGCCTGAACAGTGCTCATGCGCCTGAACAGTGCTCATGCGCCTAGATTCAAAATCAAAATTTGACCAAGTACAACTCATGCATCTAAGGTTTACCAGACTCATGCGTCTCAACAGTGGTAATGCACCTAAACAGTTGTAATGCGTCCAATGATTTTTACTCTTATATACATACAACACTTGCACAGATTTCATTTCATTCTAACATTTGATACTCTCATTCGCTCTGTTCATACTATCAGTTCCGACTCACTCAAATACTCACTGATTACTTGTCATTTCTAAGATTGATTGATTCTCCAAGGTAATATCAGTGAATGCGATCAACTTTGTGAGATTATATCATCAAATCAGTGTGTATTTTCAATCATCTAAATCAGACGTTTGAACCCTATTCAGGCGTTCGAACCCTAAAACATGAATAAATCTGAAATTAGTGATTCATTGTGATTGATTGTTAATAATGAAACATGATTTTGTTAATAACAATGGATTGCGAACAAGATTGTCCATCATCAAAACAAAATTTCATCTCAAAATTTTTTGATTCAAGGATCATCAGAGTAAAAAATATTTAATAAAATAATAATCTTGAAATGAATCGACACATGAATATTTTTTTTTGTATCAAAACTTATTTGTTTATCATCAAAACTCAATTTGTTTGCTAAAATCATCTAGAAACAAATCACTTAATTGATTTTATATCTTAAAATTTGATTAAATAATAAAAACAATAAGTTCATATGTTTGAATTTTTAAACAATCAAATTTTAAAATATAAAATTTTTAAGTAAATGTAAATCAACTGGAGGAATTATACTTGTTTATGGTTGATAAAAACTTAATTAACTATAATCTTCCAAACTAATTCAAGTTTCTTTTTGATTGACAGATGTCTACTTTAAAGTTTGAGCCTAAGCATAATGTTGCTGCTTTTCTAAATGAAGAAGTTAGAGAATCTGCTGGTTATGAAGAGATGATCATATTTCTTCTAAGAACAAAGTATGTATATGCTATGTGTGCAAGACCAGCAATATATGCAAGATTGATCAAGAAGTTCTAGAGAACAGCAGAGATTGAGCTTGATGGTAAAAGAAGGAATGTTTTGAGAGGATTCATTTCAAATGATAGGATGATTGAAGTTTCTGAAAAATCTATAATAAGTGCTTTAAGACTAGGTGAAAATGATGATCAAGATTTATCTGAATACAATTTTAATGAATGTAGAGAGATATTCATGCAGATGGGTCACCCAGATAACTTTCCAAAGAAGCAATGCTTTAGAGCAAGAGTTTATAATCACTGGAAGCTGCTATGCTATATTTTTCTGCATTGTATGTTAAAGAGAAGTGCAGGATGGAACTCATTTCCAGTTGATATAGCATCTCCAATAGTAGCTATAACCACTAATAGAAGATTCAACATGGCTAAGTGGATTATGAATGGGTTTATATTCAATTTGGAGAAAGGAAAAAAGAACAAGTAGTTGATGTATCCAAGATTTCTCCAATTGATCATAAATGAAGAATATCCAGACATTTATGCTTATGGTATACAAGGTGATAGACTTGAGTTAGAGCATATGGATGAAGTGGTGTATAAGTGACTTGATATGACCACAGGAGCAGATAATGTACCTTTATTTGAGTACATGAGAAATGTAGCTGATGATATTGTTGATGTTAATCAACAACACTTTCATTTGTTTGAGGATGAACCTGTGAATCCTAATGATCTTATTTAAGATGTTATTATTGAAGTTGTTGAAGAATCTGATGATGATGAAGAAGATAATGAAGATGAAAGTTCTTCTAATGCTGATGATGAAGTAGAAAATGATGATGAAGATAATGATGATGAAGAAGATAATGAAGATGAAAGTTCTTCTAATGCTAATGATGAAGAAGAAAATGATGAAGAAGATAATGATGATGAAGATAATGATAATAAAGAAAATGATGATGATGAAAGTTCTTCTGATAATGATGATAACAATCAAGGTGATGATCAAGAAGATGAAATAGAAGTTAATAATGAAGAAACTATTCAAGAAATGGATAGTGAGCAAACAATATCTGATCATAGAGATGATAATGAAGAGGAAAGGAATGCAAATGATGTTATTGATACTGTAGTGAATGATCAAAGAAATGATGATCATGTTGAAAATGAAACTATTGATAATGTTGATTTTAATCAAGCCTTTGATTTTGATTCTATATGGTCTGAGCCTATCACAGAGAATGTTATTTCTCCAGTGCAATCACAAAGTGTGGAAGTTGTGATTGAGAAAGAGAAAGAAAAAGAATTGAAACAAACAAATGATGTTTGTGTACCAACAGAAATTGATGAGAATTTAGAAGTAATTGATGAGTTGAAAGCCAAAATTGCAGATCAAAATGAAGTAATTGAAAGATTAAAAGAAGAAAATGCATTATTGAAAGCAACTGATGTAAAGAAAAACATCATGATAACTGATCTTGAAGAAAAGGTGAAAAGAATGTGTGAAGAGATAGAAAGATTAAAGGAAAGTTTGAAAGAGTCAGAGAAAGAAAATGAAGGAATGGTTGGTGAGAAAGAAACTTTACCATAAATCCAAGAAATTCAATCTGGAAAGTTCTTTGAAGCTGAAAAGGAAAGAGAAAGATAGATGAAGTTGAACCATCCTCAATTCCTTTAAAAGTTCAAAAGATTGCTGATATAGATGAAAATTTAGAAGAAACTGAAATGCAACAAAGGAAAGAAGCTCTTGAGGATTTAGATTCTGATCTACCAGACGAATGGTATGACGAGGTGCTAGAAGATGAAGATGTATGTGATTTTGTTGAATCTCTTGTTGCTCAAGATGATATTCCTATTGATTTTGAAGACAGATATAATTATCTGGTCAGACAGAAGTACAATAGAGTATTCTTAGATGGACTGACTGTATCTCAAATTAATGAACAATATGAGAAGTGCATGATAGCAGAATCAACAGCACCTGTTGATCAAAATGAGATAAGTGTAAAACATGGAGAATGGGCACCTATGAGTGAAAGCATTAATATTGATGATATTCCTGAGAAGGAATTGCACCATCCTGATCCTAATGATATGAGTATACCTGCTTTGAGGATGTGGTTGCAATCAAGGAACTACCGATGGAAACAACTACAAAGATTACAAGGAGAATCATTGAGGTAGTTAGTAAGAAGCTTTCAACAGACAGAAAAGATGTATAATCAGATGATTGTACATGACATGGATAATCCTTAATATTTGGAAATCACAAAGAGAACAAAGATTTTGAAGCCTCAAGAGATAAAATCAATTGAGTTAGTACGAAAAACTCATGAAAGAAGAAAAGAATTGATGAAAATGTTTCCCAACACAGAGCAACAAGCATATAAAGTTGATTTGAATAAAAAAGAACTATGGAACAAAGCAAGATCTGCTGGAGACATAGTGAGGAATGTGCTGCAAACAAGACAATCTAATTCAGAGCTGTTAGATGCTATGATTGTGCCTGATAAGACAAAAGAAGTGAAAATAGTTGCTTGGAAGTATGATGCGGTGTTTGATGCTTTTCTGATAAAGAGAGTAAATGCAATTTGTGATATGTATCATTTTTATTCTTGCATTGTTACTCTTCCAATACAAGATTTAAAAGAATTGCATAAGTTGCCTCTCATTAATCCATCAAAGGATGCCAGAGGAGAAAATTTTGTAAAGTTACTTGATAGAGGAATCTCCATAATGCCATCTTTTCTGAAAACTAGAAGTGATCAAGAGAATAAGGCATACTTTGATACTTTGAGAAGAGATGAGAAGAAGAGTAAGTCTAGATCTGAAATGGCAGATCAATATCTAGAGGCTTTTGGAGATCAATTCTTTGAGAAAGTAACCAATCTTGGTCTGAAAGTGATAAATGGTACTCAGACATCAAAACCAATCAAAAGATGGTGTTATGATTATAATACTTTTCATTTAAAGCTTGTAAGAGAGAAGATGATTGGGAGAACAACATGATAAGCTTGTTTGGAGTTTTTGAGCAAAAGTTACTTCATCCAAGTTACATATCATTCTTGTCAAATCAGAAATTTGATCAAGTATCCTCTGTTGAAGTTGAAAATGACAGAAAATATTTTATGACAATAATCAAAGTGATGAATGCAGCAATGGAAAGAATTTCTTTGAGGAAGGCTATGGCGTATGCTAACATTGTGAAGAAAGACATCAAAGATATAGAATTCATGAGAATTTCAAGCAAGGGAGTATTGGAAGTCTACACCAAAGAGAATCCAAAGCCAATAGAGATGTATGCTAATGTTGAAATTGCAGGTTTATCTAAAGAAACTTTGTTAATGATGGAAGCAATGGAGATAAAGACAAATGACTCTAAGCCGGAGCAAAGGATTCTAGCTGAGAAGTTCTAGTCTTCCATAAAAAAAGCTCTTCGAGAACTAGAGTTATATAAAAAGAAGCCAATGTTCAAGATCAAGGAAGAACCAGAAGACTTCTTCTGGTGAAGTCAAATGCAAATCTTAGGGGGAGTATTGTTGGAACCCTAGAAAGATTAGCATTTTAGTCTTTAGATTAGTTTTTGTCATAGTGTAGGGACTTATTATGTAAATATATTTTCCTTATTGCTTTCTTGTTATTGGTATAAATAGGATTGCTTGTTTTAGTGCAGGTTAAGACTTTTGAAGACTTTTAGAGATATTTTGATATTTCTCTCAATTGTACTTTGTAATCCTACGGATATCAATGAAAATGCTATGAATTTTTCTGATATTTGTTAGTTTTGATTACATTGTTCATATAATTGTCAATTGCTTGATAACAATCACATATCAATCCATTTGAACCTATCATCCTGTAGTTGGTGTGCTCATGTTTAAGAGTTGAAATGGTTTTCTCTAAGTCCTTTATCTTTAGTTTATAATTATTTTCAGCTCTTTTAAAATCAGCTTTTAAGATATTTAAGGACTCAAGATCAGATCTCATTTCCAAGTTATTGGACCTGTATCTGTTTACTTTAGCAATGCATTCAGGAGTACAAAGATGTTCCAATACCTTGGCTTCGTCGTGGTCTGCCATGAGTGCTTGGTTTGGAGATGCATCTTCCACTTGAAAGCTCCAGTCAAATCCTCCTTCTTCAACAACAAGTGCAGCTTGCTACTTTGGCTTCTCATTCTGAGGAGCTCTATAAGTGTAGTTTGGTCTGGCTTGTGTTTGGCCACCATTTGTCCTTGGTGCCTTACACTTCCTTGCAAAGTGTCCCATCTGGTTACAGTTGTAACACTTTACTTTGCTTTTATCCAGCCCAAACTTTCCACTCGTTGCATTGCTTGGAAACTTCCTCCCTGTCCTCTTGTAGAACTTCTTGGCTTTGTGAGTGAGAAGAGCCATTTGCTGAACTATCTCCATGTACTCCAGGTCATCTAGGTGGATGCAGTCCTGGTCTTCAAGGGTGAAGAGAGTTGCCTGTGCTCTCATCAGCAGAGACAAAAGCATGAGAAGAACTTGTCTCTTAGAATAGACTTCCTTAAGTGTAGCTTTCTCTTGGAGTCTTTGGGAAGGTGATGAAATGACCCTTTTGTGAGTTGTCAGGGTAGCATATAAGATGATGTTGAGGTTTAATGCTTTCCCTTTCAACCACATAGAGGGCTGAACTCAATTAATTGCTGGAGTTACCAGATGAGTTTTGCATGTTCATCTCCACTAGTATCCACTGAGAATACCATACAACTCTGTAAGAGTAAGAGTCTTAAGGTTCTCAGTCCTCTTGATAACAACACAGTAATGTGTCCATTGTTTAGGAAGAGAGGATAGAACTTCCTCACAATGTCCCTGTTCTCAAGAGTTATTCCAACATTCATTAGAGTATCCACAATTATAACATACCTGAAGTATTGTTATGTCATGGTTTCACCTACTTTGAAGGTGAAGTTTTCAAACTACTGCTTCAAGAGATCCTTCTTGTTCTCCTTAGCTTCATTGGACCCCTCATACATAAGCTTTAGTGCTTCCCATTGTTGCTAGGAAATTTTTCACTTCTTGAAACCTCTATAGATGGAGTTTGGAAGAGCAGTTTGAAGGGTTGTCATGGCTTTCTGATCAATCTCTATTCTTTTTATGTCTTCATCAGAATAGTCAGCCACAGCCTTTGGAATCATACCACCTCCAACGGCAACTAAAGAGGTGCTTGGTATGTAAGGTCCCGAGACAACAGATTCCCAAATCCTGGAGTCTTGAGACTTGATAAAGCCTTCCATTCTTTGACACCAAGTATTAAAGTCTTCAGGAGTGATCAGTAGAGACTTTGTCATAGTTCTAGTTTCCATATCAGCTTTAGTAATAGCTACCATTTGAGTTGTTAAGTATTTTGTGTGTGTGAGAGGGATTTCAGGATCGGGTTTGTCACTTAAACACTTGGATTTCTCTCAAACTCACTTATGGAAACACTCAATCAGATGAAGTAATGTCTTTTACAAGAGTTGATAATAATATAATAAGTAGCAAAGGAACACGCAGAAATAAATTTTCAAGGCACTTGTATATATTACTTCTCAACTCAAGATATTACAAGACTCTTCCAAGCATTTTACATGAGTCACAATGAGAAACTATTTATACTAGATCCTACAGCCGGATATACTTTGATACCAGCTGGAAACCTAAGACTAAAGCATATACTACAATGCTAAAGTTAAGGTATCTTAGATAAAGTATTATCTAAGATATGGTAGTCATGACATGTCCATGACTTACCTTTTGTTACCAACTAAAGATGGCGACTGTACTAACATAAAAAGGTAAATAGTGGATTAAAGTATGGTCAACTACATGGATTTTGAGAAAACGCCATGCAGTATCTCATAGATTTGCAGCGGAGTGTCAGAGAGACCATACTTATGTCCACTGGATAATAGGAGTGTCTTCCGAAGGTAAGTTGGCTTCGGAAGAACAAGTTTTTTTTCGAAGCCACTTATACTTCGGAAGAGGCTTCTATACTTCTGAGGCTTGAGGACTTCTGTACTTTGGAAGTTGACTTTAGATCTTTCTTTCTGAGTCTTGATCTTCGGAAGTAGGTTCTTTGTCTTTGGAAGTTGGAGTTTTCCTTCGGAACTAAGTTTTACACTTTGTCTTCGGAAGAGCTCCTTCTTCCTTCGGAAGTTCCACACTTAGCTTCGGAAGTCCTTATTTGGTGTATCAAAATCTTCTAAGTGATTTGGTTTTGGTTGCACCAGCCTTTCAAGATCCAACAAACTCCCCCTAGGCTGATGCTACCAAAACCTCACTTATTTCTGCTTCTCAAAGCTTTCAGCACCAAGGACAAAAGGTATTTGTCTGTCTCTTTGTTCCTCCCTGAAGTAGTGCTGAGAAGCTTGTACAAGTCATTGGTGGATAGGAGATCCAGTCTATCACTCTGAATGACATGTACCCTTTGTTGTGTCCCCCTGAAAAGAGTTAGTTGACGGGAGTTATAGTCATACTCCCATCTAACTATGGATTCAAGTTCAGGACCTTCAACCATTTGTAGAAAGGCTTTGCCTTTGGTTGCTGATCCCTTTCTTTCCTCCTCCTCTCTCAGTTTCAGCTCTTCTTCAACCTTGCTTCTAGCAGTTAGCTCGGCCATATGAAGGCTGCCTAGATGATTTCTGATATGGGCAGCTACATCAAAGTTTGAAGGGTTGGAGAATGGCTTCTCTGCTAACTCACCAATGTCAAACCTGCTCAAGTGTAGCAGAGATGAGGCACTTAGCCTGTTGAGCTCTCCATTCTCTCTTTCAAAAACAAAGTTGTGAGAAGATTCTTCGAACCTCCACTAGATGATCTTCTTTCTAGGTGCAAAAGGTTGTCTTGGCACCCGGTCTCCTTTCTTGGTATCCAGTAGAGTCACCAGCCTTCTCCTTGACTTCTTTTCTTCCTCATTCAAAGTATCTGAATTGAGGCCAAGGAGATTTGCAGCTTGGTCCAAAGTTCCTCTAGGCAGATCAAGAAATCGATCTCTAGTGAGGGAACTTGAGGATCCGTCAAGATAGGTCAAATTGACTGAATCCTCCTCACAGGAGATATCGCTCAGAGTTGTGCAGTTTATGAGCTTTGTCTTGACTGCCTTGAATTCTTCCAAGGAGAGATGTTTAGAAGGCTGAGGGGATGGTTTGATGGGTTGATGGGTAGGTTGAGGTGTTTGGGTTCTGGCTAGAGTTTTGGGTTGGAGGATGGGTAGTTTAGGTGGTTGAGGTGAAGAGGTTGGTAGGGGTGATAGTGTAGGTTCAAGAGTGTATGGTGTCAGTGGTTGGTTCGGTTTTGATTGGGAATGAAAAGGGTATAGGTTCAGGTTGAGGTTGGGTTTGGAGTTTGGGTTGAGTGGTTGCCTTGAAGGTCATCCCCTATCCCCTTCTATACATCTCCTTCCTCTTCCCCGCGCGAATGTCAGCCTGAATGTCACTGACATGTCGCTGGAGAGTCTTTTCTGACATAGGACCCACCTGCCTGCCAGAGAAGACATGAGCCTTGAGATAGCACTTCATCCAGGCCTTCTAACCTATCTTTTTGGCAGCAGTCAGTCCTGCTTCCTCTTCCTTCTTCTTCTTCTGCAATAGCTTTTCCCTTGCAGCTCTCTTTCTCTCTTTCTCCATTTGATCTTGCTCTTTGTTGAAGAGCCATAAGATCGTATCATTGTTATGTGGAGATAATTCTTCTTGAGAGAAACCTCTGGAGGTTAGGAAGGTTATCCTTTCCCTCCTGAGCTGCAGATAAGCTTCTCTTTTTTTCCTATCCCTTTCTTCTTCTAAGGCCAACCTTACAGCTTCTTCTTTTTGCTGTTTTAGCAGCAAGAATGCGTTTTCCAGCTCTATTAAATCCTA
The DNA here is from genome assembly GCA_025215565.1 of Flaveria ramosissima. NCBI lineage: Eukaryota > Viridiplantae > Streptophyta > Magnoliopsida > Asterales > Asteraceae > Flaveria > Flaveria ramosissima. Next base: position 37,047,902 of record CM046034.1, read on the forward strand.
TAATGGTAGCAGGAGTACATCTTCAGTTGCAGCTCCTAGACTAACAAGTCTATCGATAATCTCTACTCTTTTTTTCGGTTGTTAACTGCCTCCTGGTTGGCTGCAGCTGCTTTGGTACTTGCAGCTAGCAGTTTTCCAGTTGGAAGCCTACCTTTTCTTTTGAGTTTCTCCAACCTTTCTTCCTCCTGAAGCTCTTCCGAATTCATCTTCCTCTTTCCTTTGATGTCTTCGGAAGTACTAGACCTTGGGGGTTCTTGGATGGAAGATTCAGGTTGAGTAGTAGAGATGGGAGCTGGAGTTAATGCTGATGTTAGAGATAAACGTTGGGTGAGAAAATCCTCCATATTAACCTCAGATGCAAGTTCCAGGATTGCGTCTGTGACTATTAGATAATCGGATAATGAGAATAGTCCTTCCGCAGCAGCAATCTCAGCTTTGGAAGTTTGAAATTGTTCTTCCGAGGCTTTGAATTGTGCTTCCGAAGTCTGTGAAAATGCACTATCTGTCCCAACTCTTTCAGTTGCTGGGCCATTAGTCCTTGTTTCCCCTTCGAAGTTAATCTTAGGTTCCACTTGGACCTTAGGTTGACCAACTTCCTCAATAGTGGTAGAAGGTGCATTTAACCTCTGAAGCTCTTGAGCTCCGAAGTAGATCACAGTCATATCAGGACTTGGCTGTTCTATAAGAGATTCCAATAGGAAGTTGTTAAAGAACCTATTGAGATTTTGGAGCATCCTTTGATCCACTTGAAAAACAACTGGAGGAGGCTCAGGGAAAATTGCAGCTTGTTGCATAGGATACTTTGAGCTCAAGGAAGTGAGAGCTTGACTTTAGGTTTCCTCCTGCCTTTGACTTTGTCTCTGAACACTCTCCCCCTTTTTGGTAGCATCATCCTGAGAGCTTAAAGAGCTAGAGGAAGAGGTCAAGGAGACCTGAGTTGGTACATGCCTAACAGACCTCTCAATCTGTTTCTCAGCTAGTTTGGCCTTGAGAGTTTCAATCTCAAGTTGCTGAGTGGCAGACCTATCCTCTAAAGTCCTAACCTTGTATTCAAGATTTGAGACTTTAGAAAGTAGGTCTTGAATGGTGAGTTGCATTCTTCCCTCGTCTTCTTTTGAAGAATCACGGGGAGATGAGGTAACATACCTTGTATGTTCATCCTCACCACCAGATGTGGTTTCTTGGCGCCCTGGTTTCCCTTGCATAATGATGTCTCTTTCAGAGTCATCAAAGGGCATGGTTGCCGTAGATTCAGTCTCAGTTATGTTACCACTGTCCTAAGGATCCATTGAGGCTCCTTCAGTAGTGGCAGCTGAATCTACATGAGTCCCTGAAGATCATGTTTAGGTTGGACTCACTTTAGTATAGTTGTTTACTTTACATTGTAATAGGACTTTTGTTAGTTTCCTTTTGTATGTTCTTAGTAATGTGTAGTTTTGGCAGTCCAGCGAAACTGTGAGCGAATCTATACATTCGCTCACAGTTTGCTGTTCTAGTTTACCCGGCGAACTTGTGTTCTGCCGGGCGAAACTATAGTTTCGGCATGACAGTTTCGCTGGTAGCGAAACTGTCAGTGAAACTATAACTGCTATATATACTTTTGTCAATTCTCTTTGTAAGGTAAGCTTGCAAAACCCTAATCGTGGATCATTGTTGCAAGTTACCAATTCTAAGTAGTTTTTACACAGAAATACTATTGTGCTTCATGTTATTGATTGCTATTGTTCATTTGATTATCAAATATGTGTTAGAATTCTCTTCTATCTTCTCAATTGTTATTGTTTAGCATGGATGTTAGATATTGAGCAATTCATCACTTCAATTGTACTGTTTTTCGATCACATGGACCAACAATATGGTATCAGAGCCTTAGTGCTCTTGATTTGTTGAGTTTTTGTGGTTTTTGGTCAATATCTAGTTTCAATCAATTTTCATTGGATTATCAGTTGTTTTTGACATGGAAATTGATTGAATTATGCTCGTTTTTGATTGAGGAAGATTCTACAATCATCAGATCTCAAATTCATTGAGTTTTGGATGATTTCAGATTGATTTTGAGGTGAAAAAGGGTTTTGAGATCGATCAGCGAAATTGATGTTCTTATAGCGAAACTGTCATCATCTTTGAGCGAAATTATGAGTTATCTTGGATCAGAAGTTGTTTTCTAGAGATTCTGCGAAACTAATTCCTTGAACGAAAGTTCATCAGTGCTTGTGAACAATCAACAAGCGAAATTGCTGCCGAATTTATTTTTGAACGAAAGTTCAAGCTTGTTTCGTGCGAAGTTAGCAGCGAAACTAAGCCAGTGGTGTCTCTGTTCAGGCGAAAGTGCTGCTGAAATTGCTAGCGAAAGTGTCAGCTTCAGCGAAATTGTCAGCGAAAGTAGTTCTTCAGCGAAATTGTCATTCAAGTCATCCTTTTCTGCGAATTTGTCAGCGAAATTATAAACCTTTTTGCCGAAACTATAATGTCGAAATTAAGTACTCTCACACTTGCTGATCTTGAAAGTGTTGCTCCTAATAGACCTCCAAGACTCATTAATGGAGATAATTTTGAAGATTGGAAGAGATGTCTCAAAGCTTTCTTCTTCTACACTGATCATAATCAATGAGAATCGATTACTTCTGGTCCTCACATACCAACGGTTACTGTTGGTGATGTTGTTTCTCAGAACAAGGACCCATCTTCCTATACTGAAAGAGATCTGAAATTGATTGATCATGATCAAAAGGCTTTTGGTGCTCTAACTCTATGTTTAGCTCCAGACATCTACAACCGTTTTGCAGAGCATAAAAATGCTAAATCTCTTTACGATGCTCTATGTGAATTCTATGATGGTAATGCAGATTTGGTAAAAGATAAGAGATTCAGGCTGAAAAAGAGTTCAATTCATTTGTGGGATACAAGAATGAGAGTCTGACAGATCTTACAAACCGTTTCTTAACCGTCTCAAGCACTCTAAAGAAGTATGATGAAAGGCTCTCCAATAGTGAACAAGTTAATAGGCTTCTCGATTCTCTTCCACCACAGTGGAGTCTTCAAGTGAGAATGCTTAAACAAGAAAGAGGTTTTACAGATTACAAGCTGATGGATATCATTAACAAGTTGAAATCTTTTGAGTTGGATATGAAAAGAAGGGAATTTAACCAGACTATGATGCCCACATCTGGTTTTTCTCAAAATGCTGCTTTGTTGTCATCCGCTGCAAACTCTCACATTCAAAATCCAATTCAAGGAGGGAGCAATACAAGTAATTTCTCGAGTGGTAATAGTCATGTTGGAAAAGATTTGGGAAATTCTAAGGTCAATGCTGAAACTTCAATTCCATCTGAAACAATGGCTCTTTTTGGAATGTTTGTTCAGAGCTATGAAGCTCTTGTTGCTGGAAACTGAAAGGTAAAGGAATGACTATGGAGGACATGTATCAGGTTGATCCTGATGATTTAGAAGAAACTGACATTCAATGGCAAATGGCGATGTTAACTTTAAGAGCTTGGAGATTCATGGAAAGAACAGGACGAAAGAACTTTGGTGGTCAATCATCTACTTCAAAACTGGGATTTGATATGTCAAAATTGAGGTGCTTTAATTGTAAACAATTGGGACATTTTAAATGTGAATGTCCATTACCAATTGTCACAGATCCTAGTAACTCTGGAGTACCAAGATTGACAGCAGAGAAAGAAAAGGAAGAAGTGAATCTAAAAAAGGAGTCGGCTTTGATTTCGAACTTTGATTGGAGTGCAGAGGTGGAAGAAACAAGAACTGAGATTAATCACGCGTTAGTTGCTGAGTTAGTGGAAAGTAATGAAGTGGTAGATGGTGAAGATGGATTTGTGGTGTTCAAGGAATTCAAAAGAGAAAACGAATCTTTAGTAAATGGGAAAGAAGAAAAGGCAGATGGAAATGGGAAAGAGGAAACTGCAGGCTCAAGTGAGAAAAGAAATTCAAGAGATGAGATAGGAAAGGAGAAGGATGATGTTGCTGCTATGTTGAGGAAAAGAAATCAAGTACTCCAGTATGCATGTGTGATAAAGCTTTAGCTGCTGAAAGGATGGTAATGGGACTTCCATATAAGGTAATACAGGATATGTGCTCATCTGCTTGCGAAATTAGGCCATTTGGGATTTATAAGGCTAACCGTTTGTTAATTGATAATGAAAAAGATTTAAAGCGAATTAATGATGAACTTAAAATGAATGAATCAAAATATTTTGTGAAATTAAATGAGGCTTTAAAAGAAACTGATCATTTAAAAAGAATCGTTTTGGAAAGAAATGTCGAGATTAATACTTTGACTGAAAGGGTTGCTCTTGCTGAATTTGAAGCAAGCAAACTTCAGTCAAAGTTAGATAAATGGACTATTTCTGGAATGAAACATGATGATCTTTGTAAATCTCAACGGGGAGCAAGAATTAAAACAGGTTTGGGTTATGAAAATATACAGGTTTATCCTCCACCTAGTACATACTGTTATTCTCCTATGCCTGTTCCTCATCCTTCTAATGATTTAATCAAAACAGATACTGACAGTATGTCTGCAGGTTTAGTCGGGAATAACTCTAAGTACATTCGTGAAGACTACGACTATGGACCAACTAGTGGGCTTGGATGCACTAGTTCTAGTACACCTGAAAATCAGCAGTCTGTTTTAGATCATAAGTCTAGTTTAAATTCTGTTTTTGTTTCTAGTTCAAATGTAACAGACTTGAATGTCTCATGTTCTCTTGATAGTTTTATTCCATCTTGTAATTCAAATCATGGTAGTGATGATTTTTGTTCTCATAATGAATGTAATGCATCTGATCTTTCTCCAAAAACAACTGAGCAACTTAAAACTAATTGTTTCGAAAAGTTCTTTTCTCAACCTATTCCATCTTTCACACCATTAAATATGATGTCATCTGAAAAATGTAGTTCTTCTTCATCTGACATCAGTACCAGTGGTACAAGTTTTACTGATATGTCAGATGAATCTTGTTCTAATTTTGTAAAGAAAAATTCTTGTTCAAATAAACAACAACCTCATGAGTTGTATGAGACATTCAGTGATGATTCTAGTTTGTCTGAATGTGATGAGGAGATTATTATTGATCCTATTTTTTACCTCATCACATCATAGACCTAGATTCAAACCTTATTGTTTCAGGTGTAGTCAAGAGGATCATCTTGTCAAAAATTGTCCTTTGATTCAAGGATCCTCTAATAGGAATTGTTTTGGGAATAAATTGACAAAATTGGTTAATAATTTCTTCTGTAAAAAATCTGCTTCTTTAAAAAGCAAAGTTGTTCAATCTTGGGTCCCTATTACTCCTGGCTAAGTGATTTGTTAATTCTTTTCAGGAATCCTCATCAAAGATTGTAAACAGTTTATGGCATGTTGATAGCGGGTGTTCCAAGCATATGACGGGATTAAAGGATTTGTTGACCAACTATCGGATTATAGATGGAGGATATGTGGCTTTTGCTGGAAATAAAAAGGGTGGAAAAATGATTGGACAAGGAGAAGTTACCAATGGTTCTCTCACTTTGGAAAAAGTCAACCATGTTCCCGAATTGGCTTTTAATCTTCTGAGTGTTTCTCAAATTTGCGATAAAGACATTCCTGTTCTATTTAAATCTGATGAATGTCTATTTTTAAAATCAGAGATTGCCATTCCAGATGATTTGATTCTCATGCGTGCTCTAAGGAAACATGATACATATCTTCTCGATATGAATTCAAACGAGTCAAAGGCTACTGCAACTTGTCTTCTTTCAAAAGCATCAACCTCTGAGTCTCTCTTATGGCATCGTCGTTTAGGCCATGTCAATTTTAAGATAATTAATAAATTAGTAAAGAACAATCTTGTTAGAGGACTTCCTTTAAAAGATTTTTCTGTTAATGAAAAATGCATGGCATGTGCCAAAGGGAAACAACATAAGAAACCTCATAAGCCCAAACTTCTAAATAGCATATCTTGTCCTCTTGAGTTGTTACATACTGATTTATTTGGGCCAATTAGTGTTAAATCAATTGCTAAAAAATCTTTTTGTCTTGTTGTTACAGATGATTTCTCAAGATATTCATGGGTGAGGTTTCTTGCACACAAAGGCGAAGTTGCAGAAATTAATTCTTTCTATCGAATCAATCAGTAAGAGAAGAGTTATGGGACTAAGAAGTGACAACGGCACTGAATTCAAAAATCAGATTCTCGATTCATTTTGTGCTCAAAAAGGGATTGTGAGACAATTAGTGCTGCAAGAACACCCCAGCAGAATGGTATTGCGGAACGAAAGAATCGCACTCTCGTGGAAGCTGCTCGTACAATGCTGGGCTGAAGCTGTAAATTGTGCATCTTATGTTCTAAACAGGGTGTTAATTGTGAAAGATAAAGTGAAGACTCCTTATGAACTTTTTCATAAGAGAAAGCCTCTAATTGATTTCTTTCGACCATTTGGTTGTTCTTGCACTTTTTGAATACTCAATCTCAAAAGACAAAGTTTGGTGTTGTTTCTGACGAGTGTTATTTTGTTGGATATTCTTCTTCACAAAAGGCGTACCGGGTTTATAACAAGAGAACACGTATTGTTCAAGAGTCGTTCTATGTTGATTGGCAGGAATCCAATCCTTCTGAAGTTAAATCTGAACCTGCATGGTTCTTTGACTCCGATACGGTGTTCAATTCGTTTAATCTGCCAGTTTAATCTCCATCGTCTGTTCAATCCACCACGTTAGTAAATGATGCTGTTTCAACTGATTTAGTTCTCTGTCTCCAATGACTGATCAGGCACCATCATCTGATTCTTTACCTCCTACATCTTCTCCTTTACCTGATCTAACACCTATCATTGATTCACCTTCATCTAATCTTTCACCAGCTATGGGCGATACTTCTTCAACCATCTTTCCTTCTTCAAGTGATTACAAAACTCTGAAAGATCATCCACTTGACAATGTGATTGGATCTGTTTCTGATGGTGTTCGCACGCGAAGTCAATCTGGTCTAATTAATGTTTGTCTTTTCTCATGCTTCATCTCACAAATTGTCCCGAAAAATGTTCATGCTGCTCTACAGGATCCTTGTTGGGTAGAGTCTATGCAATTGGAACTTCAACAGTTCAGAAAGCTTAAGGTTTGGACCTTAGTTGATTTACCTCCTAACAAATATCCAATTGGTACAAAATGGGTGTTTAAGAACAAACTAGATGATCGAGGAGTTGTGGTGCGTAACAAATCTAGACTTGTAGTGCAAGGCTTCGCTCAAGAAGAAGGGATTGATTATACAGAAGTCTTTGCTCCGGTTGCTCGTCTTGAAGCAATCAGAATATTTCTTGCTCATGCTGCTCATAAACAATTTAAAGTTTATCAGATGGATGTGAAGTGTGCTTTTCTCTACGGAGACATTGATGAGGAGATATATGTGTGTCAACCACCAGGTTTTGAAGATCCTGATTTTCCTGATAAAGTGTATAAGCTTGATAAATCTCTGTATGGTCTTCATCAAGCACCCAGAATCTGGTATGAGACCCTTACGCAATATCTTCTAAGCAATGGTTTCTCTCGTGGTACCATCGATATGACTTTATTCAAAAGAGAGGTGAATGGTGAAATGATATTTGTCCAAGTGTACGTTGATGATATTATTTTTGGATCTACAAATCCTCAATTGTGTAGAGAGTTCGAAGAAGTTATGAGCCAAAGGTTTGAAATGAGTATGATGGGTGAAATGTGTTTCTTTCTTGGATTACAAGTTGAACAACAGAAAGAAGGAATTCTTATTCATCAGGAGAAGTATATTAAAGATATTTTGAAAAATTTAAGATGGATGATGCTTCTACAGAGATGACTCCCTTTACTGCTCAGACTTGTCTCACTCCGGATGAAAACGGAAAACCAGTTGATCCTCATCTTTTTAGATCTATGATTGGCTCTCTCATGTATCTTACTGCAAGTCGTCCTGATATCACTTTTGCTGTTGGTTACTGTGCTAGATATCAGTCGGCCCCAAAGGAATCTCATGAGAAAGCTGTCAAAAGAATATTTCGTTATCTCAAAGGATCATCTCGTTTAGGATTGTGGTATCCATATGGTGGGAATTTTGATTTACATGCTTACTCTGATAGTGATTCCAATGGTTGCAGGTTAAACAGAAAATCTGTGTCTGGCGGATGTCAATATTTGGGAAATTGTTTGGTATCCTGGCAGAGCAAGAAACAAACTACGTTTCTCTTTCTACAGGGGAAGCTGAATATATTGCTGCCTCAAGCTGTTGTTCTCAAGTTCTCTGGATCCAACACCAAATGATTGATTATGGGATTAATTTTCTCCATACACCTTTATTTTGTGACAATGAAGCTGCCATTGGAATTGCTAAAAATCCCATTCATCATTCCCGAACCAAGCATATTGAGACACGAATTCATGCGATTCGTGATGCTCAAGAAAAGGGTTTCATTGATATTATACCCATCGATACAAAAAATCAAAAAGCTGATCTTTTCACAAAAACATTTGATAAACCTCGTTTTTATGAATTGATTTCTATGCTCGGGTTAATATCTTTTTAAATTTTCATTTTCTATTTCTTTGATTAAAAAATTTAATTATAATAATACAAATATGATTTATTGAAAATAAAAATTTGGGGGAGTAATTTCATAGTTCTGAGATCGGAATTTAACATGATGAGAAATGATTGTATATTCTCTAAGTATGTTTATATACATGACCGGTGCTTCAATGAGAAATGATAGTAACTGATACTGGATTCTGTTTCACATTAATTTTTAAGGAAAATTGATCAGATTCTTTAACGATATGCTTGATAGACTCAGCCTGACGAATAAAGTAGACAGCAGCTTTATGATTAAATTAAACATCATGCTTAAGAATGTCTGGATTTACTCAATTGTTTTGGCTTGCACAAAAACTGAGTCCTGACAAAAATTGGATTGAGAATGAATCTTTCGTCCATTATGCTTTGATATAGCTGGTATATTTTTTGTTGAGGTATCGTGTGTCTGTGCTTATCTCCTCTGCTGTACGAAAGTACTGACCTGGAGTGATGATCTCCTCTACTATACGATAGTACTGACCTGGAGCTCTCATCAGCACATGTTTAAATGGTTATATCCTCTGTTATACGTGAGTATAGATCTGGAGCTCTCACCATTTTGATATAATTATGTCAAATCATCTTATCGATGAGTTTCTTTCAGAATGAAATATTCTGTTTATAATCATTTGCACACTAACGCACAAGCCTTGTTCTATGAAGATTGATTCAAAATTCAAGAAATCCTGAGGTTGGGTGAGGGTTTTTACCAAATGATTGTGGGGTCCTAACATTCTAAAGCATCTAATTGAACCTTAAACGAATCATAAGCTGTTTGTTGAAAAAGGATAAGGCATGAGTTTAAGTGGACAATTATATCAGCAATTGTTTTTGATTTGTTCTAATTTCAGTTGTTTCTGTGCAGATTGTGATCAGATCTTGTATTCAGTATGATCTCATTGCTGGTAGATGATTTTTGATCATCTTTATGTTCATAAATATCTAGAGAATGTGATCTCTGATTAATTTAGATCTCATTATGTGATGTGCTTCTTGTTAATTAAATAAAAATTAAAAAAAAAAATAAAAAAAATAAAAAAATTAAAAATAAAATAAAATAAAATAAAATAGGTGACGAAATTATTCTTTCGCTAATTGTTTCGCAAAGCGAAACTGTAATTTCGCTAGGTTTGCTAATTAGTTGTTAACTAGTTATCTCTTAGCGAAATTACAGTTTCACTGGGCGAAACTGTAAATTCGCCCTGCGAAACTATTTGCTATTTAAGTCGTTTTTGCGAAATTTTTCTCATAATTTCGCAAAAACGTTCAGCGTAGTTCTTAGGGTTTCTCCGTGTTTCTTCGTGACGTATTTGGCGATTTTGTTTTGTAACTGTGTTTTGGACTGATTTGTAGTGTTATTTGATTCGCATGTGAGTTTCGAACCTTGTAACATCTTTTAATCTGGTTAAAATCATCTACATTTAAGTGATTTGAATTGTGACTCTTCGGTGGGTTCGCTGTTCATCCAGCGAAACTACTGATTCTTCTGCGAAATTGAATGAAAGTTCTCATCTTATTCAGCGAAACTGTAAAGTTATGCTGTCGGGCGAACTTAACAGTTTCGCCAAATTATCTTTATTTTCGCAGTATCTGGTATTAAACTTGCTTAGTTTCGCTTGATCATGTTTTCTTGTGAACAGCGAAACTAATTTTTGAACAGCGAAACTAATTTGTTACAGCGAAACTATGTTTGTGCTTGGAGAAATTAATTGCGAAACTTCTTTAATCTATCCTCACCTTGTTGAAATTGCTTTTTGTTCTGCGAAAATAACATGTTTCAATGAGCGAAATTATTGTTTCGCTTGTCGAAACTGTTAGTTTTCTTTGTCGAAACTGCTTTTGTTCAGCGAAACTATCATGTCTTAGTGAGCGAAACTATTGTTTCGCTTGCCGAAACTGCTAGTTTCTTTTGTTTTAGTATTATTTTCATTATTTCTCATTCAAATTTAATTGTTTTCCTTCTCAGGTTATCATGGCAAATCTCAAATTTGATGAGAGGAATAACATCACAGCTTTTTTAGATGATACTCTCCCTAAGGCAGCTCGTGATTGTATCAGATGGCTTCAGAGATCACCTATAGCCTATGCTATATCTCACTCGCCTACTATTTATGATCTTCATATTAGAGTTTTTGGCGATCAGCAGAATACGATACTAGAGGAGATGTACAGAGAATCACTGCCAAAGTTATTGATCATGATGTGACGATCACTGCTGAGAGTGTTTCGAGGATTCTTAGACTTGATGATGATTCTGGAGATGAAGTAGCTATGACAGAGTCTGAAGTGTTTCAAGCTTTCAGAAGAATGGGGTATGAGGGACCAGCCTTTGGTTCAAGGAAAGAGATCAAGAAGTCATTCTTATCTAAAGAATGGAGATATATCGCCCATGTTTTTATCATGTGTCTAGATCACCGTAAAGGTGGATCTGATGGACTTAATCTTGAGTGGGCTAAAGCTATGGTGCTGTGCTGTAAAGGGGAGGAGGCCAACATAGCTAGATTGATTTTTGCATGTATGGCAGAGAATGTGATGGCTGTAAAGAAAGACAAATGGCTGTTATACCCTCGCTTTCTTCAGATGATTTTTGATGATCTTATACCTGATGTTCCAAAGCATGGTGAAATCAAGAGATTGGTGCAGATGAATCCTCGTATTTTTGCTGATTGCTGTGCTATCCGCCACGACTTTAGTGGTAAAATCACCCATCTTTGGGAAAATATGTATCCTCCAGAACGCTGGAATTATATTAGACGGGTGGATGAGTCTGAGAGTAAAAGAGCTGAAGAAACAAGAGTACAGCAAGCTGATGCTACTAAGAAAAGGAAGAGATATGCTAAAGAAAAGGATTATGATTTTGAAGAGGATATTGATGCACAAGCTGAAGAGATCAGAGTAGAGAAAGAAAGGAGGTCTAAGAAGAAAACTGATTTTGCTGAGCCTGAACGGAGAACCAAACATAGACATGAGGGATTTACAGCCAGAAGAGAGGCTAGTGAAAATCTTGATGAGGATGTGATACGTAATCTAAATACTTCGTTGGCAAATGAGCTGAGTATGATTAAGACTAAACTTACGAATCAGGAGATCAGAAAAAGACAGAAGGATGAGGTGATTGAGGAAATGCAGAGAATGTTAGTTGACCAAAACAAACTGATTAAGAAGTTGTTTGAGCAGATTACACAAATGAAAGCTGCAGCCGGCCTACCTAGTCAACTGACTCAATCTGAGTTAGATGATTTGACTGATACATCAAAGTACTCATTTTTGAATGTGGGTACTTCATCTAAGGTAGGAGAGGGTACTTATGGAGCAGCAACTACTGGTGAAGGAGAGCAGGAAATACCAAGAGAGGATGTTGGAAGGAATGATGAAGAAGATATTATTGAGGCTGGGTTTGTAAACTTGCAGTTTGATTTTGACAAAGATCTTGTTGGTGAAGAAGTTGTTGTTACAGCTACCACTGAAGGAGTATCTGATAGAGGGAAAGGGTTGGTTGATGAAGAGGAGGAAGATGAACAACTGATAGACTATGATTCAGAACCAGAGTTTTATGAAGTTGATGAGCGACCACTGATTTATGTTTCTAAGAAGGGAGAAGATGATGCTGATGTTTTTGAAATGGATAAGAATGATTGGTTGTTCAAAGAGAAGGAGGTGGAGGAAATTACTCCTTTGTTTCAAAATCTGGAGGGATTAAGCAGGAAGGAAGCCGATAAGAAAATCATAAGCTGGTGCTACAATCCCAGTTTAAAGATGTTCATGATCAAGAGACGAGGGGGAAATATCAGTTATATGCTTAAGAGGAAGGCTTTTAAGACCTTGCCCAAATGGGATTTGAGACGTTTGGTACCTTTACCTTTGATCAATGCTCACTTAAGTGAAAGAGCATCATTTCTTGAGAAGGAAATAAAAAATGGACTTATTGATAATTTTGAGTCTTTTGGATATATGAAAGCTGAAAGAAAAAGGTCAAAGAAGGATAAAGATTGGGAGACAGGAAAAGGAAGGATTGTACTAAGAGTCAAACCTCCAAAGACTGTAAATCGGGTAAGATTGGCTGATCCTCTTCCCCAACAACTACAGGATTTTGAGAAGTGGTTTTATGACAACAATACTGGAGAGGCGGTAATTAGAGTTAAACATGGAAAAGAGTTCAGAGTGTTTGATCCGATGGAGTTATTTAGTTTTTGTGATGAAGACCTTTTGGTATTATGTGAAAATCACATTAAAGCTGGGGCTGGAGAGGAAACTAGAAAAGAAGCTAGTTTGTTCATGAATGTTGCAAACAAGAACAGGGGAGTAAGGTCAGAGGTCAAGAAGCTAGCTGAAAGGGTGAGAGCTCAGAATGATTTTGCTATGGATGTTCAAGATTTGACCAGGCAGTTTGCAAAGGCTAGTGGTCATTCTGAAAAAGCTAGTGATGCAGGAAAGAACCTTGGAGGATCAGTGGCTGAAGCTTCTGAGGATGTTGCTGCAGGAGGTGATGAAGATAGATCAACAGCAGCAGAGGAAACTGGAGCTGACAAGTCAAATCAAGACGAGTAAAGATAGTGAGATCCAACCTAGGGGGAGTATTAAAGATCATGTTTAGGTTGGACTCACTTTAGTATAGTTGTTTACTTTACATTGTAATATGACTTTTGTTAGTTTCCTTTTGTATGTTCTTAGTACTGTGTAGTTTTGGCAGTCCAGCGAAACTGTGAGCGAATCTATACATTCGCTCACAATTTGCTGTTCTAGTTTACCCGGCGAACTTGTGTTCTGCCGGGCGAAACTATAGTTTCGGCATGACAGTTTCGCTGGTAGCGAAACTGTCAGCGAAACTATAACTGCTATATATACTTTTGTCAATTCTCTTTGTAAGGTAAGCTTGCAAAACCCTAATCGTGGATCATTGTTGCAAGTTACCAATTCTAAGCAGTTTTTACACATAAATACTATTGTGGTTCATGTTATTGATTGCTATTGTTCATTTGATTATCAAATATGTGTTAGAATTCTCTTCTATCTTCTCAATTGTTGTTGTTTAGCATGGATATTAGATATTGAGCAATTCATCACTTCAATTGTACTGTTTTTCGATCACATGGACCAACAGTCCCCTCCACATCAGTGGGACTCACCTCAGTAAAGGTTTGCTGATGGGGGCTAGAGATAAGAGATCTCTCTAGGCTCTGTTGATCCTTGAGAGGGTGTTGTGGATCAACTTCATTGCCCTTAAGAGACATAATCTCTTCATCAGCTCCAATTAAAAGGTCAGTAAAGGATATGGAAGTAAAACCTAATGACCCGGGACTTTGATCAATGTCTAAAGGCATTGAGCCTGTGATAGGGCTGTCCCTTTTTGGCTGCTCAGGGGAGTATAGAGACTCTCCATGAGGGCTATCAGCTTGGGTTTTGGGCTCATGGGTCTGAGACTGAGGAGACTCAAGACCCATATTAAGGTCAATTGTGAAGGATGGTTGGACCTCAGGCTGAGTGGGAGCCCTTTGTTCCACTCTAGCCTTTTTGGGTAGAACATGAGGAGCTTGTTCAATCAGAGAAGATTAAACAAGGGTTCGTTTGGGACTTCTCTGATAAGTAAAGGTAATGGGTGGATAAGGTAGATTTGGCAAAGTGAGGGTAGTTGCTGGTGTGGGTTCATCACCTGTGGGGTTAACAGGGATGTCACCAGGAGCCATTGGCTCAATCATACCTGGAAGGAGTGCAGTATCTCTTCCGGTGAAGTTAATGGACACTCTCTTCAAAGTCTTGAAGATGGTCGGCCTCATTTGAGGAGCAATCAGAGCAGCTGCACAGACAAGCTTGCTCTGGTCCAGCTCACAGTTGATTATGTGCTGGAGAAACCTGGGATACATTAAGAATGTGTCCCTTTGAAGATTTCCCATGAGGTTAGTCAGCACAAATCTTGAATAGTTGAAGCGGAGGCTTTTCACCAACCCTTGAACTATGCACCCAAGTTCATATGGGATTTGATCCCATCCCCCAGATTTATTAGACAAACAGTGAAGAACCACATGCAGCAGGAACTTCCATTTGTAAGAGAAGTTAAATTTGTAGACAGTTGACCTGCTAACATCTCCACCATATCCCATTTGGAGATAAGAATTGTCCAAATCTGCTTTGGGGAATTCCGTTGGAGCGCCCTCATCATGAAGCTCTAGATGCTCCCTGATGATCTGTTCAGAAATGACCAACTCCTGGCCACAGATGCTCGATCGAATGACACGAACCCCATTTAGGGTTTCAATCTGACCGTTTGCCCAAAATTCAGACATATGGTTTGAGTAAATCGTGGGGTTTACAGTCAGAGCGGTGTAGTAAGAAGATTGGGTCAGAAAGGAGATGATGTCTGAGAAGTCAACATCCCTTGAAGAATCAAGGAGTGCGACTTGGTTGTGCTGAGGGTTTAGTGCCATTGAAGAAAATTACAGAAAGATAGTTCGGAATAGGGTAAATTGAAGATGAAGAAAGCTTTTAGGGCAGTAATTTGGGTAAAAAGGATGTAAGTGATTAACCGGAAGTATTTAAATGGGTGGAATGGCGGTTTAAAGGGGGTTTGGATAAGACGATGTGAGGTTTCAGTGGATGATGTGACATGGGCGGTAAGGTTAGTCCATTTAAATCTTTACTTTTTATAGAGTGGGGCCCAAAAGATTTCCGTTACACAATAAAATCTTTCTTCCGAGTATAAAGCATTTCCGAAGGTAATATTCTTCCGAAGGCAAATTTACTTCCGAAGGTAAATTGATTACTTCCGAGAGTATATGTTGCTTTTCAAGTGGAGTGTTTTATAAGCTTTGGAAGTAGATCTGATATGAAATCAATCGCTTCTTCCGAGACTTAACACTCTTCCGAGAAGAAAATTATCCTGAGAGAAATTTGCTTCGGAAGATATGTGAAATATCTTCCGAGGGTTAATTTCTCTTCGGAAGAATTCATACTTAGATAAAATTTAGAAAAAGATCTTTTGTAACAGGGCTTAGATTGTTTTGACATGAGACTTTACACATTAAAAGGTTTTCAAGTGAGATCAACTAATCAAAGTTTATCATCCCAATAGCTGTAATGAGATATTTAAATCTTTATTCATCAAAGGCTTTGGTGAATAAGTCAGCATATTGTTCATTTGAGTCAACTTTGATTTGCTTGATAAGATTTTTCTCATGAATATCTCTAATGAAATGATACCTGATATCAATGTGCTTAGTCTTGGAGTGCTTCACTGGATTTTCAGTAATGGATATAGCACTGTTGTTGTCAATGTGGATAGGAGTGCTCGTGAAGTTGAATCCGTAGTCTATCATCTGGTTTTGAATCCACAGCAGCTGAGCACAACAACTAGCAACAACAATGTAATCAGCTTCAGCAGTTGATGTAAAGACACAGGATTGCTTCTTGCATTGCCATGAGATGATCCTTCCACCAAGAAATTGACATCCACCAGATGTTGATTTCTTGTTGATGTTGCAGCCACCATAATCACTGTCAGAGTAACCATAGAGATTGAAATCACTATTTCTTGGATACCAGAGACCTAGTTTAGGTGATCCTTTGAGGTATCTAAGAATTCTCTTAGCAGCTATTAGGTGAGACACCTTTGGAGCAGCCTGATATCTTGCACAAATGCAAGTTGCAAACATGATATCAGGTCTACTTGCTGTGAGATACATCAGAGAACCAATAATCGCTCTATACTGATGTTGATCATTATCCTCCCCCTCAGAATCAGGGCAGAGACTGTGGTTTCTGGGTATAGGTGTTTTTGCTGCTTTACAATCTTTCATATCAAATCGTTCTAAGATATCATTGACATACTTAGATTGATTGATAAAGAACCCTTCCTTCATTTGCTTTACCTGAATTCCAAGGAAAAAGTCCATTTTTCCAATGGAACTCATCTCGAACTTCTTCTTCATAATACTCTCAAAGTCTTTACACATTTGGTCATTTGAGGAACCAAATATGATATCATCAACATAGACTTGAACGAGCAAGATGTCTTTCCTAGACTTTCTTATGAAAAGAGTCTTATCAATGGTACCTCTAGTGTAACCATTCTTCAGGAGAAACTGAGACAATGTCTCATACCACAGCCTAGGTGCTTGGTGCAGCCCATATAGCGCTTTATCCAATTTGCACACATAGTTGGGATGCTGTGGATCTTCAAATCATGGAGGTTGGCATACATAGACTTCCCTATCTATATCCCCATATAGAAAGGCACACTTGACATCAAGCTGGTAGACAATGAAATTCTTGGATGCAGCATAAGCAAGGAAGATCCTAACTGCCTCAAGTCTTGCAACAGGTGCAAAGACATCAGTATAATCGATTCCCTCCTCTTGAGTGTATCCTTGAACCACCAGTCTTGCCTTGTTCTTGATAATCAATCCTCTATCATCTCTCTTGTTTCTAAAAACCCATTTAGTTCCTATAGTTACTTGACCATATGGTAGCGGACATAGGTTCCAAATCTTTTGTCTTTTGAATTGAAGCAGCTCCTCTTGCATTGATTCAACCCAGCTACTATCTTTCAAGGCATCTTCCACCTTCTTGGGTTCCATTTGGGATAAAAAGCATGAGTACAAACAGACATTCCCATTATTAGTTTGTCCTCTTGTTCTCACGCATTCAGAGACTTCCCCTATGATGTTTTCAGCTGCATGAGTGTTATGAATCCTGAGTCTAGGAATCACCTCCAGTTGCAAAGATAAATCCAAATTGGACATATTTTTCTCAGGGGCTTGAATACTTGGTCTAGCTTTTGTTTCAAACTCATTCAATGAGGATTGATTGAATGAGAGAGAAACATCATCATTTGTTTGCTGTGAAGCATCATTAACAGTTGCCTGTTCCTTCAAGATGGTGTTTTCATCAGCCTGGTTTTGTGCAGGGTCACCAGAAGAGATTTGAAAGTCAGCAGGTGAATCCCTTGTTGAAGTACCACTATCTCTTGAGATGGTTATACTGTCAGATCTTTCAATAGTGGGAACTTGATTTGCTGCAACTCTTGGAGAACTTGGAATAGGTCTGGGAATCTCAAACAGTTGATCTTCATCAGAGTCACTTTGAGCACATGTTCCAGCTAAAACATTCTCACAAGATGGTTTAGAATAGTTTGGAAACAATTCTAAATCAAAGATATGATCAGGGCCATTCCCCCTAACAGAAGGAGTGTGCTCATTGACTACAATGTGGGAAGATTCCTCAAATTGTTGATTTTTAATATTGTAAACCCTATAAGCTTTAGAGTAAGAGGAATATCCAACAAAGATAGCATCATCCGACTTTTCAGCAAATTTTGCCAAATTGTCTTTTGTGTTAAGTATGGTACACCTGCTGCCAAAGGACCTTAGAAAGCCAATGAACGGTGGCCTCTTGTTCCATAACTCATAAGGGGTTTTTCCATGTGGCTTTACTACAAGAACTCTGTTTTGCACATAGCATGCAGTGCTGACTGCCTCTGCCCAGAATGTTAGAGGCAGCTTTGAATCAGCTAACATAGTCCGAGTAGCCTCAATAAGTGTCCTATTCCTCCTCTCAGCAACACCATTTTGTTGAGGAGTTCTGGGAGCACTATATTGTCTGGCAATCCCTTTTGAGTTACAAAATGAGTCAAGAACTAGGTTCTTAAACTCAGTCCCTTGATCTGTTTTAATTATTTTAACCTTGTGATCAACTTGATTTTCTATTTTAAGAATAAAAGATTTCAAAGTTTTAGCAGTTTCATCTTTGGTTCTTAAAAAGAATACCCATGTAAATCTAGTAAAATCATCAACAATCACAAGGCAATATGATTTCCTTCCAATGCTCATTATACTTGTGGGACCAAATAGATCCATGTGCAATAAGTGTAATGGAGTGGTGATGGAGTTAACAGCTTTGGATTTATGAGATGTCCTGTGTTGTTTCCCTTTCAGGCAAGCAACACAGTTATCTTTGCAGAAAAATTCCTTTTTGGGCAAACAATGTACCAAGTTATTTTTAGCCAATTTATTCATTGTCTTAAAATTTACATGACACATTCGTTTATTCCATAGTGTTGACTCATCACCATCAGCTTTGGAAAGAAAGCATGATACTTCTCCCATTGGGGAAGCATTGTTCATATCCAGCTTGTACATATCCCCTTTCCTAGGAGATCTAAGAAGCACCAATTCCTGAGGAATTGTCATCTCGGGTTTGAGGATAATGCACTCATGTTCTGTGAAGACCATTTGATGCTTTTGATCACAGAATCGAGAAACACTTAACAGGTTGTGTTCAAGCTGTTTGACAAAATTAACTTTGTCAACCTTTAACTTTCCATTGGATATACTTCCTCTGCCAGAAATATATCCTCCGGCCTCACCTCCAAACTGGACAAGACCTCCATCATAATGTTGAAATTGTTGAAGGAGAGATCTGTTCCCTGTCATGTGCCTGGAGCATCCACTATCTACAATCCAAATGTTGTTATTCTTGTCATATGGATGTCCCTGCACATAAGATGAGATAATTAGTTTTGATTGGAAACCTAAGCCTTATTGGTCTTGGGTTCTTCCAATGATAATGACATAACTGAACCAAAATTTATGCATGGGGGTTTAATGGATGTCTTTGAAGAAGAGGTTTGGGCTACAACATCTTCCTTGATCTTCCATTCCATCCCTTGGTTGATCATGGAGGATGAGCTTGTTGAAGCTTTTGTAGCTTGGCATTCTTCCGAAGCTTCTTTCTTTTCGGAAGAAGCCTTCACCACCTTTTCTTCCGAAGCAGTCTTCTTCTGGGATGGTTTCAATGGGACTCTTTTGCTTTTCTGAGTCTTTACAGCTTTAGCTTCCGAAGCCTTTTTCCTTTCGGAAGAAGAATCTTCTTCCAAAAGCAGCCTTGCTTCGGAAACAAGCTTTCCCTTTTTCATCACTTGAACCATTTGATATGGTCCAAATGAGAAACCTTCCCTGACTCCTTCCTTTTTAACATTATTTGCATAATGTGTGCTAGCAGGATTGTAGTAACAATCTTTTGCCATGTGGTTTTGCAGACCACATATTATGCATGCAATGTTAATCTTTTGGGAATTTGAGGATTGTTGTTTCTTGTTATTTTTCTATTCATCAGCAACCTTTCCCTTTAACTTCTGATCCTTTGGTTGGACAGGAGTACTGGTACTACACCCCTTTCCTGAATCAGAATTTCCAACCACCTGGAATCCAGCTGAGATGAATACACCCTTTTGCTTTGGGTCTATCTTTAGCTTGGACTCAGCCACTTTCTTGGCAGTTCTTCTGGCTGCCTTAGCTCTGCTTCTTCTGGCTTTGGTGGTCAGGGTTTGATCATCATTGGCAGGGGAGGGCATAATTACCTGTTTCTTCCCTGTGATGGTCTCCATAGTTGCATCATTCTTTTACTCATGAGAAGGTGGGTCAGCAGATGGAATCTCTTGCTCTTCAGTACCACACCTTGGTTGTCTTATAGACTCATAAGAGTGTGGTGGAGCAATTTCATTAGTTCCCAACCCACCTTTGTTTTGGTAACAAAGTTTTGAGTAAGAGGATGATGCAAGAATGGCTTGGAAGTTTTGCTCGAAAATAGCATACTTCCTGGCTTGAGCCTTAGCTGTGACAAGCTGGGCTTGAGCCTTAGTCAATTTGGATATTAAATCCTTTATCTGAGTCTTATAGTTTGTGTGTTCATGTTTTAATAGGGACACATATTTCTCTAACTCCTCAATTTTTCTTTGGTAGTCAGATTCAGCCCTTTTAAAGTCAGATTTTAAAACATTTAAAGACTCAATATCAGATTTAATCTCCATATTGTAGTCCTGATACAGTTTAACCTTAGCAATACAGGCAGGAGTACAGAGATGTTCATATACCTTGTTTTCATCTGTTCCGGCCATGAGTGCTTGAGCAAGAGTCACATCCTGTACCATGAAGCTCCAGTCAACTTCTTGAGCCATTGCAGCTGTTTCTATTGACTTTCCGGTGGGCTTTGGTGTAGAGGGATGTGTGGAGGCCTGTGGGGTTCCCGGGTTGGACTTGGGAGCCTTGCATTCCCTTGCAAAATGACCAAGTTGGTTACAGTTGTAACATTTGGCCTTGGTTTTTGTCAAACCCAAATTTGCTGTTGATTGGGTTCTGGGGAAATTGCCCTCCAGTTCTCTTAAAGAACTTCTTTGCTCTGTAGGTTAGAAGAGCCATTTGTTGGACTATGTCCACGTATTCCACGTCATCCGCGCTAAAACACTCTAGATCATCAAAGCATTATTGATAATCATTTGAGTGTCCACTTCCTGAGACAAAAGCACAGCTGTCCTGAAAGGAGCTTTGCTGAGCTTGTTGAGACCTTGGAGTCTCAGGAAATGTGATGTATGGCCCAGAAGAACAAGATGGCTGCTGGGGGTAAGTCAGGTATTGTTGAGGCTGGGAGATTCCTGAGCCTTCAGCAACCATTAAAGCGTTGCTAGCAGGAAGACTCAAGGGTCTGCTTGTCTGATTAACCCTCTTACTTTCCATTTCCAAACAGTATCCATCAAGGATCCCATAGAGTTCGGTCATGGTGAGTGTATTCAGATTCTCTGTTCTCTTGATAGAGACACAGTAGAATGTCCACTCATTGGGTAATGCACTCATGAACTTTCTTGTAAGGTCTCTGAGTTCATGAGCAATTCCCACAGATTGAAGGGAAGAAATGAGATCCATGTACCTGAAATATTGCTGGCTAAGAGTCTCTCCAGCAACATAGGTGAAGTTCTCGAACTGCTGCTTCAGTGAGTCCTTCTTGGAGTCATTTGAGCTTGAGTACATTTGAGCAAGCACATCAAAAAGTTCCTTGGCAGACTTGCAATGCTCAAACCCCACCATGATAGAGTTTGGAATTGCAGTCATAAGAACAGTCATAGCATTGCTGTCGATGTCAAGCTTGTTCCTGTCTTCATCAGAATAATCTTCAACAGCTTTCTCAATCATGGCACTGTTTCCACCAGCTACTTTTGGCTTATACGGGCCATTGACAATGGATTGCCACATCTTGATGTCTTGATACCTGATGAAGCCTTCCATTCTTCTGCTCCAAGACCTGAAGTTTTCAGGGGTGATGATGGGTGCTTTGGTCATCGTCCCCATCTCTACTTCAGATTTGTTGAGGGCCATTTTGAATGAGGTATAAGGAGGAGTGAAAAACAGGTTGATTAGGATGGTAAGATCTCACAATCAAGAGCCTAAAAAGCTCTGATACCAATTGCAGGATCGGGTTTGTCACTTAAACACTTGGATTTCTCTCAAACTCACTTATGGAAACACTCAAATCGGATGAAGTAATGTCTTTTACAAGAGTTGATAATAATATAATAAGTAGCAAAGGAACACGCAGAAATAAATTTTCAAGGCACTTGTATATATTACTTCTCAACTCAAGATATTACAAGACTTTTCCAAGCATTTTACATGAGTCACAATGAGAAACTATATATACTAGATCCTACAGCCGGATATACTTTGATACCAGCTCGAAACCTAAGACTAAAGCATATACTACAATGCTAAAGTTAAGGTATCTTAGATAAAGTATTATCTAAGATATGGTAGTCATGACATGTCCATGACTTACCTTTTGTTACCAAGTAAAGATGGCAACTGTACTAACATAAAAAGGTAAACAGTGGAATAAAGTATGGTCAACTACATGGCTTTTAAGAAAACGCTATGCAGTATCTTAGAGATTTGCAGCGGAGTGTCAGAGAGACCATACTTATGTCCACTAGATAATAGGAGTGTCTTCCGAAGGTAAGTTGGCTTCGGAAGAACAAGTTTTTTTTGAAGCCACTCATACTTCAGAAGAGGCTTCTATACTTCCGAGGCTTGAGGACTTCTGTACTTCGGAAGTTGACTTTAGATCTTTCTTTCTGAGTCTTGATCTTCGGAAGTAGGTTCTTTGTCTTCGGAAGTTGGAGTTTTCCTTCGGAACTAAGTTTTACACATTGTCTTCGGAAGAGCTCCTTCTTCCTTCGGAAGTTCCACACTTAGCATCGGAAGTCCTTATTTGGTGTATCAAAATCTTCTAAGTGATTTGGTTTTGGTTGCACCAGCCTTTCTAGATCCAACAGGGATCTTAAGATGGTGAGATCTTATAATCAAGAGCCTGGAATGCTCTCATACCAAATGCAGGACCATTTAACGGTATGCACTTACAACACAACAACAAAATGAGAAGAGTTCTTTAGAACACTTAACAGATCAAATAGGAAACTGGCAAGTTATAAGTAAGATACTAAGAACACAAGTAAAATGTGAGACAAAACAAGATAGCAAACAACACAAGTGTATGGTTTTCAAGAATGCTGTATATTAATTCTCAAGTTTTTTTACAAGTATTACAAAGCATAGAAAGAAAGTTACAAGTACTTGAGATACTTTATACTACATCCTACAGCCGGCCATACTTTGAAGGCCAGCTGGATACATAAGACTCGACAACTACAAAATCAAATGTAGAGTTTAGATTGCCTTTTGACTAGTGACTATGACATGCCACAACTCACATCCTAATATATTAAAAAAAGGATAAAAGTACATGAAGTAGAAAGCTCACACTCAAGACCTCAATGTATAGTTACCAAAAGCATGGACCTTTTCACCAACTCATGTAAGTTGGTGACAGAACAGAGTTGCAGCGAAAAGGTGGTCCAGTAAATTACATCAGATAAAAGCATGTACATGAAAGTCTTCGGAAGAAAACTGTCTTCACTCTTCGGCTTCGGAAGACTTTGTCATTGAAGCTTCAGAAGACTTCACTTTTGGCTTCGGAAGATGTTGGTCTTGGCTTCGAAAGATTTTACACTTAGAATATTTTCTAGTGCATGGTGTAAAACTTCCGACACATTTCTACTTCTGTACTTCAGTGCATGCATGTAGAGAGACTTTGGATGTTTTGGCTGCATTAGACTTATAGGAATCCTTACATACATCTTCATGCAAAACACCAGCTTCAACAATTGACAAGATTGTACCTGATCCTACAGGAAAATCAATCGATCAAAGATTGTATAGATCAATGATAGGGTCTCTACCTGACATAATGTTTGTTGTGTGTGTTTGTGCTAGGTACCAATCAGTTCCTAAAGAGTCTCATCTGAATGCTGTTAAGAGGATCTTCATATATCTCAAAAGGAAACCAGCCCTTAGTCTATGGTATCCCAAAGATGGAGACTTCACTCTTTACTCATACTCAGATAGTGACTTTGGAGGATGCAACAACAACAGAAAATCCACAACTGGTGGATGTCAATTCATAGGACCAAGACTTGTTTCATGGAAGTACAAAAAGCAAACAAATGTATCTGTATCCATAGTTGAGGCTGAGTACATAGATGCTTCAGCTGGTTGCCCACAAGTTCATTGGTTGCAAAACCAATTACTTTATTATGGTTACAATTTCCTTCAAACACCAATTCATATTGACAATTCAGCTGCTATGTTCATCACTGCTCATCCTGTGCAACATAGCAAAACAAAACATATTGAAATCAGATACCATTTTCTGAGAGATTGCTCAGAAAAAGGTTTAATCAAGTTGGTCAAAGTGGATACAAAAATCAGCTTGCTGATTTATTCACTAAAGCCTTTGATTCAGTTAGATTTAATTTTCTAATTGAGTCTTTGGGCATGATTAACTTAGATTAGTCACCATTAATAAAGAAAAGTATGAGTCTTTCCTTGTATATATATTGGTTTGTTGGACACCTTATCATAGTTGTTTAACCTCTTAATCATGAAAACGCAGCGGAATCAAAGCTTAATAATATGTTTTATAAACTGAAATTTTAAAGCATATTATTTATCATCAACAAACCCAAGAACAAAGGATCAAATATATGTGAAAGAACTAGCTATCAAGCATAAAATAACAACCAAATACAAACTCATGAAACTACCTGTCAAGAGCTGCCAAAACCGTGAGAATGAGGAAGGTGATGAGGTTCTTGAATGGCCAAAACACCAAGGAAGGTGTCCTCAAGCTTGCATACCCACAAACATCAAGCAAACACCTTTGTTGCTAGGATTTTGAACACCAAAATCGACCAAAAGGGGCTGCTGAAAAGCTCTTTCAGCCGTGACTTTTCTTCAAGAGTAGAGAGAATTCGATCCCTTTTAGTTTTGCATGTAAGAAAGAGAGAGGGATGGAGTGTATGACTAGTTAATTGTGTCTACTTCCAAGACAACAAAATGAACCAACCACCCACAAGGGGGCGGCCGAATTGGGTTCAAAAATGGGGTTTTCCCCCCAATTGTTTCTTTCATTTAATATTAACTAGTTACTTAATAAGTTATGTAATTAACTTTTTAATTATATAACTCATACACACTATTATTATTTGATGTTATTTAACCAACTTAAAAAACATTACAAATAATACCCATGAACAAAATATCCTTATAAGTTGTTCCATCTCATATACAATTTATTTAGAAAACCCATTTTCTAAATTGGTGTAATTATATAACTGCATGATCATATCATTAATTAAATATTTATTGGTGTTTGCTAAGCTTGTTATTGGGTATGACCCGACTTGGATCATAACGTACTAAGCACATCAATATTCTATGTGTCTTGGGCATAAAGAATCCAACAATCTCCCACTTGCACAAGATTCATAGAAGATTGATGCAAGCAGCAAATACCGCCTAACAACGGTTTAATACCCTTAATACGCATGACTAAAAGCCATTCAATAACATCATCCCCTTCAAGTATCCAACTTGAAATGATTTAGGTGAATCAATCATTTATCCTTTTGTTATAGATGTCATGTTAAATCCAAGAACACAGAATGATCATTCCTTGTTGATTTAACTTAATCAGGCCTTAGACATCTTGCTCTCAACGAATAAGAGGAATAAATTCCATCTTGACTACATACGTTTCTCACAATCACCTTGTGTCACACCTGAACATAGCCTTATGTACTGTCCATTATTTCAGAGTAGTGAAGAACTAATTCAAGGTATAACACTTTGGTGAATATCAAAACCCAATATATATCTCAGGTCGGAGGATACCAAATGATATTCATCTTTACTCAAATTTACTTATGATCAATCAAGAAGATTCCATGTAGTAAAATTTGAGACGCGGGTCAGTCCAATATTCGTATCCCATAAATATCTATGAACCTTGGCAGCAACCAATTGCTCTATATTCATGCCTTATGAATATCCACCAATCCATGGTCATAATAGTCTTACGTTCATATTTGTTCGCACAAACATGACCGACTACGAACATTTAGAATAATAAACATATTCATGGATGTATACATGCTAAAAGGAACATAACTCAGAATATCACAAAATATAAAAGAGTTAAATATTACAATTGTTCCAAACTTTTAAATTCTAAACAGATCAATTCTAATCACTAGAGTATCGAAGTCCTAAGGCACAAGTATGACTTTCATGCTTTGCACTTTCAAGGAGCTTCGTGAGTGGATCCACAATGTTTTGATCGGTGTGAACTTTACGCATACATATCTTTCCTTTTTCAACTTCATCCCTTATGTAGTTGAATCTCCGCTCAATGTGTCTAGTCTTTTGATGTGCACGGGGTTCCTTGATTTGAGCAATCGCACCCTTGTTATCACAAAAGATTTCTAGGGGGTCTTGAATGGTAGAGACCACCCCTAGATTTGCAATAAATTTCTTTATCCATGCAGCTTCCGGAGCTGCTAATGAGGCGGCTATGTATTCGGATTCTGTAGAGGACAACGCTACCACGTCTTGGTTTTAACTCTTCCAGGACACTTCTCCTCCATTCATAATGAAGACATACCCTGATTGTGATCGAGAATCATCTTGATCAGTTTGGAAACTCGCATCCATGTAACCCTTTACAACGAGTTCCTCTTCATCAGATCCGTATATTAGAAACATATCCTTACATCTCCTAAGGTACTTCAATATAATTTTAACAGCCATCCAATGGCTATTACCTAGATTCTGCTGATATCTTGTTGTCATGCTTAACGCGCATGACACGTCCGGTCTAGTGCATATCATCGCATACATGATGGATCCTATAGCAGACGCATATGGGATGTCCTTTATTCGATCTTGCTCATCCTTTGAGCTTGGACATTGAGATGTACTCAATAATGTCCCTCTTTGAATAGGTACCATACCTTTCTTAGAGTTTTCCATTTTGAACCTTTTCAAGATTTTATCAATATATGTACTTTGGTTTAAACCTATCAACCGTCTCGATCTGTCCCTATAGATCTTTATTCCCAAAATATAGGCGGCTTTACCGAGATCTTTTATGGAAAAACAACTTCCAAGCCAGGTTTTAACACCTTCCAAGGTTGGAATATCATTTCCAAAAAGTAGTATGTCATCAACATACAATACTAAGAATGTAATTATGCTCCCACTAGCCTTCTTATATACACAAGCCTCGTCAGCGTTCTTGATGAAACCAAATTTCTTGATCTCTTCATCAAAATGTTGATTCCAACTTCTCGATGCTTGTTTCAATCCATAGATTGATCTCTTTAACTTGCATACTTTATTAAGATGTCATGGAACAACAAAACCATCAAGTTGAACCATATGGACAGTCTCTTCGAGACGTCCATTAAGAAAAGCGGTTTGACATCCATTTGCCAAATCTCATAGTCAAATAAGTAGCTATGGAAAATAATATCCTAATTGACTTTAGCATTGCCACAGGCGAGAAGGTTTCATCATTATCAACCCCTTGAGTTTGAGTGAAACCTTTTGCTACAAGTCTTGCTTTATAAGTATCCAAGTTTCCATGCATATCCGTTTTCTTCTTGAAAACCCACTTGTATCCAACCGGTTTGGAGTTAAGTGGAGGGTCAACCAATTCCCAAACTTGGTTGTCATACATGGATTGCATCTCTACGTTCATGGCTTACAGCAATTTGTCACAATCCGAATTGGACATTGCATCATGGTATGTAGTTGGCTCATCGGAGTCAACCACGTAGCATCCATTCATGAAAAATCCATATCTTTCAGGTGGATCGACTTTCCAACTTGTTTTGGGTGTTTCGCTTAACATAAGCTTCACAACCCCATACTTTTAAATATGATAGCGATGGAACTCTTCCATGCCATATTTCAAAAGGTGTCGAATCCACTTTCTTGGTCGGGGCCATATTCAAAATACGAGCCGCAGAGAGCAATGCAAAACCCCAAAATGATAGAGGTAGTGAGCTTATAGCCATCATAGATCAAACCATATCCAATAGGGTTCGGTTTCTCCTTTCAGACACACCATTATGCTGTGGTGTTCCGGGTGGAGTAAGTTATGAGACGATCCCACAACTTCTATCTGAACGAAGAACTTTGATAGATTTATTGAGTTAATTTTCTACTTCATTTTTGAAAATTTTGAACATTTCAAAAGCTTCATATTTATGTGTCATCAAGTACACATAACCATAGCGACTGTAATCGTCGGTAAAGGTAATGAAGTATCTTTCACCATTTCTTGTCATTGTCTTAAAAAGACCACATACATCCGAATGTATGACTCCCAATAAGTCTTTTGCCCTCTCGTTAGTACCACTAAAAGGCGACTTGGTCATCTTACCTTGTAAACAAGATTCACACTTATCAAATGAACCATTTTCATTTGTTTCCAAAAGACCATTCTTTTGAAGTGTTTGAATCCGATTCTTGTTTACGTGACCAAGACGACAATGCCAAAGATATGAATCACTTAAACCCATTTTAAGTTTCTTGGTGCTTGTTTTGTATAATGAGTTATTAAAGGATGAATCATCATGAACCAATTCATAGATACTATTAAAAGGCATAGCCTTAAAATAAAGTACATCATCCATACAAACATAAATACCATTGTTTACAAACTTTAATTCATAACCACATTGTTCTAAAAGGGAAACAGAAATTATGTTCCTAGTCAAACTAGGAGCATACAAAATGTTCTTAAGAACAACTTCCAAACCATTTGAAAGTTTCAAAATATAGTCTCCTTGGGCTTCGACATCAACTTTTGCTCCGTTGCCCATGTAGAGACTTGTGTCTCCCTTCTTGAAGTGCTTATTTCTTTTGAACCCCTGCAACAAATTGCAAATATGAGTTCCACATCCGGTATCCAATACCCATGTGTTTAAAGAAATAACATTTAAACCAATATGAATCATGAAAGTTGTAGCTGAGGTTTGCCCAGCATCCCTCTTGTTTCTCAACTCTTTGAGATAGGTTGGACAATTCCTTTTCCAATGTCCTATCTCACCACACTCAAAGCATGGATCGTTCTCCGTTACCTTAGGCTTCTTAAGTTTAGTCTTTGGAGGTTCCGTTTTAGCCTTTCCTTTCCCTTTGCCTTTGATGTACCCCTTTCCTTTGGCAACATTTGCCTTGGGATCGGGGAATGGCCTTTTCTTATAGCCGCCCTCATTGATCGAGAGAACAGGTAGAACCTTTCTACCCATCCCTGCCTCGGCTGTTTGAGCATTGCGTGAAGCTCACCAATGCTCTTGTCCCACCCGTTCATATTGTAATTCATTATGAACGTCTCAAAACTTTTAGTTATGCCATTAAGGATCAAATCCATGGCCAACTCCTTTGAGACGGGGCAGTTAAGCCTCTCGAGGCGATCAATGTGGCTTTTCATCTTAAGTACATAAGATGATACGGATTGGGTTTCTTCCATGCGACACGCGTGAAGCGCTTGAACCGTTTCGAAGCGCTCTACCCTAGCTTGTTGAAGGAACATTTCCTTCAACTGGGTAATCATGTCATATGCCCCATGATGCTCAAAATCCTTTTGGAGTTCGAGAATCATAGTTCCCAACATGAGGCAGAAAATGGAATCCTCAGTGTACTGAAGCCAATCGTTATAGGCCTCAACATCCTCGGGGTCGGGTTGGTCAGGAATGGGATCGTCAAGGACATAGGCCTTTTTCTCTTGCTTGATAACAATTCTCAAGTTTCGAAACCAGTCCATAAAGTTATTATGGTTAAGACGATCGCTCTCTAAGATAGTTCTCAGCGATAGGGTATGGACGGTCGGGGTGGTAGCATTATTGTTTGCGGCCATTTCTACAATAATTAACAAAGTTCATATTAGTATTTCTGAAATATTAAATTTTAATCACTAATACCCTTTTATGTCTCATAGATAATTAATAATTAAAACCTAGAATCCAACGTTACATTTAAATGATGGTTAGGTAACCTTTATCCCATTATTTAAATTAACAAGGTAGTAAACACTTGACAATTGCAACCTTTTGTAACTTCTAGCCTTATGGGATTGGTTAAACATCTTATGTTTAGTTGGCATGTAAAATCCCATCAACACCATTGTACGCCACGCTTCGGTGACCCTATGCACATGGTTTCCAATTCAAGTCGTCCTACTTAAACACACGTTTGAGTTTACACATACAAGTGGTTAGGTGACCTTTATCCCACAAATACGTTAAGCCCACCTCAAACACACAAGTTCCCTAAAAGTGGTTAGGTGACCTTTATTCCACAAATAGTTCTCAAATGATTTGAGTGTCGTGTAAAAGGATGATGTTAAACTTGTTTTCAAAGGGATTTTAGTTTTCATTAATTCTAGTTTTAAAAACTCTATGTACCTTGTATTCGCATGCTTTCATATACATGGTACCCTACTGCCTTTTTAATAAAAACCCTTTTATTTTGGAAATCATTAATCCGTTTAAATAACCTTTTATTAACATATTAATGATTAAGAACCATGAATATTTAGCATGTTATGATTATATATTTAGATTGTTAAGCATATCCACATGTCAAACAATCAACGTAGAATGGATAATCAAACAAGCATATTCAAACAACCACATGTGCATAACCTTAGCCATTTAGGTGACCACACTTGTTTGCCATCACAAGTGTGGTCATTTGGTCTTTCTTAAGGGTTAATAACATCACATAAGATAGAATCTCCAAAGACCCCCACTATAAGTTGCATCCAAATGCTTCAAGTCCTTCTTTTTGTGCCTTCTTTTTGTGCTTCCAACTTGTGCATCTTCTTTTACAAAATTTATATCCTAATACAAATTTTCAAATAAAAGAAAATACACCTAATCTATTTATTACATCACCATTGAATGAATAAGTAAATTACAACCATATACAAGCACAAAAGAATAAATAATACAACCCATAATGAATGAAATCAACCAAAACCAAACATTCATCCAAAACCAAAGCAACACAAGTTCAAGGCTAGGTTATGCACCAATATGAAACATATTAGTGCTCTATGAAAGATTAACATGTTGTCTTTAGTTGTCTTTTAATATTTTGTAATAGTATAGGGACTAGTTTTGTAATTAGTTAGTTCCTTTACTTTTTGTTTCATTATAAATAGCTTAGACTTAGAACAAGTTGAAGAGAATTGTATTCGAACCTGCTTTTCATACTTTGTAATTGTCTTAGCTTGATATTAATGAAACCTTGAATTTTGTTGATATCTTGTTTGATTTAATTACTTTGTGTGAATTTCATTGAATTGTGTTCATAAATCATCACAGATTGGTACATTTGATCCTATCAAATGGTATCAGAGTTGTTGGTAAGCTGTTAGTGAGTAATTTTTGAAGTTGTCGAACTCAAAAAATTTCACTGAATCTGTGATTGATTTACAATTCAATTGAAAATTTGTGAATTTCAGTTGTGTTTCATCATCAGAAACATGATTTGAATCACAATTAGCAGTTAAATTCATCAAATTCAAGTCAATTTGTTGAATTTGTGTTCAAAAAAGGTTTACATTTTTCGGACTGAAAATCTCAAAATTGAGTGATTTGTTGTTGAAATTGAAAGAAATTGATGTTAGAAGAATGATTATCGGCATAAAACACACTTAATTGGAAAGTTTCAATCGAATTCATCAACATTTGAAGAATTCAGAAGATTTGAGTTAGTTACATTCATATGAACATGATGAATGTGGCGCATGAGCTGAGATTGACTAAAAAATTTGTCTAAGTGTTAGGCGCATTAACACTGTGTAGGCACATTAACACTATGTGGACGTTTTCTAGTTCAGACGTTTGACTACTGTTGAAGAGAAAAATTCCAGACGTATCATCTTTATTGAGAAAGATTACAAGTGTTTAGGCGTTTGACAACTGTTTAGGCGCTTGACAACTATTTAGGCGCTTGACAACTGTTCAGGCGTTTTATAATTGTTTGGACGCATCAACCTTGGGCGTTTTGAAAAATTTTCTAAGGCATTCCCTTAGACGTTTCTCAACTCAGGCGCATCAACTGTTTGGGAGTATAACCACTGTTCAGGCGTATCACCTTGACACTTAGAATTTTTTTAAAAAAGAAAATTTTTCAAAAACTTTTGCATTTATTTTCTTATTTCAAAATCTAAAACAACAAAAATATAAAAATGGTGAAATCAGAAGATTCTAAAAATAGAGTTCCAAAACTTAAAAATAGAGTTGATTTCAAAAATTGGTCTCTTAGGCTAAAACATCATTTTAATTCCATTGACACTGATCTTTGGAAATCTATAGAAAAAGGACCATACATTCCTATAATCACTGATGGGCCTGACAGAGGGTTTGTGTATACTAAAGATTCTCCAGAACCCTATCCTGAAGATGGTCTTCAAGGAGATGATTTGAAAAGAGTAAAGAATGATATCAAAGCATATTCCTTGATGTGTAAAGGAGTACCTTTAAAAGTTCTTGCAAGGCTTGATGCATATCAAACTGGATACACTCTATATAAAGCCTTAAAGATCATTTGTGAAGGAGGCAAGGAGATTCAAAACCTCAAGAAACAAAAGTTGAAAAGACAATTAGAATTGTTTCAACATTTGTGTGGTGAAACCATAAATCAGATGATGAACATATTTGTTCAACTTACAACTAAGATGTCAACAGCTGGTATTAAGCCTGATCTTGAAGATCTAAATCTCAGACTACTCAATGCTTTACCATCATCATGGAAACAAACAGTAACATTACTAAAGCATACTGAGAAGTTCCCTATGGATCTAGATCTTCTTATTGCAAAGATAGAGTCAGTAGAGATTGATGAAAGCTCAAGGAATAATGATAGAGCAGCATCAATGTCTCAGTATCAGTTTGTTGCTTCTCCTACAACTACTATTGAGAATGCATTTATGGCAAAGAGTGAGAAAAGTACAGAAGAAGAGGGAGATCTGTTTGTTGGAGCAGGATTTTTCACTGACTCATCATTTACCAGTGCTCCTGCTTATACAACTCAGTCTCATTCTCAATCTCCTCCTAAATCTCAGTCCCAAACATCAAATGTTCAAACAGAGACTTCTTCATCTAACTCTGCTAAATCTAGCAAAGTTAAAGATGTGATTAACATCCTATTAGAGGATGAAGAGTCTAAAACTGCATTCACTGCATTTATGGCTAGTTTTCAAGCATATCAAGGTAGCCATTTAACTCAATTAGATTTTTTTTTGCAGGATTTGTTTGAGATGGATCCTGAAGATGTTGAAGAGATGGACTTAAACTGGCAGATGGTGATGATTGCCTACAGGTCTCAAAAACATTCTTATGTCAACAAGAAATACAAGCCAAGTGCAAACAAGACTGTTGGATTTGACAAGTCAAAATCTAGATGTTTTAACTGCAACAGTTATGGACACTTCTCCAGAGAATGCAAAGCTCCAAGGAATAATGGAGGAAATGCTCAATCAAGTTCAAGCAATCAAAGGTTTCAACTAGCTCAGAAGACTTTTCAAAAGCCTTATCAAAGTCTTCCTATGCCTGAGCTTAAAGATGAAACTAAATCATATGATGAAACAAAGAAAGCTCTAGTAGTCAGCATAAAAGATGGTTATGATTGGAGTGCATATGCAGATCAGTTTACAAATGATTTAACATCAAGTTTATCTCTTATTGCCGAAATTGAAGGAGAAGATTGGTCAGAAAACAGTAATCCACACGTGGAAAGTGAAAATGAAGAAGAAGATGACTATGATTGGAGGGACAAGTCTGATCCTAAGGAGGATACAGATGAAGTAGCTCTAATGGCACAATCTGATCAACCAAAGGTTGACTCTTCAACTTCAAAATCTGAAACCACAGCTTCAAAATTTCCTGAAATCCCATCTGAAGTGAGAGAAAAACTCTGCACTAAATCATGCTATGAACATGTTGAATACTATAGAAACTACTCATTCAAAATCTGTGAGAAGCTAAAACAAGAAGAATCTATGCATAGCAAACTTAAATCTGATCATAAAACAGCAGATCAAAAGATTATCTCTCTTCAAACTTCATGGAACAAAATCATAAAAGATTTAGAAATTGTTTCTAAACAATTGGAAGAGATGACCAAGAATCTTGAACATGAGAAAATTGCACATGCTGCTACTCAAATGGATCTGGCAAAAGTAAAAAGTTCAAAAATGATAGTGGAAAAACTGGTAAGTGAAAGAAAAAATAAACAAAAAGCAGGGTTAGGTTTCACTCATGAACCTATGCCTGAATCTATTACAAACACACTACCAGAGAACTTCAATACACATGATCATTCTCCTGAAAATAAAGCTAAACTTAAAGCTTTCCAAATAAAAAACAAGAATTCAGAAGAAGAAAAGGCAAATGTACAAGTGTTTGTTGAAAATGATCAAGAAAAGATCAAAAATGGTCATCCAATCAAGATAAAATCTTATGAACCAAAACAAACAAAACAAACCACTTCTGATCAAATTCATGTTGTATTAGAAGAAGTGAAAGTTCAAAGCAAAGATAAACAACAGGTAGGAACATCAGAAGATTCAAACACCATTAATCTGAAACAAGTTCAATCTGAAAAGGAATCTTCTTCTGACGATGTTCAATCTGAAAATAAACCAAGTTCTTCTAAATCAAAGAATCAAAGAAGAAGAAAGAAATCATCAAAAACAACATCTGAACAAAACAAAAGTTCAGAAAATTTGATCAAAGCAACAAATCAAACAACAAAACTTAAACCGATAAAATTTGTGTTAGCTAGTTTGTTAAATATAAATTCTCTTCAAAACAACAAAGCAAATGTTATGAACAAATCAAACTCTGATATGAAATCAAGTTCAGATTCAAAGACTTCCGCTGTAGCAAAAAGATTTGTTCCTAATGCACTCAAGAAGGAAGTTCATGTTAAACAAATGCAAAATAATTTGGCACAAAATCAAAGACAAAAGATTAACTATTTGACACCAAAATCAAACATTATGTCAATGTCAAAAGTTAACAAAAAGCTGTTTTTAACTCCAAAAAAGTACTATGAAATTTGTGACATGAAAAATCACAATACTGCTGAGTGCTACTTCAACAAGTACTGTCACATATGTGACATGAGAAATCATTCGACAACAGATTGTTATTTTAACAAATATTGTACTTATTGTGATGAAAAGACTCACAAACTGCAAATTGTTACTTTAGAAATAGATCTCTTACTAGAAACTTTGCAAAATCAAACATGAGCAAAGGCTTTGTTAATCCACAATATCTGAGAAATCAAACTAATGGATTTCAAAAAGTCACTAATCAACCTTCTTTAGGTTTGAGATCTTTTCCAAAGAACAATTATGTGAGATCTAAACAAAATATACAAGAACAGTTCATACCAAGATCTGTAAGGATGACTAATAAAAATGTTAGTCATCAATACATTTCTAAAATTGATCAATCAAATGATATGAATGTTCTCAAAAATAAATCAAACAATTTCCAAAATAAAATTGGTAAATTCATCAAGAATAAACCTGATTTGAATAATCTCCATTACAAACAATTTACAATTATTGATAAATTTGGAAAACCCAAGACCATCTCGGCTTGGGTAGAAATCTCAACTTAATTTTCTTGTTGTGCAGGTACGCCCAAAAAGACCACTCAATACATGGTATGTGGATAGTGGGTGTAGCCGGCATATGACAGGCAATCCTGCCTTGTTACAAGACTTTAAGTTAAAAGATGGAACTCACGTCGCCTTTGGTGGTGATGCTGGAGGAAAAATAACCGGAGAAGGAACAGTATCAAATGGGATAATAAGCTTTGATAAAGTCAACTTTTGTTCACAGTTGAACTTTAATCTTTTAAGCGTATCTCAAATATGTGATAAATCATATTCTGTTCTATTTGATGATTCATTCTGTTATGTTTTGAAGCCAGGTTTCAAGATAAGCAAAGATTGGGTGATTGTTACAGCTGAAAGAGATAGAGATGTATACAAGCTGGATATGTCTCAAGTTGATCCTTCAACTGAAACAACATGCCTAATTGCAAAGGCATCACATGATGAAAGCCAACTATGGCATAGACGTCTCGGACATTCAAATTTCAAGAATATGAACAAGCTCGTAGCAGGAAATCATGTCATTGGACTTCCATCTATGAAGTTTGCAACAACTGATCACTGCTCAGCATGTTTGAAGGGAAAGCAACACAGAGCGTCTTATAAGTCCAAGCCTATAAAATCAACATCCAAACCTCTTCAGATGTTACATATGGACCTTTTTGGACCAACAAATGTCAAGAGTATTGGACGAAAATCATATTGTTTAGTTATCATTGATGACTATACAAGATTTTCATTGGTTTAATTTCTATATGCCAAATCTAAAACAGCTAATTTACTAAAAGAATTTATCATTAAAGTTGAAAATCAATTATAAAATAAAGTGAAAATAATAAGAAGTTATAATGGAACGAAATTAAAAAATGCTAACATTGAAATGTTTTGTGCACAGAAAGGGATAGCTCATCAGTTCAGTGCTCCCAGAACTCCTCAACAAAATGGAGTTGCTGAAAGGAAGAATAGAACACTGATTGAAGCTGCTCGTTCTATGTTAGCTGATGCAAAAATTCCTATCACTTTTTGGGATGAAGCCATATCAACTGCGTGTTTCACTCAGAACAGAATCTTAATTGTGAAAGATAAAATGAAAACTCCATATTAGTTAATGTTTGGGAGGAAAACAAACATAAACTTTCTAAAATCATTTGGTTGTCCTGTTATGATTTTTAATTCAAGTGATAAATTAGGAAAATTTGAAGCAAAATCTGATAATGAATTTTTCGTTGGATACTCATCTGTTTCAAAATCCTATCGAGTTTACAACTCTAGGACAAATATAATTTTTGAAACATTCAACGTTAAATTTCTTGAAAATTCTTTTCCATCAGTTTCAAATGGTCCTACATGGTTATTTGACTTAGATTCATTATCAAACTCTCTTCAATCTAACTTGTTTAATCAACCAAAC
Organism: Flaveria ramosissima; assembly: GCA_025215565.1. Lineage (NCBI taxonomy): Eukaryota > Viridiplantae > Streptophyta > Magnoliopsida > Asterales > Asteraceae > Flaveria > Flaveria ramosissima. The sequence goes on from CM046034.1 coordinate 37,084,771, forward strand.
TGTCTTGATTCTACAGGTAAGAAGAACTCAAGAGGAGATCTTGGATCTTTCAGTGAGGATTCAGATTCTGATGACCCAGATCATTCTAGCTCAAACTACCCATTCTTATCATTTGTCAAAGACTCACAAATCAATTCACTGACAATAATCATGATAATATAGTTTCAGATCATTCAGTTTCATTTGATCAGGAAGGATCACAACATATTTCTAGTGATGGTAATGAGTTTGTGATACCTGAGTCTGGAACATCATCCATCTCTGGTGATGTAGTTGATACTGGTAACTTTGATTACTTTATCAACTCACCGACTCAAGTTCCAAACTTCAATCCACATTCTTCTACTTTGTTATATGAGCTTTCCAACTTGAACCAAACAAATCTAGATGTTAATGTTTAATGTGATGAGATTCCAACATCTCGTATTCACAAGAATCATCCAATTTCTCAGATTATTGGTCCATTGAATGAGAGAACAACAAGGAGTAAATCAGAACAAGCAAACGTGTGCTTATACTCTTGTTTTCTTTCTCAAATTGTTCCTAAAAATGTTACCGAAGCATTAAAGGAAAATGGTTAGATAGAAGCCATGCAAGAAGAATTACTTTAATTTCGCAAACAAGAAGTGTGGAATTTGGTGGATCTACCTGAAGGAGAAAATGCAATAGGCACGAAATGGCTATTTAGAAATAAGACTGATGATCGTGGTGTTGTAATAAGGAACAAAGCGAGACCTGTTGCACAAGGATACACACAGGTTGAAGGAATAGATTATGATGAGGTGTTTGCACCAGTTGCAAGACTTGAATCCATTCGAGTTTTCCTGGCTTATGCTTCATTCATGAAATTCAAGGTGTATCAAATGGACGTAAAAGGTGCATTTCTACATGGTCCTATCACTGACGATGTGTTTATGAAGCAACCTCCAGGCTTTGAGGATGCACAATTTCCACATCGAGTATATAAGCTGAGTAAAGCTTTATATGGACTTCATCAAGCCCCTAGAATTTGGTATGAGACGTTATCACAACACTTAATCCAACATGGATACACAAGAGGGAAAATTGATCCAACTTTATTCATAAAGATGGATAATGATGATCTTTTATGTGTACAAGTGTATGTTGATGACATCATATTTGGTTCTACCAGTCCAAAATTGCGCACTGAATTTGAAGAAATCATGAAATCTCGGTTCCAAATGAGTTCTATGGGAGATATTAACTTCTTTCTTGGACTTCAAGTCAAGCAAACTGAAGATGGAATCTTCATCAATCAAGAGAAGCTTGTTGACAAGCTCTTGAAGACATTTAAGTTGCAAGACTGTCAGTCCATACGAACTCCAGCAGATGTTAACACCAAGATTGAACCTGATCCAAAAGGAAAATCTATTGACCAAATTTTATACAGATCAATGATTGGCTCTTTGATGTATCTTACTGCATCTAGACCAGACATTATGTATGATGTTTGTGTTTGTGCCAGGTATCAATCGGACCCGAAAGAATCTCACTTAATTGCTGTCAAAAGGATATTCAGGTATTTCAAAGGTAAACCAGCCTTAGGGCTTTGGTATCCTTACGAGGGTAACTTTGAACTATATGGATATACAGATAGTGATTACGGTGGATTGTCAAGATAGAAAATCTACTTCGGGTGGGTGTCAATTTCTTGGTCCCCGATTAGTCTCGTGGCAATGTAAGAAACAAACAAATGTCTCTGTTTCAACTGCAGAAACTGAGTACATTGCTGCATCAGCAGGATGTTCTCAAATCCTTTGGTTGCAAAATCAACTACTGGATTATGGGTTCAATTTTCTTAACACACCAATTTACATTGATAACACAGCTGCTATGTTCATTACAGCTAATCCTGTTCAACATTCAAAAACAAAACATATCGAAATTCGATATCATTTTCTCAGAGATAACTCTGAAAAAGGATTAATAATATTGATTCAAATTGCAATAGAAAAACAGTTGGCAGATCTATTTACTAAAGCCTTCCTACCAGGACGGTTTGAGTATTTAGTAGAATCAATTGGTCTTATAAATCATATGTGAACTCCCTACATCAAAAGATCATAATAAGTGATCCTCTCATTGTTAATTGCCTGTTTATATTTTGTGTGTGTGTGATTCTTGTTTTCCTTAGAAAAATCAAATACAAAAATATAAATCAAAACTACAAATATAGAGTCTTTTTCTAATTATTAGAAAAATAGAGTCTTTTAGAAAGGAATATGTTATGCAACATGTGAGAAATGATAGTACATTAGTGAGATCAGTTGCATACTTCACTCATTAATAAAGTCTGACATGATCAGATATGATGTGTAGACAATATCTGACTATTATGCTGAAAAAGTAAATTCTTGTGATCAAAATAAATATTAATGCTTGTGTGTATTCATCTGAGTACTTTTGAGTTGTTTTGGCTTATCAGAGTGAATGCTTGTTAAGTTACACCACTCACACCTATTGATACTATGTTTAATCATGAGATCTGTTACAAAGCATCATCTCACTTCTCTGTTATGAGTCATCATAGACCTGAAGTGCTGAGATATCCTTTGTTGTAAGTGATTACAGACCTGGATTCTCTCTTTGATGCAAAAGATGCCAATGTGCACAAACTATTCAAATGAATAGTCAGAGCTGATCAAATGGTTATCCATGATCATTCTCTATTAAGTAACATGAACTCTGGTGATACATATGTTTCAGGTAATAAGTTAAGTATGTGTTCTTTCTTGCATATCATGATCATGGTTGAGCTCTCTCAGTCTCTGTATGATTTACATCATGTCATATATAAATCTACCCTAATCAATTCAAGAATTGAAAAAGTAAGTGAGTTGATAATTTGTCAAAAACACTTATTGTCTGTCCTTAGATCTTGTGTCTCCTTTGCTGTGATATCACTGACCTGAAACACACTTGATGAGAATTTAATTATTGTCTATGACTATTCACATTTCTTTTATTTTAATATGCTGATCTTCATTAATATGATCTCACTGCAGACATAAATTCTTTTGTCTATATTAGATTTTGATTCTACTTTCATTTTGCTTTTATGCATGTTTTTTTTTGTGTGTGAAGGCAATGTCACAATGTGATGTGTGATCTTATTATCTTACCTAAGAAACTTATAAGTTTTTCAAACTTAAAAGTTTAGGGGGAGTAATAAATAGAAGAGTTGTTCTCAGAAAATAATCAAAATCAAAATTAAAATGCTGAACTGAAAGGATGATGCTATATGTTCAAAGTATTTGTGTAATTTGAAAATGTAATTTTTGAAAAATATAATATGAACCTTCATAAATTTGCAAATGAAAATGCTTCTGTCAAAAGTTGAAAATTAGATGATAATTGATTTTAAGTTGAGACTAAAATGAAGGGACAAAATAAATTTAAAAATAAAAAGAAAATAAAATTTTGTGAATTGAAAGTGCAAAATGCAAAAAGTTCAAAATTGAGGGACTAAAAGGTAAAATGTAAAAATTCAAAAATGCTTAAAATATTTAAAATATTAGTATGAAATATTATAATATTTTTAAATAGTGTGCAGGTGAAGAATGTGGAAAATCACAAGTGTTAAACTCATGAAAGTCAACAAAGTCAACTCATGCGCCTAAATAGTGCACATACGTCTAAATAGGAGCATGATGAAATTTTCATGAATTATACAAGTGTTTGGACGTTTGACACATTCCCATGCGTCTAAACAGTTGTAATAAGTCCATCGAAGATACAAGTGTTGGGCGTTTTTCACATTCCCATGCGCCTAAATACCTGTTATAAGTCCATGATTTTAATCAAGTGTTGGGCGTTTGTCATAATCCCATGCGCCTAAACAGTGAATGAGTTTGACTTGACCAAGTGTTAGATGTTTGAAATGTCTCATGCGTCTAAATAGTTTGACAAAGTTTTAAAAAAATGATTCCGGATTATTGATAAGAATCTAATTGCGAGTAGGTTGATGTAAAGTTTTAATCGAAAGTGAAAATGATTTGATAAGAGTTTGATCAGTCGGTTCTTCGATAGAAAGAAAAAGAAGATGCACAGAAGATTAAAGTGTTGAATAAAAAATAAAAATAAAATAATTTTTTTTTAAGCAAACAGTAAATAAATCAAATTCTAAGTAATTAATAATTCAAAATGAATAACGTGTAATGTTTCACAAATTAAAATTTCAACAAATCAAAAGTCAAATTCAAAAGTCACAATCAAAAGTCAATAATAAGTCAAAATTGATGAAACAGTAGCAGTTAGCAACCTTGTAGATCATATGTCGCAGAATTTACAATTAATCCCCGTCAGTGTCTCATAATACTTGCTTTATGTCTAAAATTGATTCTGGATTATTGATAAGAATCTAATTGCGAGTAGGTTGATGTAAAGTTCTTAATCTGAAAGTGAAAATGATTTGATAATAGTTTGATCAGTCGGTTCTTCGATAGAAGAAAAAGAAGATGCACAGACAGATTAAAGTTTGAATAAAAAATAAAAATAAAATAATTTTTTTTTACAAAAAGTAAATAAATCAAAATTCTAAGTTAGATAATGAATTCAAAATGAATAAAGTTTAATGTTTCACAAATTAAAATTTCAAAATCAAAAGTCAAATTCAAAAGTCAAAATCAAAAGTCAAAATAATAAGTCAAAATTGAATGAAAAAGTTATAAGTTAAAATTACTAAGTCATATGTAGAAATTAATTTCATTAATCAATATTCAATGTTCTCATAATACTTTCTTTATGTTTTGTAGATGGCAGAATTGAAGTTTGAGCCAAAGCATAATGTGGCTGCTTACTTAAATGATAAAAACAGAGAAGCCATTGGATATGAAGAGATTATTAGATTTCTGCTCAGAACAAAATATGTATATGCTATGTGTGCAAGACCAATGATCAATGGAAGACTGATTAAGAGATTTTGGAGAACTGCACAAGTTGAAAGAGATGATGAAGGGAACAAAGTTCTAAGAGCTTCAATTACAACAGAAAGAATGCTTGAAGTTTCTGAAGAAGCAATCAGAATTGCTCTAAGACTTGGTGACAATGACCCTGAAGACTTATCAGAATATACCTTCAATGAATGTAAAGAGGTTTTTCTACAAATGGGTCATCCAGATCATTTCCCCAAAAAGCAATTTTTCAGAGCTCGAGTGTATAAGCATTGGAAGCTTTTATGCTACATTTTTCAACATTGCATGTCTAAACGAAGTGCTGGTTGGGATTCATTCCCAGTAGACATTGCATCTCCCATTATTGCTTTAGCCACAAATAGAAGATTCAATATGGCTAAGTGGATAATGAATGGCTTCATTTTCAATCTTGAAAGAGGAGTGAGGTATAAATACTTTATGTACCCAAGATTCCTCCAATTGCTTATTAATGAAGCAAATCCAGATCTGTATGCTGAAGGAGTTACAGGAGATAAGCTACAGTTAGAGCACATGTCAGATGCTGTTTATAAAAGACTGGCAATGATCACTGGTGCTCAAAACATTCCACTATTTTATTATATTAGGAATGTATCAATGAATGAAGTAGATATTAATCAGCAACACTTTCATCTATCTGAAGAAGAACCAATAGGTCCAAATGATCTCATTGAGGATGTAGAAGATGATGAAGAAAATGAGGATGATGCTACTGAAAGCTCATCATGATGATAACAATGAAGATGATGATAATAATGATGATGCTGAAGAAAGTGAGGATGAAGCTCTTGAAAGCTCATTAGATGAGGAAAGTGATGACAATGATGATGATGATGGAAATGATGGTGTCACTGAAGCACATCAAGAAGAAACTGAGGAAAGAAATGAGGATGATACTGAAAATGAACCTCAAAATATGTCTGAAGAAACCAATATTGCTGACATTCATGATGATACTGTCAATGAACCATAAAACATGGTTGAAGAAAATGTTGATGATATTCATGATGAAGCTGTACTTGAAATAGATTCACAAAATCAAACCTTTGATTTTGATTTTATGAATGATATGTTATATGACCCGGTATTTGAAGTTGATGTTAATGAAGGAGTAGAAGAAATTCCCGTGAGTACGACACACAATGTGTCTGTACAAACAGAGGAGACAGTGGACATTGATGAGATGGAAAGATTGAAAGAAGAAAATCTGAGTAAAGAGAAAGAACTTGAAGAGTTGAAAGTGGAGAATGAAAGGATGAAAGAGATAAACATATCTCTTGAAAAAGAAATTCAAAAGCTTAAGGATGAAAACTTAAAGTTGACTGAAGAAAATGCCTCAAAAGATGAAAAGATTGTGAGGTTTGCCAAAGAAAAAGAAGATGTAATCAAGAATTTTGAAGTTATGATCAAAGACTATGACATTCTTGAGGAGAAGTTCAAGAAACTAACAGAAGAAAATGAAAAACTCAAAGATGATTTGCTGAAAGAAAAAGAAGCTCAGAAGCCTATCTCACCAGTACAAGTGATAAGTGCTGAGATGAGTGTTGATGAAAATCTTGAGCAGCTAAAAGGCAAAAGAAAAATTGATGAAGTAGAAGATACAATTCTAATTGAATCATCTTCCAAGACGCAAAGAACTGAAGAAACTGTTGAAGAACAAAATGTTCAAGAACAGATTGGGGCGTTAGAAGATATTGAGGAAGTATACAATGATGATTGGTATGATGAAGTTCTGGATGATGAAGATATTGATGAAGCTCAATTTGTATCACATTTCTCTTCACAAGAACAAACTCAAGAACAAGATGAAGTACCACAAGATTTTGAAGAAAGATATAATTATCTTGTGAAGATGAAATACAATCGTGTATATTTGGATGGACTGACTGTTTCTCAGATTAATGATGAATATGAGAAGTGTATTTCTGCAGAGTCAGTAGCACCAGTAGATCCAAATGAGATTATTATTGAGCATGGTGAATGGACTAGAGCAAAAGAAGTGATTAATGTAGAAGAATTATCTAGCTCTGAGCTGCACCATCCTGATCCAGAAGATATGAGTATTCCAGCTTTAAGATCATGGTTGCAAGCTAGAAACTACCCGTGGAGGAAACTGAAGAGATTACAATCTGTATCATTGAGAAACCTTGTCAGAAGTTTTCAAGAAACGGAGAAACAATTGAAGAGGATGATTGTACTTGATACAGATAATCCTCAGTATCTTTAAATTACAAAAAGAACAAGAATGTTAAAGCCACAGGAGATCAAACAAATGGCAAGAATTACTGATGCACATGTTCACAGAAAAGAGTTGATTGAAATGTTCACAAGCTTACAAAGCCTCTACTGAACAAAGGCATATTTTTGATAATTCAAGATCAACTGGAGACTTGGTAAGAAATGTACTACAAAGAGGACAATCAGTTGCTGAACTGTTGAATGCTATGATTGCTCCAGATTTTACCAACCAAGTAAAGATTATTGCATGGAAGTATGATGAAGTATTTGATGCATTTTTGATAAAGAGAGTAAATGTTGTGTGTGATGTATATCACTTTTACTCTAGCATCATAAAACTTCCAGTGCAAGATCTGAAAGAGCTGAATAGATTACCTCTGATCAATCCTTCTGATTCAAAACGTGGCAAGATGTTGGTAGAATTATTAAGAAGAGGATTTGATCGATCAAGTAATTTTTTTAAGACAAGATGTGATCAAGAGGACAAAGAGTACTTTGTTACTTTGAGGAATAATAAAAAGCTCAAGGGATTACAGTCTGAGGAGGAACATTCTATGATTGAATTTTATGACAAGTATTTTGAGAAGCTCACAACTCCTAGTCTGAAAGTGATAGATGGTAATCAAAACTCAAAGCCAATCCTCAGATGGTTTTATAACACTGAGACGTTTGAGCTTAAGTTGGTCCGCAATCTCGAACGATGGGATGAGGACATGATTACTTTATTTGGAGTTTTTGAACTAAAGCTTTTACATCCGAGTTATATCTCATTTTTGTCTATACAAAAGTTTGAGAAAGTATCTCCTGAGATAGCGGAGCAAGACAAGAAATATTTAATTTCCATTATTAATGTGATGAATGCGGCTATGGAAAGAATATCTTTGAGAAAGGCTCTTGCTTATGCTAACATTGTCAAGAAAGATATTAAAGATATTGAATTCATGAGAATATCAAGAAAAGGGGTACTAGAAGTATACTCAAAGGAAAGTCAAAAGCCTATTGAGTTATATGCTAACATTGATATCTCATGTCTTTCTAAAGATACATTGGAGAGAATGAACCAGATGGAGATTAAGACAAATGAAGCTAAACCCGAACAAGGCATTATTGCAAGTAAATTCAAGTCTGCAATTTCAATTGCTTTGAAAGAATTAGAGATGTACAAACAGAAGCCGATGTTTAAGATCAAAGAAGAACCAGAAGATTTCTTTGAATGATGAAAACAAAGAGTTGAAGATAAAGGATGAAGATAAAGCTAAAGATGGAAGAAAAGAAAAAGAAGAAAAAGATTGAAGATTTTGAAGACAGAAGACCATGTCAATCTTAGGGGGAGTATTGTTAGTGCTCTAAGAAAGATTAACATGTTGTCTTTAGTTGTCTTTTAATATTTTGTAATAGTATAGGGACTAGTTTTGTAATTAGTTAGTTCCTTTACTTTTTGTTTCATTATAAATATCTTAGACTTAGAACAAGTTGAAGAGAATTGGATTCGAACCTGCTTTTCATACTTTGTAATTGTCTTAGCTTGATATTAATGAAACCTTGAATTTTGTTGATATCTCGCTTGATTTGATTACTTTGTGTGAATTTCATTGAATTGTGTTCATAAATCATCACAGATTGGTACATTTGATCCTACCAAAACAACATATTCAACATTCAAGAACCAAAATAAATCCCCATTTAACCCTAAATTTTCGGCCAACATAAACCTAGAATTTAGGGTTTTTTGTCCAAACAAAATAATCAACCATTTGACATCTATCTTTCAAGGTTTAATCATAAGCATGTATGATATAACCTTGAAAGATTGGGGATTCATTATATCATCACAAAACAGCCCCTATTAGGTTGTTTAAGTCCCATAAAATCAATTTTACAAGGACTTAAGAAGCTAGTTTTCCATATATCCGGCTCTAGATGCCAATGTCGGTTTGTTGGACACCTTATCAAAGTTGTTTAACCTCTTAATCATGAAAACGCAGCGGAATCAAAGCTTAATAATATGTTTTATAAACTAAATTTTTAAAGCATATTATTTATCATCAACAAACCCAAGAACAAAGGATCAAATATATGTGAAAGAACTAGCTATCAAGCATAAAATAACAACCAAATACAAACTCATGAAACTACCTTTCAAGAGCTGCCAAAACCGTGAGAATGAGGAAGGTGATGAGGTTCTTGAACGGCCAAAACACCAAGGAAGGTGTCCTCAAGCTTGCATACCCACAAGCATCAAGCAAACACTTTTGTTGCAAGGATTTTGAACACCAAAATCGACCAAAAGGGGCTGCTGAAAACCTCTTTCAGCCGTGACTTTTCTTAAAGAGTAGAGAGAATTTGGTCCCTTTTAGTTTTGCATGTCAGAAAGAGAGTGGGGTGGAGTGTATGACTAGTTAATTGTGTCTACTTCAAAGACAACAAAATGAACCAAACACCCACAAGGGGGCGGCCGAATCGGGTTCAAAAATGGGGTTTTCCCGCCAATTTTTTCTTTCATTTAATTGTAACTATTTACTTAATAAGTTATGTAATTAACCTTTTAATTATATAACTCATACACACTATTATTATGTGATGTTATTTAACCAACTTAAATAACATTACAAATAATATCCATGAACAAAATATCCTTATAAGTTGTTCCATCGCATATACAATTTATTTAGAAAACCCATTTTCTAAACTGGTGTAATTATTTAATTGCACGATCATATCATCAATTAAATATTTATTGGTATTTGATAAGCTTGTTATTGGGTATGACCCGACTTGGATCATAACGTACTAACCACATCAATATTCTATGTGTCTTAGGCATAAAGAATCCAACAATATAGTTATAAGCAAAATCTAAAAACATCCATAAAATCATACAAAAATATAAAAAATATTGTCTTTATTTATTGTGTCTTCTTGATTCAGCATGACATATATATGGGAAATGATAGTACACTATATCCTTGCTTGCTTCCTGAGTTCTTAAATTTCTCTAAAGTCTGATCAGAAGTGCTTTGATATGTGAGTAGATTCAGCTTGAGTGGAAACTACACTAAGAGCATGCATAACATAATGAAAAGGTGATTGTCTGTGGGAAACTCCATTTTGAGGATACAACAAGTAAGTCATATGCTGATGTGATCAAATCACTCATCCAAGCACATTATGTAACAACACTTTATAATCGCTATCTTTGCAAATCATATTCCCTTTGTTTTGTATAAACAAAGACCTGGGTTTATAACCACCTTGGTATACACTTGTAACCAACAGGTGAACAGATCATGATGCTCATCATCCCTCTGTTTTGCATAAATAGAGACCTGGCTTAAAGGCACCTCTATTTTACGAAAGTAAAGACCTAGTGATCTGCTGATGATCATATCTCATCTTTCAAAAGAATCCATTGTGATCAACTGTATATTAGCTTAAGAGCTTTTGCATCTATGCATTAATGAGATGTAAAATACATCTCAAGATAGAACTTATAACTTAAAGTACATAGTTTCTAAGTGTGACAAAGTGATGTTTTGACTCGCAAAAGGAGGACAAACTCTAATGCGAATTGAATGTGGAGCCCATAACTGTTTATCTTTAATAAACATCAAAACATGATAAACAACATGCCTAGTTGACACCATACCCTTGTTTTAATTTATGTGGAAAATCATACTTGCAATCAGGACTAGATTTAGGTCTTATTTCAGCAAAACAAATTAAACAGGAAGATGCTTAGTGTTATAGTATGATCCTATTATATGTTTATATATGCTTGTAAAGAGAATTTAATTTATTTAATTTTTAGCTAATTTATTTTTCAGTTCTTTTGAACAATCATGTGCCTTTCATGCTATTCTTATAAATAAATTTATGATAAATGCATCAGTTCAACATTAATCAAAAATCCAGGGGGAGTAGTTAATTCATGAAAGTTTGAAATCTGAATTGTCAAATCAAGGCATAATGAAGGAATGGAACTTGAGCACTAACTTGGCTGTAGGATACATGAGGTTTTTCATGTTATAATTTTTCTTTTGCACAAATGTCATGAAAACAAAGTCAACAAGGTCCAAAAGCAACAAATGGTTTTATCATGTGAATAGAACCATACAATCAAATAAGTTTCAAGCTTTACATTTCAGCATCAGTAGAAGCTACAGTGCATTTCACTCATCAGTAGATGCTCAGTGCGAAACTTAAACCAGAAAAATATGACAATCTGTAGATTGGTAACCTACGGATGTGGTGATATTTTTAAAAGGATAATACATTTCCATGGATTGGTAACCCATGAAAAATCAAATTATACTTTCATGAAAATTCAATTCTTTAACGTTAGGCATGTGCAGATGTCCTACGGAAGAATTAGAATCTGCGAAATAGATAAATTCCACGGAAGGGTAACAAGAAAAGATTCCACGGAAGGGTAACAAGGAAAGAGGGTCCCACTTAATTTAATAAATTAAATTAATGTGTCTGAGGGAGTATAAATGATGTTTTTAACTTAGTATTCATTATTCACTTTTACAGTGCAGTTTTTGACCTAGAAAATCGTTATTCAAAACATCATCCCTCTTTGCCTACATTCAAATTACCCGAATCAAAACATCAAACAAAATCATAAACTTGATTTCAGATATTTGTTTCAAGATGCCTGCATTCAAATTACCCGAATCAAAACATCAAACAAAATCATAAACTTGCATTCAGATCTTTGCTTTTCCAAATGCTGACGACCCTGTATCGGAAGGATGTCGAGATATCATCCGTTACTTAAGACGATCACGGTCTATGCACTTACTATAGAGCGTGTAATTCACCAACATGACATTATCGACTTCTGGAATAGCGTTGTGATAGAAGAAGAAGGAGATAGTGAAGTTATAGTTGTTGAGATTAAGTGTTGGATCTAGAAAGGCTGGTGCAACCAAAACCAAATCACTTAGACTATTTTGGTGCAACTAATAAAGGACTTCCAAAGCTAAGTGTTAAACTTCTGAAGGAAAAGGAGTTCTTCCGAAGACAAAGTGTAAGATCAACTTCCGAAGGAAAAACTCCAACTTCCGAAGTCAAAAGTATTCACTTCCGAATATCAAGACTTGGAGTGAAAGATCATAAGTCAACTTTCGAAGTATGAAAGAAGTCCTCAAGCCTCGGAAGTATAGTAGCCTCTTTCGAAGTATAAGTGGCTTCGGAAGAACTTGTTCTTCCGAAGCCAACTTACCTTCGGAAGACACTACTATTATCCAGTGGACATAAGTATGGTCTCTCTGACACTCCGCTGCAGACCTCTGAGATACTGCATGGCGTTTTCTCAAAAGCCATGCAGTTGACCATACTTTATTCCACTGTTTACCTTTATCAATTAATACAGTTGCCAACTTTAATTGGTGACAGAAGGTAAGTCATGGACATGTCATGACTACCATATCTTAGATAATACTTTATCTAAGATACCTTGACTTTAGCATTGTAGTATATGCTTTAGTCATAGGTTTCCAGCTGGTATCAAAGTATATCCGGCTATAGGATCTAGTATATATAGTTTCTCATTGTAACTCTTGTTTCATGCTTATAAGAGTCTTTTAATACTTTGAGTTGAGAAGTAATATATACAAGTGCCTTGAAAATTATTCCCTTGTGTTCTTTGCTACTTATTATATTATTATCAACTCTTAGAAGAGATTCTACTTCATCTGATCTGAGTGTAGTATAAGTGAGTTTGAGAGAAATCCAAGTGTTATGTGACAAAACCCGATCCTGCAATTGGTATCAGAGCTTTTTAGGCTCTTGATTGTGAGATCTTACCATCCTAATCAACCTGTTTTCACTCCTCCTTACACCACACTCAAAATGGCCCTCAACATGTCTGAAGTTGAGATGGGGACGATGACTAAAGCACCTATCATCACCCCTGAAAACTTCAGGTCATGGAGCAGACGCATGGAAGGCTTCATCAGGTATCAAGACAGCAAGATGTGGCAATCTATTGTCAATGGCCCGTATAAGCCAAAGGTGGCAGGTGGAAACGGTGCCATGATAGAGAAAGCTGTTAAAGATTACTCTAATGAGGACTAGAAGAAGCTGGACATTGACAGCAATACTATGACTGTTCTCATGACTGCAATTCCTAACTCCATCATGGTGGGGTTTGAGCATTGCAAGTCAGCCAAAGAACTGTTTGATGCACTTGCTCACATGTACTCCAGCTCCAATGACTCCAAGAAGGACTCACTGAAGCAGCAGGTCGAGAACTTCACCTACATTGCTGGAGAGACCCTCAGCCAGCAATACTTCAGGTACATGGACCTCATTTCTTACCTTCAGTCTGTGGGAATCGCCCTTGAACTTAGAGACCTCACAAGAAAGTTCATGAGTGCACTCCCCAATGAGTGGACGTTCTACTGTGTCTCCATCAAGAGAACAGAAAATTTGAACACCCTCACCATGACCGAACTCAATGGCATCCTTGATGGATACTGTTTGGAAATGGAGAATAAGAGAGGCCATCAGACAAGCAGACCCTTGAGTCTTCCTGCTAGCAATGCTTTAATGGTTGCTGAAGGCTCAGGACCCTCCCAACCTCAACAGTACCTGACTTACACCCAACAGTCATCCTATTCTTCTGGGCCATACATCATATTTCCTGAGACTCCAAGGTCTCAACAAGCTCAGCAAAGTTCCTTTCAGGACAGCTGTGCTTTTGTCTCAGGAAGTGGACACTCTAGTGACTAGCAGTATTGCTTTGATGATCTAGAGTGCTTCAGCCCAGATGACGTGGAATATGTGGACATAGTCCAACAAATGACTCTCTTAACCTACATAGAAAAGAAGTTCTTCAAGAGAACTAGAAGGGAATTTCCCCAGAACCCAATCAACAACAAATTTGGGTTTGACAAAACCAAGGCCAAATGTTACACTGTAACCAACTTGGTCATTTTGCAAAGGAATGCAAGGCTCCCAAGTCCGATCCGGGAACTCCACAGGCCTCCACACATCCCTCTACACCAAAGCCCACTGGAAAGTCAGCAGAAACAGCTGCAATGGCTTAAGAAGTTGACCGGAGCTTCATGTACAGGATGTTACTCCTGCTCAAGCACTCATGGCCGGAACAGATGACAATAAGGTATACGAACATCTCTGTACTCCTGCCTGTATTGCTAAGGTTAAATTGTATCAGGACTACAATATGGAGATTAAATCCGATATTGAGTCTTTAAATGTTTTAAAATCTGATTTTAAAAGGGCTGAATCTGACTATCAAAGAAAAATTGAGGAGTTGGAGAAAACTATGTCCTTATTAAAACACGAACACACAAAATATAAGACTCAAATAAAGGATTTAATATCCAAATTGTCTGAGGCTGAAGCCCAGCTTGTGACGGCTGAGGCTCAAGCCAGGAAGTATGCTATTTCTGAGCAAAACTTCCAAACCATACTTGCATCATCCTCTCACTCAAAACTTTGTTACCAAAACAAAGGTTGGTTGGGAACCAATGAAATTGCTCCAGCACACTCTTATGAGTCTATAAGACAACCAAGGTATGGTACTGAAGGCAAGAGGTTCCATCTGCTGACCCACCTTCTCATGAATCAAAGAGTGATGCAACCATGGAGACCATCACAGGGAAGAAGGAGGTAACTTTACCCACTCCTACAAGTGATGATCAACCCTTAACCACCAAAGCCAGAAGAAGCAAAGCTAAGGCAGCCAGAAAAACTACCAAGAAAGTGGTTGAGTCTAAGCTGAAGATAGACCCAAATCAAAAGGGTGTATTCATCTCAGCTGGATTCTAGGTGGTAGGAAATTCTAATTCAGGAAAAGAGTGTAGTACCAGCACTCCTGTCCTACCAAAGGATCAGAAGTTAAATGGAAAGGTTGCTGATGAAGAGAAAAAGAACAAGAAACAGCAATCCTCAAATTCCCAAAAGATTAACATTGCATGCATAATGTGTGTTCTGCAAAACCACATAGCCAAGGATTGTTACTACAATCCTGCTAGCACACATTATGCAAATAATGTTAAAAGAGAAGAAGTCAGGTAAGGTTTCTCATTTGGATCATATCAAATGGTTCAAGTGATGAAAAAGGGAAAGCTTGTTTCCGAAGCAAGGTTGCTTTCGGAAGAAAGTCCTTCTTCCGAAGGGAAAATGGCTTCGGAAGCTAAAGCTGCCAAGACTCACAAAAATAAAAGAGTCCCCTTGAAACCATCCCAAAAGAAGACCACTTCGGAAGAAAAGGTGGTGAAGGCTTCTTCTGAAAAGAAAGAAGCTTCGAAAGAATGCCATGCTACAAAAGTTTCAACAAGCTCATCCTCCATGATCAACCAAGGGATGGAATGGAAGATGAAGGAAGATGCTGCAGCCCAAACCTCTTTTTCAAAGAAATCCATTGAACCCCCATGCATAAATTTTTGTTCAATTATGTCACTATCATTGGAAGATCCCAAGACCAACAAGGCTTGGGTTTCCAATCAAAACTAATCATCTCATCTTATGTGTAGGGACATCCATATGACAATGTTTGGATTGTGGATAGTGGATGCTCCAGGCATATGACAAGGAACAGATCTCTCCTTCAACAATTTCAACATTATGATGGAGGTCCTGTCCAGATGGGAGGTGAGGCCGGAGGATATATTTCTGGCAGAGGAAGTATATCCAGTGGAAAATTAAAAGTTGACAAAGTTCACTTTGTCAAAAAGCTTGAACACAACTTGTTAAGTGTTTCTCAGTTATGTGATCAAAAGCATCAAATGCTTTTCACAAAACATGAGTGTGTTATCCTCAAACCTGGGATGACAATTCCTCGGGAATTAGTGCTTCTTAGATCTCCCAGGAAAGGGGATATGTTCAAGCTTGATATGAACAATGCTTCCCCAATGGGTGAAGTATCATGCTTTCTTTCCAAAGCTGATGGTGATGAGTCAACACTATGGCATAAACGAATGTGTCATGTAAATTTTAAGACAATGAATAAATTGGCTAAAAATAACTTGGTACATGGTTTGCCTAAAAAGGAATTTTTCGGAAAAGATAACTATGTTGCATGTCTGAAAGGGAAGCAACACAGGGCATCTCATAAATCCAAAGTTGTTAACTCCATCACCACTCCATTACACTTACTTCACATGGATCTATTTGGTCCCACAAGTGTAATGAGCATTGGAAGGAAATCATTTTTCCTTGTTATTGTTGATGATTTTACTAGATTTACATGGGTATTCTCTTTAAGAACCAAAGATGAAACTGCTGAAACTTTAAAATTTTTTATTCTTAAAATAGAAAATCAAATTCATCACAAGGTTAAAATAATTAGAAGTGATAAAGTGTCACACCCCGGGCCCAGATAGGGTGGGACGTCACAGACTAGCAACAACATATGGCAGCGGAAACAAACCATTATAAGAGCTCAAAGGAGAGAATATCACATGGCATTAAAGTTTTATAAAAAGGTAATAGGGCTAGAGACACATCAAGCCCCAAATAAGTTTTACAATCATCCATAAAATGAAATTGTAATTGTTCAACACAAAATATAAATTGTTCAAATGTTATATCAAGGAAATAAGCCAATGCCATGTCACGGGGATAAGTCTAGGTCTTCAAACAGCTAGGATCTCTTCAGACATTACCTGAAACATGCTCAAAAGAAAATTGTGTCAACTATAAAGTTGGTGAATTCAAGTGCATAAAGTTCAAAAACAAAAGGACTTAATAAATCCTTCTTTGATTAAAAGAAAAATAATCATTGTTTATCATCGTGGGAGAAATAAAATCATAATCAACCCTGCACTCAGTCCCCGGTTAGCCTCTTCTAAAGTTGTGTTTTACCGGATATTCCCGAAGGAAGAAACTGAGCCCCATACCAGTGAACCCTACCTGCCCGGATGGTTCACCATAGAATCTTAACAAAACTTGTTACATGCCACAACGATCCCTCAGGATCTCAGTGGGGTAACCTTCCTGGAACGGAAGCCACTGTGTGTGGGGGATTCCTCAAATAGATCTATCCATATAAATCAAGCGGTTCACGAAAGAATTAATGATCATGATATAAAAATTAGAAGGTAACCACAATCCCACATGGTATCATCAAATAAAGCACAATCATAGTTCATAAAAGTAGAGCATGTTCCATCCCAAAACAGTAGTAAAAAGGGGATCACTAGAACTCACCTTAGATATCAAGCAAAAAGAAATTCTTCGCGTGCCGGGAATGTCTCAAGTCTAGCACCCGAACATAAGTATATTAAGTGATTAGCTACTGCTCTAAACCTATTTAAGGAGCAACAATAGTGCCTAAGACTTAAATGGACGGGTTCGGCTTTGACTCAGTTAGGGTTTGTATAAAAGGTTCCTTTTATGGAAAGTCATTGTTTTTCAAGAAATCAAAGGTTTCTACATTACTAAACCAAGAATATATAGTAATTCTGCCATTTAAGGGGGAAAATGAACTTATGGGATTCGGTTATGAAGTTTTGCAAAATTTACAGTTTTGCCCCTGAAGTTTCAAAATTGACATTTTCTACCCTTAAGATTAGTTTCTTGCATTAAGTGACCTCTATACTTAAAAATCAGGTTCAAGACATTAATTCAACTTTGTTTTAAGAATTTATAACCAAAATTTCAGTTTATGGTCTCGGTTTGCAAATTACGCTTTTAACGTTGCCGGTTACGGTAAAACCGAACGGTTTAAAAATGGTTATCTATGAGTTTTCGCCTTTTTGAGTCTAAAACCAGTAGATAACTTTTTAAAGTCATTTTAATAAGTTTCCAACCTTTTAAATCACAAATTTTGCCCCTAGTAGTTGAAAGACCCGTTTTTACGTTTAAACCGTTAAAATGCGTTTTTAGTCGGGTTTGACCATTTTAAAAGCTTGTTTGACCAACCATTTTACCTTTGAGGTTATTTTATCTTTTAACCTACTGGAAAATCATGATTTTTATAATTTGTAAAATTTAACCCATATATCGTATATTTTTCCTTAAAAACGCCTCTCGGTTTACACCCGGTTTCACTTAAAATCCATCTAAAATACCATTTGACCACTAAAAATTCTCATTAGCTCCAGAACACATTATTAATCCATAATGAACCTGGAATTCTTTTTAAAAAGTTTATAGTTCAAGATTTCTTGTTTTTAAGTCCTTTTAACACGTTTCGGGTCCCGAAAGTGACCAAAATGGGTCTAAACACATTATGTCTTTTGTTCCAGAGGTCAAACCATGTTATTAAACTTAATATGCACTAAAACTTACTGAAATAACAGTCCCAACACATTGCCTAAAGGTTCTACACATACAAAGGTTTCAAGAGGTGAAAATACTCCATAACCGACCATTACACATGTGTGATTCATGGTAACTTAAGTTTATTCATTGCCAAAACTTAATCTAACTTAAAAATCAGATTATTGGGGTGTCTTAAAAGTCATTTTGAGCAGGTTACACGTTTTGTTTTGAAGGGTTACAAGATACACAAGTTTGATAGTGCCAAAAACAGCAAAATAGGGTTTTCAAAGGGGTAAATCGGGTTCTACCCCTTAGATTGACCATTATATCATGTGATATACCTTCAAGAACGTTGGGAACTCTTCAAGAACAAGGTGAGGGTGAGAGGTTTCTGTTACAACAAGAAAAAGTAAGGTTTTTAGGTGAACAATGAAGTTAAACTTGAGAAATGACCAAAACCGAACATAGTGAGCTTACACTTGATGTATCTCACGGTTTAGAAGGTGTGGATGGTCGTGAATGGATGAAATCTCCTTGTATGAGGCTGGAGAATCTCGAACAAAAGCTGGAACCTCAAGTATTGCACGTTCCAAGCCTCAAAACATCACCAAAAGTCACCTTTCTTGCGGTATGCTGCTGGCCGATGGTTGTATGCTTGTAGTTTGCGATTTTGGAGCTTGGAAGGAGAGGATTAGAGAGTGTTTGATAGAGAGGAGGTGGGTTCAGCTGGTGAATTCGAAATGAGGGAGAGAGAAGAGTAGTAGAAGAAGTGTGTCTTGCAAAAATGGAGAATTGCATGAGAGGGGAGTGGTGGATGTGTAGGTGGTGTTGAAGAGATTGCATTGGGCAAGGGGAGGGGGCCGATTTTGTCATCTTGTGAGGGATTTTGTTTTAATTTTTATTGTAGAATAAATAATATTATGGGGTATTAATTTGAAATGTAGTGTATAATTATTTGTTAGTAGATGATGTTAGTTGATAACATGTGTAGGATCATTCTTGCATGATCCGAAATTTCCAAGTGTGAGGGTGTGTACACATATTTTTAATTGATTCAATTGATATTCTTAATTCTAGCTAGGGTGACTAATTGACATTCTCGGACACTAATTTTTAAAAAGGTAGAAACCTAATTTGGTTAAAAAATCAAAGGTAAAGATCACATGAAATCATAATTTACATCAAATAGCAAGAATTGATTCCAATTTCATAGTAGGGTTGTATAGTTTCAATTATTAGCACTCATAGCATGGATAATGATGCAAGTAATCTAGGGTTAGGGTAACAACCTGGAGGTCGGTTGTCACATTCTCCCACCATTTAGGAAATTTCATCCCGAAATTTAACTCTGATTAAGGACCGAACGGGTGGGTTTAAAGAGGTGTGGATAGTTCTTCCTCATTTCATCTTCACGTTCCCAAGTAAATTCAGGTCCTCGCTTGGAGTTCCATCTAACTTTAACCTTGGGTATGCGGCTCCGTCTGAGTTGCTTAACCAAGCGGTCCGTGATCTCTATAGGTTCTTCCACAAAGTTCAGTTTGTTGCTTATCCTTGCTTCTTTTAATGGTAGTTCCAGGGTTTTGTCTACCATGCTCTTCTTCAAGTTTGACACATGAAAGGTGTCGTGTATGTGACTCAATCCCGGGGGTAGTTTCAACTTGTATGCTACTGGCCAATTCTTGCCATTATCTCAAATGGTCCAATGTATCTTGGGCTTAGTTTTCCTCTTTTTCCGAATCTCACCGTTCCTTTCCACGGTGCTACTTTTAGCATCACTCTGTCGCCCACTTGGAACTCTAGAGGTTTCCGCCTCCTGTCGGCGTACTTCTTCTGTCGGTCTCTAGCTGCTCTCAGTCGTTCCTTTATCTTATAGATCTTATCGGTGGTTTCCAACACTATGTCGGGTCCCATCACTTGGCTGTCACCAATCTCATTCCAACTCAAGGGTGATCGGCATTTCCTGCCATAAAGGACCTCGTACGGAGCGGCTTTGATACTCGCGTGGTAACTGTTGTTATAGGCGAATTCCACCAAAGGAAGATGGTTATCCCAGTTTCCGCCAAAGTCCATCACGCAAGCTCTCAACATGTCTTCCATCGTTTGAATAGTTCTTTCGCTCTGTCCGTCGGTCTGAGGGTGGTAAGCCGTGCTAAGATCTAAACGGGTTCCTAAAGCTTGCTAGAACATTTCCAGAAACGAGAGGTGAAACGGCTATCACGGTCTGAGATGATCGACAGAGGCACTCCATGCCTTGTTACAATCTCGTCGACATAAAGTTGGGCCAGTTTCGTCATATCGTAGTCTTCTCTATTTGGCAAGAAGTGAGCTGATTTGGTTAATCTATCCACTATTACCCAAATAGCATCGTGACCTTTAAACGTTCTAGCAGCTTGGTAACGAAATCCATCGTAACATTATCCCATTTCCATTCGGGAATCTCATGTTGCTGCAACGTTCCCGATGGTTTTTGGTTCTCAGCTTTTACCATGGCACAAGTTAAACATTTCCCCACATAAACAGCGATTGATCTCTTAATTCCTGGCCACCAGAAAAGTGTCTTTAAATCCTGGTACATCTTATCACTTCCAGATGAATTGAATACCTAGACTTGTGTGCTTCATCGAGGATTAATTCTCGAATTCCTCCGTGTTTTGGCACCCAAGTCCTTCCACCATATCTATATGTACCATCGTCCCCTATCTCCAATCGCTTTTCCATTCCAGTCAATCCTTCTTCCTTTAGTTTCTATTCCTTTAATGCCTCGCCTTGAGCTTCCTTCAATTTTGCTATAAGGTTGGTATACACACTCATTCTTAAGGCTCGTACTCGAAGAGGTTTCTCTCTTTCCTTTCGACTTAACGCATCCGCCACAACATTGGCCTTACCAGGGTGGTAGCGGATCTCGCACTCATAATCGTTCAATAGCTCAACCCATCTTCTCTGACGCATGTTGAGCATCTTTTGGTCAAGGATATGCTGCAAGCTTCTATGGTCAGTGTAGATAATGCACTTTGTGCCATAAGGTAATGCCTCCACATCTTAAGGGCAAACACCACGGCACCCAACTCCAGATCGTGCGTCGTGTAGTTCTTCTCATGATCATTCAGCAGTCTCGATGCGTAAGCAATCACCTTATTGCGTTGCATCAATACACATCCTAGTCCTTGACGCGAAGCATCACAATAGACCATAAGTCTTCTACTCCTTCTGTAAGAGCAAGTATAGGCGCACTGCATAATTTCTCTTTAAGCGTTTCAAACGCCTCATTCTGCTCTCGCTCCCACACAAAGGTTGTGTTTTTCTTGGTTAGTGCGGTCAAAGGTTGCACTATACGCGAGAAGTCCTTTATAAATCTTCGGTAATAGCCAGCCAGTCCTAAGAATTGCCTTATCTCCGTAGGAGTTTCAGGAATCTTCCAATTCTTTATGGCCTCAATCTTGGAAGGGTCAACTTGAATCCCATCCTTATTTACCACATGATCTAAGAATTGGATCTGGCGCATCCAGAATTCACATTTCAGAACTTGGCATATAGTTTCTCATTCTTGAGCAATTCAAGGATTAGCCTGAGATGCTTCTCGTGCTCGTCTTTAGTTTGAGAATAGATCAGTATGTCGTCGATAAACACGATCACAAACTTGTCGAGGTAAGGGCGGCAAACGCGATTCATGAGGTCCATGAATGTTGCTGGAGGATTAGTCAGTCCAAAGGGCATGACCAAATACTCATAGTGTCCATACCTAGTTCGGAAGGCAGTTTTGGGTATATCTTCTTCTCTTATCTTCAGCTGGTGGTATCCTGACCTCAAGTCTATTTTGGAGAAGTAACTTGCTCCCTGCAATTGATCAAATAAGTCGTCTATTCTCGGGAGAGGGTAACGATTCTTTATGGTCAGCTTGTTCAACTCCCTGTAATCAATACACATTCGCAGCGTTCCGTCCTTCTTTTTCACGAATAGCACCGGGGCACCCCATGGAGAGACACTCGGACGTATAAATCCCTTGTCCATTAGTTCTTGAATTTGTACCATTAGCTCCTTCATCTCAGGTGGGGCGAGCCGGTACGGTGCCTTGGCTACTGGTGCAGCACCAGGCATCAAGTCTATATGGAATTCCACTTGTCGATTCGGAGGAAGTCCTGGTAGTTCTTCCGGAAACACCTCTGGGTATTCCGAAACTACGGGAATCTCTTCGATTTTCTTCTCTTTTTGGGTTTTCATCACATAGACTATAAAAGCTGGACATCCCCTCTTCAAGCTCTTGGTAGCTTTCAAGTGAGATATCATAGGGTATAGAGTGTTACTTCTTTCTCCTTCTACCACTAACACTTCTTCGACGCTCAATGGTATCTTGAGCAGTCGCTCAACGCATACGATTTCAACTTTATGCTTCGCTAACCAGTCCATACCCACGACAACATCAAATCCTCCTAACTTAATGGGCATCAAGTCAATCTTAAACACATTCCCTTTTAGATTCAGGGGGCAATCCCTAATGATTTCGTTAGCTTCTAAAATATTACCGTCAGCTAATTCTACGGTAAATGTATCAGTCAAGGTGCACGCGTCTAAGTCAATCAATTGCCTAAAGGTACTAGAGATAAAACTAGCAGTCGCTCCAGTATCAAACAGTACAGTAGCGGGATGATTATTTACAAGGAACGTACCGTTGACAACGTCGGGTTCCCTACGAGCTCCTGCTGGGTCCATAACGAAAGCTCTTCCCTTAGGCTTATTGGGCTTGGCATCCTTGTCTCTACCCAGCTTAGGACACTTGTTCCTCATATGCCCTGGGTCTCCACACTCGTAGCATTGTTTCCCCGGTACATAAGTACAGTCTTTAATTAGATGGCCTGTTCTCTTGCACCTAAAATAGGGCATCGGGTTACATTCTCCTTGATGATGTAACTTGCACTTGCTGCAGAGTGGGCTTGTCCCCGTATACAATCTCCGGTTTTTGCTTCCTTGATCATCACATCTCACTCCTTCAGAACTCCTTCTACTCGACCCACTGCTACTTCCAATCGCTCTTTTTGCTTCAAACCACTTCCTCTTGTCTCCAACAAACTTCTTCTTCTCATCAGCCCTTCCTTGATCGGTCCATCCAGCCCTAATAAGATCGTCAGTCAGACTGCTGGTAAGGTCGACAGCAGCTTGTAGGGTCACAGGCTGAGAGGCACGAACCATACCCCTAACTCTTGGGTGTAGTCCCCTGATGAACCGTGCTACACCTTTGGCTTCTGGCGTCACCAAATGTGGCACAAGTCGGGATAGGGCTAAGAAACGATTGATGTATTCGGTGTAGTTGGGTCCCTTCATCTCCAAGCTTAAAAATTCTGTCTCCATCTTCTCGAGTTGATTGATGTGGCAATATTTGTTGGTCATTAACTCTCGGAATTCAGTCCAACCCATTCGATTTGCAACGTTTCTTCCACGGCTCTGGGTAATGGACTTCCACCATTCAAGAGCTGATCCCTTGAGAGATTGTGATGCAAATCTCACCATGTGCTCCATCTGGCACTCGCTGATGTCTAAGACGGCTTCCATTTCGTCGATCCACCTGTAAGTCTCTATAGCACCCTCGGTGCCATAGAAGTCCTTGGGCTTGCAGGCAATAAAGGTCTTGTAAGAGCACCCATTCCTTAACTCCTCAGCTTCATCATCGTGGCTCTCAGCGTTTACCGGCCATTCATTACCAGTAGTGTTATCCCGGTCTGCATTTATCTGAGCAATGATAGTCGGAATGGCGTTGGCCAGTTGCTGAGCTACGAGGTTAGCAATCCTTTCGTCACTCTCTTGATTAGTATTCTCCCCGTGGGGAGTCCCTGGTGGAGTAGGTTGGGTTCCAATAGGCCTTGCTCCCTCATGGCGGCCTCTGGTGGCTCCACGTCGACCAAAACGTGTTCCTCTGCGAGTCGGCATTCTGATAGTATCACGAATAGATTCGTTTAGCATCTCATAAATTTTGTTTCGGGTAGCCTAGGCATCATTATCCTATCGCACCATGCCTCGGAAGAGGAATCATAGCATGCACATACATGTATTTACAACCCACTAAAGAACCTTAAATGTCCAATTCAGAACATGATATAATAGTTGGGCAACAATTTAGAAAAGGCACAGACAATCTCAAGCACAACAAAACATATAGCAGTTTAATACAGACAGTTTAAAAGTTTTTAGCATCTCAAAAGCAGTAAACATAGTATCACCCAAACGAGTAGAATCAGAGTCATGCTCTTACAATTTGGAAGGTGCCATCACCCTCATAATAATAAAATAATAGTCTCAAATAAGAATTCAAATAGTTTCCTTCTACTGTCCACAGACAGATAAATCCCACTGAGTACTCCAGTCCTCACATCCACTTCCTCTTTAACCATCCAAACCACCCGGCACCCTTCTTCCTCTGCTCCTGCTCCAGACGCTTCACTCCCTGTGTAGCCATCATCGCCTGGAACTGGGCCGACTGAGAAGTTCGAGTGGCGTGCTGAACAGTCAGCTCATGACGGCGAACAGTCCTCAAAATCTCATCTAGTGTCGCATCGGAGGGTCCTACATCACTCGCCCGGCGACTCGACTGGGAGTACCTATCACCAGCCAGTACAGTGGGGCCGTCATACATACTATGTCTCGGCGGCATTAGGCGCTCGTCGCGAGGGTCAAACAGTGGGGGTACCGATGTCGGAATCCTAACAGGCGGGGGAGGAAGAGGAGGCATCCTAAAGGATACGGAGGATCCTGGTCTAACGCTTTTGCGAGGTCGGGTGACAGTACGCGCACCCCTATTCCCAATAGGTGGGATGGGTGAGAGGGTCGGAGCAGCTACTTGAGGAGAGTGGGATCGCGTTCGGCTTCGGGAAGGTGATGTGGAGGAAGAGTCCTCGGAAGCCTCAGTGTCTTCGGACGTGACGGATATCCACCGTGGATGTCCGCATCTCCGGAGGTACGCCTCATACTCCGTCTCGGGTTTCTCTCTCCTTAGATGTCCGGTAGGAGCGGTCTCAGCGTCGGGGTGAGCAGGCGCCTTTCCTTTATCAGCCATTGTCGATATCCTGTAAGAAATACATCATGAGTAATTTGGTTTCTCATAGCTCATGATTTACATAATAGTACTAATAATAGTAGTGATGGCAATAGTATCTGTTATTCCAACATATAGCTGTCTGTTTCACCCAGATCAATAGTTTCTTCAAGTAGTATCGGATAACATAGTTTATCTTAAAAAAAATCATTTAAATCCCCTTTTTAAAATTAGTTTCAAATCATCAATATAAACCAGAAAAAGTCCAACCTTAACCTAAAGATCAGTGATGGAAATTACGCGTCCGGTAAATTCATGATTACGTTGATCAAGTGTAATCATCAATTTACCCAACCAGATCATTCCAACACTTCCCACAAGGACAGTCCTAGGGTATCAGGGTTGTAGCCTAGGGTCTACTATGGCATTCCCGACTTCTCTACAACCTTTGGCTCTGATACCAATCTGTCACACCCCGGGCCCAGATAGGGTGGGACGTCACAGACTAGCAACAACATATGGCAACGGAAACAAACCATTATAAGAGCTCAAAGGAGAGAATATCACATGGCATTAAAGTTTTAAAAAAAAGGTAATAGGGCTAGAGACACATCAAGCCCCAAATAAGTTTTACAATCATCCATAAAAATGAAATTGTAATTGTTCAACATAAAATATAAATTGTTCAAATGTTTCATCAAGGAAATAAGCCAATGCCATGTCACGGGGATAAGTCTAGGTCTTCAAACAGCTAGGATCTCTTCAGACATTACCTGAAACATGCTCAAAAGAAAATTGTGTCAACTATAAAGTTGGTGAATTCAAGTGCTTAAAGTTCAAAAACAAAAGGACTTAATAAATCCTTCTTTGATTAAAAGAAAAATAATCATTGTTTATCATCGTGGGAGAAATAAAATCTTAATCAACCCTGCACTCAGTCCCCGGTTAGCCTCTTCTAAAGTTGTGTTTTACCGGATATTCCCGAAGGAAGAAACTGAGCCCCATACCAGTGAACCCTACCTGCCCGGATGGTTCACCATAGAATCTTAACAAAACTTGTTACATGCCACAACGATCCCTTAGGATCTCAGTGGGGTAACCTTCCTGGAACGGAAGCCACTGTGTGTGGGGGATTCCCCAAATAGATCTATCCATATAAATCAAGCGGTTCACGAAAGAATTAATGATCATGATATAAAAATTAGCAGGTAACCACAATCCCACATGGTATCATCAAATAAAGCACAATCATAGTTCATAAAAGTAGAGCATGTTCCATCCCAAAACAGTAGTAAAAAGGGGATCACTAGAACTCACCTTAGATATCAAGCAAAAAGAAATTCTTCGCGTGCCGGGAATGTCTCAAGTCTAGCACCCTAACATAAGTATATTAAGTGATTAGCTACTGCTCTAAACCTATTTAAGGAGCAACAATAGTGCCTAAGACTTAAATGGACGGGTTCGGCTTTGACTCAGTTAGGGTTTGTATAAAAGGTTCCTTTTATGGAAAGTCATTGTTTTTCAAGAAATCAAAGGTTTCTACATTACTAAACCAAGAATATATAGTAATTCTGCCATTTAAGGGGGAAAATGAACTTATGGGAGTCGGTTATGAAGTTTTGCAAAATTTACAGTTTTGCCCCTGAAGTTTCAAAATTGACATTTTCTACGCTTAAGATTAGTTTCTTGCATTAAGTGACCTCTATACTTAAAAATCAGGTTCAAGACATTAATTCAACTTTGTTTTAAGAATTTATAACCAAAATTTCAGTTTATGGTCTCGGTTTGCAAATTACGCTTTCAACGTTGCCGGTTACGGTAAAACCGAACGGTTTAAAAATGGTTATCTATGAGTTTTCGCCTTTTTGAGTCTAAAACCAGTAGATAACTTTTTAAAGTCATTTTAATAAGTTTCCAACCTTTTAAATCACAAATTTTGCCCCTAGTAGTTGAAAGACCCGTTTTTACGTTTAAACCGTTAAAATGCGTTTTAGTCGGGTTTGACCATTTTAAAAGCTTGTTTGACCAACCATTTTACCTTTGAGGTTATTTTATCTTTTAACCTACTAGAAAATCATGATTTTTATAATTTGTAACATTTAACCCATTTATCGTATATTTTTCCTTAAAAACGCCTCTCGGTTTACACCCGGTTTCACTTAAAATCCATCTAAAATACCATTTGAACACTAAAAATTCTCATTAGCTCCAGAACACTTTATTAATCCTTAATGAACCTGGAATTCTTTTTAAAAAGTTTATAGTTCAAGATTTCTTGTTTTTAAGTCCTTTTAACACGTTTTCGGGTCCCGAAAGTGACCAAAATGGGTCTAAACACATTATGTCTTTTGTTCCAGAGGTCAAACCATGTTATTAAACTTAATATACACTAAAACTTACTGAAATAACAGTCCCAACACGTTGCCTAAAGGTTCTACACATACAAAGGTTTCAAGAGGTGAAAATATGCCATAACCGACCATTACACATGTGTGATTCATGGTAACTTAAGTTTATTCATTGCCAAAACTTAATCTAACTTAAAAATCAGATTATTGGGGTGTCTTAAAAGTCATTTTGAGCAGGTTACACGTTTTGTTTTGAAGGGTTACAAGATACACAAGTTTGATAGTGCCAAAAACAGCAAAATAGGGTTTTCAAAGGGGTAAATCGGGTTCTACCCCTTAGATTGACCATTATATCATGTGATATACCTTCAAGAACGTTGGGAACTCTTCAAGAACAAGGTGAGGGTGAGAGGTTTCTGTTACAACAAGAAAAAGTAAGGTTTTTAGGTGAACAATGAAGTTAAACTTGAGAAATGACCAAAACCGAACATAGTAAGCTTACACTTGATGTATCTCACGGTTTAGAAGGTGTGGATGGTCGTGAATGGATGAAATCTCCTTGGATGAGGCTGGAGAATCTCAAACAAAAGCTGGAACCTCAAGTATTGCACGTTCCAAGCCTCAAAACATCACCAAAAGTCACCTTTCTTGCGGTATGCTGCTGGCCGATGGTTGTATGCTTGTAGTTTGCGATTTTGGAGCTTGGAAGGAGAGGATTAGAGAGTGTTTGATAAAGAGGAGGTGGGTTCAGCTGGTGAATTCGAAATGAGGGAGAGAGAAGAGGAGTAGAAGAAGTGTGTCTTGCAAAAATGGAGAATTGCATGAGAGGGGAGTGGTGGATGTGTAGGTGGTGTAGAAGAGATTGCATTGGGCAAGGGGAGGGGGCCGATTTTGTCATCTTGTGAGGGATTTTGTTTTAATTTTTATTGTAGAATAAATAATATTATGGGGTGTTAATTTGAAATGTAGTGTATAATTATTAGTTAGTAGATGATGTTAGTTGATAACATGTGTAGGATCATTCTTGCATGATCCGAAATTTCCAAGTGTGAGGGTGTGTACACATATTTTTAATTGATTCAATTGATATTCTTAATTCTAGCTAGGGTGACTAATTGACATTCCCAGACACTAATTTTTAAAAAGGTAGAAACCTAATTTGGTTAAAAAATCAAAAGTAAAGATCACATGAAATCATAATTTACATCAAATAGCAAGAATTGATTCCAATTTCATAGTAGGGTTGTATAGTTTCAATTATTAGCACTCATAGCATGGATAATGATGCAAGTAATCTAGGGTTAGGGTAACAACCTGGAGGTCGGTTGTCACATAAAGGGACTGAGTTTAAGAACCACGTTCTTGACTAATTATTTTACTCAAAAGGGATTGCCAAACAATATAGTGCTCCTTTAACTCCTCAACAAAATGGTGTTGTTGAGAGGAGGAACAGGACACTTATTGAGGCTGCTCGGACCATGTTAGCTGATTCAAAGCTGCCTCTAACATTCTAGGCAGAGGTAGTCAGCACTGCATGCTTTGTGTAGAAAAGGGTTCTTGTAGTTAAGCCACATGGAAAAACCCTTATGAGCTATGGAACAAGAGGCCACCGTTCATTGGCTTTCTAAGGTCCTTTGGCAGCAGATGTACCATACATAACACAAAAGACAATTTGGCAAAATTTGTTGAAAAGTCGGATGATGCTATCTTTGTTGGATATTCCTCTAACTCTAAAGCTTATAGAGTCTATAACATTAAAAATCAACAATTTAAGGAATCTTTCAACATTGTAGTTAATGAGCACACTCCTTGTGTTAGGGGGAATGGACCTAATCATATCTTTGATTTAGAATTGTTTCCAAACTATTCTAAACCATCTTGTGAGAATGTTTCAGCTGGAACAGGTGCTCAAAGTGATTCTGATGATGACCAACTGTTTGAGCTACCCAGACCTATTCCAGGTTCTCCAAGAGCTGCAACAAATCAAGCTCCCACTATTGGCAGATCTGATAGTATGACTATCTCAAGGGATAGTGGAGCTTCATCCAGCGGTTCACCTGTTGATCCTCAAACTTCATCAGGTGATACTGCACAACACCAAGCTGATGGAAGCAACATCTTGAAAGAACAGGCAACTGTTAATGTTGTTTCACAGCGAACTAATGATGATGATGTTTCTCATTCATTCAATCAGTCCTCATTGAATGAGTTTGAAACAACAGCTGGACCAAGTGTTCAAGCTCCTGAGCAAAATATGTCCAATCTGGATCTATCTTTGCAACTGGAGGTAATTCCTAGACTTAGGATTCACAACACTTATCCAGCTGAGAACATCATAGGGGAAGTCTCTGAAGGTGTGAGAACAAGAGGACAAACTCATAATAGGAATGTCTGCTTGTACTCATGCTTTTTATCCCAGATGAAACCCAAGAGGGTGGAAGATGCCTTTAAAGATAGTAGCTGGGTTGAATCGATGCAAGAGGAGGTGCTTCAATTCAAAAGACAAAAGGTTTGGAACCTATGTCTGCTACCATCTGGTCAAGTACCTATAGGCACTAAATGGGTTTGCAGAAACAGGAGAGATGATTGAGGCTTGATCATCAAGAACAAAGCAAGACTGGTGGTTCAAGGATACACGCAAGAGGAAGGAATAGATTATAGGGAAGTCTATTTATGCCAACCTCGGGGATTTGAAGACCCACAACACTCCAACTATGTGTGTAAATTGGATAAAGCTCTATATGGGTTGCACCAAGTACCTAGGCTGTGGTATGAGACTTTGTCTCAGTTTCTCCTGAAGAATGGTTACACTAGAGGTACCATTGATAAGACTCTTTTCATAAGGAAGTCTGGGAAAGAAATCTTGCTCGTTCAAGTCTATGTTGATAACATCATATTTGGTTCCTCAAATGACCAAATGTGTAAAGACTTTGAGAGCATCATGAAGAAGAAGTTGAAGATGAGTTTCAGGGAAAAATTGACTTTTTCCTTGGAATTCAGGTGAAGCAAATTAAGGAAGGGTTTTTCATCAATCAATCTAAGTATGTTAATGACATCTTAGAAAGATTTGACATGAAAGATTGTAAGGCAGCCAAAACACCTATACCCAGAAACCATAATCTCTGCCCTGACTCTGAGGGGGAGGATACTGATCAACATCAGTATAGAGCAATTATTGGTTCTCTAATGTATCTCACAGCAAGTAGACCTGATATCATGTTTGCAACTTGTATTTGTGCAAGATATCAGGCTGCTCCAAAGGTGTCTCATCTAGTTGCTGCCAAGAGATCCTCAGATACCTCAAAGGAGCACCTAAATTAGGTCTCTGGTATCCAAGGAATAGTGATTTCAATCTCTATGGTTACTCTGACAGTGACTATGGTTGCTACAATATGAACAAGAAATCAACATCAGGTGGATGTCAATTTCTTGGTTGAAGGATCATCTCATGGCAATACAAGAAACAATTCCATGTCTCTACATTAACTGTTGAAGCTGAATACATTGTTGCTGCTAGTTACTGTGCTCAGCTGCTGTGGATTCAAAACCAGATGATAGACTACGGATTCAACTTCATGAGCACTCCTATCCACATTGACAACAACAGTGCTATCTCCATTATTGTAAATCCAGTGAAGCACTCCAAGACAAAGCACATTGAAATCAGGTACCATTTCATTAGAGATATTCATAAGAAAAATCTAATCAAGCTAATTAAAGTTGACTCAAATGAACAATATGCTGACTTGTTCACCAAAGCCTTTGATGAACAAAGATTTAAATATCTCATTACAGCTATTGGGATGATAAACCTTGATTAGTCTATCTCATTTGAAAACCTTTTAATGTGAAAAGTCTTGTGTCAAAACAATCTAAGCCCTCTTACAAAAAGTTCTGCTCTGAAATTTTCACTAAGTATAAATTCTTCCGAAGAGGAATTAACCCTCGAAAGATATTTTACATATCTTCCAAAGCAAATTCCTCCCAGGATATTTTTCTTCTCGGAAGAGTGTTTACTCTCGGAAGAAGCGATTGATTTCATATTAGATCTACTTCCGAAGCTTATAACATTCTCCATTTGGAAAGCAACATTTACTCTCGGAAGTAAGAACTTTACCTTCAAAAGTAAATTTGCCTTCGGAAGAACATTACCTTCGGAAATGCTTTATACACGGAAGAAAGACTTTACTGTGTAACGGA
Source organism: Flaveria ramosissima (assembly GCA_025215565.1). Taxonomy (NCBI): domain Eukaryota; kingdom Viridiplantae; phylum Streptophyta; class Magnoliopsida; order Asterales; family Asteraceae; genus Flaveria; species Flaveria ramosissima. The sequence goes on from CM046034.1 coordinate 37,116,768, forward strand.
AATCTTTTGGGCCCCACTCTGTAAAAAGTAAGATTTTTTTTAATGATGTCGGATTATTTAAATGAACTAAACCTTACCGCCCCTGTCACATCCTCCACTGATACATCCCATCATCTTATCCAAACCCCTTAAACCGCCATTTCACCCATTTAAATAACCCCGACTAATCACTTTCATCTTTTTACCAAATTTACTGCCCTAAAAGCTTCCTTCATCCCCAATTCAACTAATTTCGAACTATCTTCCTGCAACTTTCTCAAATGGCATTTAACCCTCAGCACAACCAAGTCGCACTCCTTGATTCTTCAAGGGATGCCGACTTCTCAGATATCATCTCCTTTCTTACCCAATCATCTTATTACACTTCTCTGACTGTTAACCCCACAGTTTACTCAAATCACATGGCTCAATTTTGGGCCAATGGTCAGACTGAAACCCTAAATGGGGTTCGGGTAATAAGAACGAGTATTTGTGGCCAGGAGTTGGTCATTTCCGAACAACTCATCAGGGAGCATCTCAAGCTTCATGATGAAGGCGCTCCTACAGAGTTCCCCAAAACAGATTTGGACAACACCTATATCCAAATGGGATATGGTGGAGATGTAAGCAGGTCAACCGTCTACAAGTTTAATTTCTCTTACAACTGGAAGTTCCTGCTGCATGTTGTTCTTCATTGCTTGTGCAACAAATCTAGGGGATGGGATCAAATCCCATATGAACTAGGGTGCGTAGTTCATGTATCCCAGGTTCCTTCAGCACATAATCAACTGTTAACTGGACCAGAGTCAGCTTGTCTGTGCAGCTGCTCTGACTGCTCCTCAAATGAGGCCGACCATCTTCAAGACTTTGAAGAGAGTGTCCACCAATTCCACCGGAAGAAATACTGCACTTCTTCCAGGTATGACTGAGCCAATGGCTCCTGGTGACATTCCTGTTAACCCCACAGGTGATGAACCCACACCAGCAACTACCCTCACACTGCCAAATCTACCTTCTTACCCCATCACTATTACATATCAAAGACGCCCCAAACGAACCATTGTTCAATCTTCTCTGATTGAACAAGCTCCTCCTGTTCAATCCAAAAAGACTAGAGTGGAACAACGGGCTCCCACTCAGTCTGAGGTCCAACCATCCTTCATAATTGACCTAAATATGGGTATTGAGTCTCCTCAGTCTCAAGCCCATGAGCCCGAAACCCAAGCTGAAAACCCACAGGGAGAGTTTTTACACTCCCCTGAGCAGCCAAAAAGGGACAGCCCCACCATAGGCTCAATGCCTTTAGACATTGATCAAAGTCCCGGGTCATTAGGCTTAACCTCTATATCCTTTACTGACCTACTAATAGGAACTGATGAAGAGATTATATCTCTTCAGGGCAATGAAGTTGATCCACCACACCCTCTCAAGGATCAACAGAGCCTAGAGAGATCTCTTATCTCTAGCCCCCATCAGCAAGCCTTTATTGAGGTGAGTCCCACTGATGTAGAGGGGACTCATGTAGATTCAGCTGCCTTTACTGAAGGAGCCTCAATGGACCTTCAGGACAATGGTAATATTACTGAAACTGAATCTACGGCAAGCATGCCCTTTGATGACTCTGAAAGAGACATCATTGAGCAAGGGAAACCAGGACGCCAAGAAACCACATCTGGTGGTAAGGATGAACATACTTGGTATGTTACCTATCTCCCCGTGATTCTTCAAAAGAAGATGAGGGAAGACTGTAACTCACCATTAAAGACCTACTTTCTAAAGTCTCAAACCTTGAATCTAAGGTTAGGACTTTAGAGGATAGGTCTGCCACTCAGCAACTTGAGATTGAAAATCTCAAGGCCAAACTAGCTGAGAAACAGATTGAGAGGTCTGTTAGGCATGTACCAATTCAGGTCTCATTGACCTCTTCCTCCAGCTCATCAAGCTCTCAAGATGATGCTACTAAAAAGGGGGAGAGTGTTCAGGGACAAAGCCAAAGACAAAAGGAACCACAGAGTCAAGCTCTTACTTCCTTAAGTTCAAGATACCCTATGCAACAAGCTTCAGTTTTTCTTGAGCCTCCTCCAGTTGTAATTCAAGTGGATCAAAAGATGCTCCAAGATCTCAACAGGTTCTTCAACAAGTTCCTGTTGGAATCTCTCATTGAACAGCCAAGTCCTGACTTGTCTGTGATTTACTTTGGAGCTCAAGAGCTTCAGAGGTTAAATGCACCTTCTACCACTATTGAGGAAGTTGGTCAACCTAAGGTCCAAGTGGAACCTGAGATTAATTTCGAAGGGTAAACAAGGACTGATGGCCCAACAACTTTGGGACAGATAGTGCATTCTCACAGACTTCCGAAGCACAAGTCAAAGCCTCGGAAGAATAACTTCAATCTTCCGAAGCTGAGATTGCAGCTGCGGAAGGACTATTCTCTTTATCCGATGATCTAATAGTCACAGATGCAATCCTAGAACTTGCATCTGAGGTTAATAGGGAGGATTTTCTCACCCAACCCCTATCTCAAACATCAGCATTAACTCCAGCTCCCATTTCCACCACTCAACCTGAACCTTCCATCCAAGAACCCCCAAAGTCTAGCACTTCCGAAGATGTCAAAGGAAAGAGGAAGATGACTGAGGAAGAGCTTCAGGAGGAAGCAAGGTTAGAAAAGCTCAAAAGAAAAGGTGGACTTCCAACTGAAAAGCTGCTAGCTGCCAGTAGCAAAGCAGCTGCAACCAACCAGGAGGCTGGCAACAATAAAAGAAGAGTGGAAATCATTGACAGACTTGTCAATCTCGGAGCTGTGAGTGAAGATGTACTCCTGCTACCACTAGAGGAGTTAGTTGAGTTGGAAAAGGCAACTTTGCTGCAAATACAGCAAAAGGAAGAAGCAGCAAGGTTGGCCTTAGAGGAAGAAAGGGAGAGGAAGAAAAGATAAGCTGATCAGCAGCTTAGGAGGGACAAGATAACTTTCTTAACCTCCAGGGGTTTCTCTCTATAAGATCTATCCCCACATAATAATGATACGATCTTATGGCTCTTCAATAAAGAGCAAGATCAAATGGAGAAGGAGAGAAAGAAAGTTGCCAAAGAGAAGCTGATGTTAAAGAGGAAGAAGGAAGAGGAAGCAGGACTAGCTGCTGCCAAGAAGATAGGTGAAAAAGCCTGGATGAAAGACTATCTCCGGGCTCAGGCAGGTGGGTCCTATGTCTGAGAAGACCCTCTAGCGACATGTCAGTGACATAAAGGCTGTCATTCGCTCAGGGAAGAGGAAGGCGATGTATAGAAGGGGACATGGAATGATCTTCAAACCAACTACTCAAACCCAACCACAACCTGAACCAATTCCTTTTCCATTCTCCATCAAAACCGAACCAACCACTGAACCTTACACCCCTGAACCTACACCATCATCCTTACCAACCTCCTCACCTCAATCACCTAAACTCCCCCTTAGAGGAGTTCAAGGCAATCAAAACCTGTTGAACCTTACACCCCTGAACTTAACCATCCTCCAACCCAAAACACTCGCCAGAACCCAAACACCACAATCTACCCAACAACCTCTCAAACATCCCCTCAACCTTCTAAACATCTCTCCTTAGAGGAGTTCAAGGCAATCAAGACAAAGCTCATCAACTGCACAACCCTAAGTGACATCTCCTGTGAGGAGGATTCGGTCAAACTGACTTATGTTGATGGATCCTCATGTTCCCTCACTAGAGATCAATTTCTTGATCTGCCCAGAGGAACAATGGTCCAAGCTGCAAATCTCCTTGGCCTCAATTCAGATACTTTGAATGAGGAAGAAAAGAAGCTAAGGAGAAGGCTGGTGACTCTGCTGGATACCAAGAAAGGTGACAAGGTACCAAGTCAACCCCTTGTGCCTAGGAAGAAGATCATCCAGTGGAGGTTCGAAGACTCTTCTCACAACTTTGTTGTTGAGAGAGAGTGGAGAGCTAAACAGACTAAATGCTACATCTCTGCTACACTTAAGCAGATTTGATATTGATGAGTTAGCAGAGAAGCCACTCTCCAACCCTTCCAACTCTGAAGTAGCTGCCCACATCAGAAATCACCTGGGCAGTCTTCATCTGGCCGAGCTGACTACTAGGACCAAGATTGAAGAAGAGCGGAAACTGAGAGAGGAGGAGAAAACGAAGGGATCAACAACCAAAGGCAAAGCCTTTCTACAAATGGTTAAGGGTCCTGAACTTGAATCCATAGTTAGATGGGAGTATGACTATAACTCTCGTCAACTAACTCTTCTCAGGGGGGCACAACAAAGGGTACATGTCATTCAGAGTGATAGACTGGATCTCCAATCCACTAATGACTTGTACAAACTTCTTAGCACCACTTCGGGGAAGAACAAGGACACAGAAAAATATCTTTTGTCCCTGGTGTTGAAGCTTTTGAGAAGCAGAGACAAGTGAGGTTTTGGTAGCATCAGCCTAGGGGGAGTTTGTTGGATCTAGAAAGACTGGTGCAACCAAAACCAAATCACTTAGACTATTTTGGTGCAACTAATAAAGGACTTCCGAAGCTAAGTGTGAAACTTCCGAAGGAAAAAGAGTTCTTCCGAAGACAAAGTGTAAGTCATGGACATGTCATGACTACCATATCTTACATAATACTTTACCCAAGATACCTTAACTTTAGCATTGTAGTATATGCTTTAGTCCTAGGTTTCTAGCTGGTATCAAAGTATATCTGGCTATAGGATCTATTATATATAGTTTCTCATTGTAACTCTTGTTTCATGCTTGTAAGAGTCTTGTAATACTTTGAGTTGAGAAGTAATATATACAAGTGCCTGGAAAATTATACCTTTGTGTTCTTTGCTACTTATTATATTATTATCAACTCTTAGAAGAGATTCTACTTCATCTGATCTGAGTGTAGTTTAAGTGAGTTTGAGAAAAATCCAAGTGTTAAGTGACAAAACCCGATCCTGCATTAAGAATAAGCGGATGAGGGTTACTAAACAAACCATAAGAAGAGTTCTAGAATTGAGGGAAGAAGAGGCGGGTCACCCTGATGTATTTGAAAACGAATATATAGAAAAGATTTTCTATTCGATGGGTTATGATGGTGATTTCGAGAAAGGTGAAATCAAGAAAGGAAGACTATTCAAGCCATATAGATTCCTATGTCACAAGTATCTGAAATGCATGTCAAATAGGAAATCAAGGCTGGATAGGTTTTCAAGGGATATTTCCTCTGGAATCATCGGAATATTTGAAAGAAGGACCTATAATTACTCGAAGTACATCTTTGGTTTTTATGTGACCATATAAGAGTACAGAAAGCTGATAAGATGTTCATGTTTCCGAGGTTCCTTCAAGTAATCATTAATTCTGAGCTTCCTGCAATATAAAGAGTAGGAGATGTGTTTGTACAAGCTCACTTAGGAAGATCTGTTTTAAACAAGATCAGTGGGAAGTATGAAGGTGAAGATATGCCCATGTTTGAACATGTGGCTGATCCTAATGCCAACATGCCATAAGAGTTAGTGTATGAAGATCAACAGGATAGTTCTCTTGTTGCTACTGAGCAAGCTTCTCACTCTCCTCCTCAAACACCCTTACACTGCCATGAACAATCTCCACAAGCTCAATCACCTGTCACTGAAAATACCCAGCCCATCTCACTCATTCACCCTCCATCACCACCAACTCAATCACCTTCCAGTAAAAACACCCAGCCCATCTCACCCATTCATCCTCAATCATCAATTCATCAACAACATCCAACACCTCAAATTCAATCACCTGCAAGTGACCATACAGTGCCTTTTTCTCCTACCCATTCTTAAGACTCAGTCTACTCTGGTGAGACAGAATTAGTATCCTAAGCAAGCAATGTCCTATTATCAATAACCCCATCTCAAACCCTTGCTAACTCCAATAACCCTTGCTAACAACCTCATCAAGAACCAGTGAATCCAGCAGCTAAATCTTGCTCAAGCTATGCAAGTGTAGCTCCTACTGAAGGTGATAATGCTGAGCTTGCTGAGATTAATCAAAAAGGTGAAGGGGAAGCAAATTATGTTGATGTTATTGCTTATAATGAAGATGATCTTAGTGATGATGACATTCCAGTGAGCAAAACTTATCTTGTGGCTGAGTACAACAAACTGATAATCAAGTCTAACAAAAGGTTGGAGAGAATGAGGGAGTTGAAGGGAATGATTAGGGAGAAGGAGGACCAACTGTCAAAACAAGAAGCTTCCCTTAAAAGATTGAGAGAATATACTCAAAGTAACAATGAAGTGATTGATGCACTACTTGAGTTAGTTGAAGAACTCAAAGAGTCAATTGATCATGAGAAATCTGAAAAGGAGCAGCTGATGATTGATGTCAACAAAGCCAACAACACTATCTTTGATCAAGCTGCTCTCCTGAAAATGAAAGATGAAGTAAAATAAGCTGAAAATGAAGATATGTGCTCTTGAATCAACTGCCCAACCATCAAAACCAACAAAAGAACATGCTGATACTTCAAAGCCAACAATCCAATACAACAGGAAAAGTCAATATTTGGGGAAAATTAAAAAGGAAGTGACAGATGTCCAAGACTCCCCAAAGAGAGCAAAAATTATGTCTCCAGAACACACTCCTTCTGTAGAGTTGTCAACTTTGAAGCATATCTCACATGCTGAAGTAGAGAGTGATGAGAAATGGGAAGAGCTGACTAAGATTGATTCTCCCAAAGAACAAGAAATGGAAAATGATGATTAACTGATGACAACAAAAGACATTCTGGAAGAAAGACCTCAATCAGTAATGTTCATGACTTTGATCAATCATGGTTTCCCATTTGAAATGGTAGAGAGAATGAACATGACAGAAATGAAGGATATGCTGACAGAAATTATGATAGGTTCAAATGGATCAATCTGTGATTGTTATCAAGCAATTGACAATAATATGAACAATGTAATCAACACAAACAAATATCAGAAAAATTCATCGAGTTTTCATTGATATTAGAAGGATTACAATGTTCAGTTGAGAGAATATGAAAAATATCTTCAAAAGTCTTCACCTGCACTAAACAAGCAATCCTATTTATACTAATAACAAGAAAACAATAAGGAACATATATTTACATAATAAGTCCCTACACTATGACAAAACTAATCTAAAGACTAAATTGCTAATCTTTCTAGGGTTCTAACAATACTCCCCCTAAGATTTGCATTTGTCTTCAGCAAAAGAAATCTTCTGGTTCTACCTTGATATTGAACATAGGCTTCTCTTTGTATAACTCTAGTTCTCGAAGAGTTTTCTTTATAGATGACTTGAACTTCTCAGCTAGAATTCCTTGCTCCGCTTAGAGTCATTTGTCTTTATCTCAATTGCTTCCATTAGCAACAATGTTTCTTTAGTTAAACCTGCAATGTCAACATTTGCATCATCTCTATTGGCCTTGGATTTTCTTTGGTGTATATTTCTAACACTACCTTGCTTGAAATTCTCATGAATTCTATGTCTTTGATGTCTTTCTTCACAATATTAGCATACGCCATGGCCTTCCTTAAAGAAATTCTTTCCATCGCAGCATTCATCACTTTGATTATAGTCATAAAATACTTTCTGTCATTTTCAGCTTCAATAGAGGATACTTGATCAAATTTCTTATTTGACAAAAATGATATGTAACTTGGATGTAGTAACTTTAGCTCAAATACTCCAAACAAGCTTATCATGTCGTTCTCCCAATCATCTTCATCTCTTACAAGCTTTAAATGAAAAGTATCAGAATCATAAAACCATCTTTTGATTGGTTTTGATGTCTGAGTACCATCTATCACTTTTAGACCTGGATTAGTTACTTTCTCAAAGTATTGATCTCCAAACGCTTCTAGATATTTATCTGCCATTTCATATCTAGACTCATTTTTCTTCTCATCTCTTCTAAGTGTATCAAAACATGCCTTATCCTCTTGATCACTTCTTGTTTTCAGAAAAGATGGCATTCTGGAGAGATTCCTCTATCAAGTAAGTTCACAAAATTTTCTCCTCTGGCAGCCTTAGATGGAATAATAAGAGGCAAGTTATGCAATTCTTTTAGATCTTGCACTGGAAGAGTAACTATGCTTGAGTAAAAATGATATACATCACATATTGCATTTACTCTCTTTATCAAGAAAGCATCAAACACCTCATCATACTTCCATGCCACTATCTTCACATCTTTTGTTTTATAAGGCACAATCATAGCATTCAACAGATCTGAAATAGATTGTCTTGTTTGTAACACATTTCTTACTATGTCTCCTACAGATCTTGCCTTGTTCCATAGTTGCTTTTGATTCAAATCAACTTTGTAAGCTTCCTGCTCTGTGTTGGGAAACATTTTGATCAATTCTTTTCTTCTTTCGTGAGTTCTTCTTACTAACTCCATAGATTTTATCTCTTGAGGCTTCAGAATCTTTGTTCTCTTTGTGATTTCCAGATATTGAGGATTATCCATGTCTAGTACAATCATCTTATTGTACATCTTCTCTTTCTGTTGAAAGCTTCTCACTAACTTCCTCAATGATTTTCCTTGTAATCTCTGTAGTCTTTTCCATGGATAGTTCCTTGATTGCAACCACATCCTCAAACCAGGAATACTTATATCATCAGGATCAGGATGGTGTAATTCCTTCTAAGGAATATAATCAATATTAATGCTTTCACTCATAGGAGCCCATTCTCCATGTTCTAGACTTATCTTATTTTGATCAACAGGTGTTGTTGATTCGGCTATCATGCACTTCTCATATTCCTCATTGATTTGAGACACAGTCAGTCCATCCAAGAATACTTTGTTGTACTTCTGTCTGACCAGATAATTATATCTGTCTTCAAAATCAATAGGAATATCATCTTGAACAACAGGAGAGTCAACAAAATCACATACATCTTCATCTTCTAGCACCTCATCATACAATTCATCTGGTAAATCAGAATCTATAAAGAGCTTCTATATCCTCAGCTATATCAGCTATCTTTTGAATTTTTGAAGGAACTGATGATGGTTCAACTTCATCTATCTTTTTCTTTCCTTTTTTAGCTTCAGTAAACTTTCCAGTTTGAATTTGTTGATGTTCTGATATAGTTTCTTTCTCACCAACCATTACTTCATTTTCCTTTTCTAGTTCTTTTAAAATTTCTTTTAACTTTTCTATTTCTTCATGTCACACCCGGCCCCTCACACCAACAATATTGTCCGCTTTGCCCACAAGGAGCTCAAGGATTTGCTTTTGGTTGCCCGGGTGAAAACTTCCCAGGGAGGTCACCCATCCCTGGATTGCTCCCACCTGAGCACGCTTAACTGTGGAGTTCTCCTCTCATCCACAGCCAATACGCCCAAAACGCGTTGTTCATATTAGAGGCATGGCATTCCTTATGAACAAGGAATCCCTCCTGTCCACGGCCGATGTGGGATATGTGTAGGGTGTCACAAGCACCCCCTGTTTGGACTCATCGTCCTCGATGAGCCCGAGAAGTCACCATCCTTGGTGAGGTATGTCCCACATCCCAAACGGCACAGGAGTGGCTCTGATACCATTCTGTAACACCCGGCCCCTCACACCAACAATATTGTCCGCTTTGCCCACGAGGAGCTAACGGATTTGCTTTTGGTTGCCCGGGTGAAAACTTCCCAGGGAGGTCACCCATCCCTGGATTGCTCTCACCTGAGCACGCTTAACTGTGGAATTCTCCTCTCATCCACAGCCAATACGCCCAAAACGCGTTGTTGATATTAGAGGCAGGACATTCCTTATGAACCAGGAATCTCTCCTATCCACGGCCAATGTGGGATATGTGTAAGGTGTCACATCCTATAAGTCTGATGCAGCCAAAACATTCAAAGTCTCTCTGCATGCATGCGCTGAACAATAAAAGTAGAAATGCTTCGGGAAGTTTTACACCTTGCACTAGAAAATATTCTAAGTGTAAAATATTTCGAAGCCAAGACCAACATCTTCCGAAGCCAAACGTAAAGTCTGCTGAAGCTTCAAAGACAAAGTCTTCTGAAGCCAAAGAGTGAAGACAGATTTCTTCCGAAGACTTTTGTGTACATGCTTTTATGTGATGTACTTTACCATAAAGCTGGACCACCTTTTCGCTGCAACTTTGTTCAGTCACCAACTTACATGAGTTGGTGAAAGGGTCCATGCTTTTGGTAACTGTACATTGAGGTCTTGAGTCTTAGGTTTCTACTTTATGTACTGCAGGACCGGTGAAGGGTATGCACTTACAACACAACAAAACAATGAGGAGGGTTGCTTAGAACACTTAACTGATGAAATAGGGAACTGGTTAACTTGTTAATGAAAGATGCTAAGAACACAAGTAAATATGAGACAGAACAAGATTGCAAACAACACAAGTATTTGGTTTTCAAGAATGATGTATATTGCTTCTCAAGTTCTATTACAAGTTACAAAGCATCGATATAAAGTTACAAGTACTTGAGATACTTTATACTACATCCTACAGCCGGCCATACTTTGAAGGCCAGCTGGATACAATTGACTAGACAACTACAAAATCAAATGTAGAGTCAAAAGGCAGATCTGCCTTTTGACTTGTGACTATGACATGCCATAGCTCATATCCTAATATATTACAAAAAGGATAAAAGTACATAAAGTAGAAAGCCTGGACTCAAGACCTCAATGTACAGATACCAAAAGCATGGACCTTTCACCAACTCATGTAAGTTGGTGACTTTACAGAGTAGCAGCGGAAAGGTGGTCCAGCTTTATGGTAAAGTACATCAGATAAAGGTATATCTCTAAAAGTATTCGGAAGAAATCTGTCTTCACTCTTTGGCTTCGGAAGACTTTGTCTTTGAAGCTTCGGAAGACTTCACTTTTGACTTTAGAAGATGTTGGTCTTGGCTTCGGAAGATTTTACATCTGTTCTTTAGTGCATACATGCAGAGAGACTTTGTATGTTTTGGCTGCATCAGACTTTAGTGCATGCATGCAGAGAGACTTTAGTGCATGCATGCAGATATGTAAAATATCTTCGAAGAGTAATCGGGCAATCGGGAGAATGAGACGGCCCGAACTGAAGAAGATGGTGATTGAGGAGTTCTGTCCTCACAGGGAAATGGATAAGATAGAGAGAGAGTTTCTGGAGCTGGAGGCGGGAACCATGACACACCAGCAGTACACCACCAAATTCAATGAAATGGCACAGTTGGTGCCGGATCAGGTGACGCCTCTGTCTCGGAAGATCAAGAGGTACATTCAGGGCTTACCGGTGGATGTTCGCAGGCATATGATCGCTGACCGGCCAAGCACGTTTAGGTCGGCGGTCGATTTGGCCAGGAGACTATATGATGAGCGGGAAGTGGTGGTGACGGAAGCGAATAAGAAGGGTGGTGGTGATCAGAACTGGAATGGGAGAAGGTTTGGTCGGGGTGATGCCTCGACGGGTAACAAAAAGGCACGGGTGGATGACCGCCGCGTGGCCACACCGGGAGCGGGATCGAGGAGGTGTGGTAAGTGTGGAAAGGAGCATGCGGGAGAATGTAGGCTGGGTTTGAATGTGTGCTTCAAGTGTGGGAAGGCAGGGCATATGGCAAAGGATTGCCTGGCGGGCAAATGTTTTAACTGTGGGGAAAGTGGTCATATGAGCAAAGACTCTAAGAAGCCGAGGGCTGAGGGTTCTGGGGCGAAGAAGACGGGAGGTGAAGGACCGAGGGCGAGCGCCAGGGCATTCACTATGACACAGGAGGAAGCTAGGACGGACCCTGATGTTGTGTCCGGTATGTTTCTAGTGAACCAAACTTTAGCTTCTGTGTTATTTGATTCAGGTGCTAGTAAAAGTTTTATTTCTGCCGCTTTCTGTGCTAAGCTGCCTGTTAGTAGTAGACGTGTTGATGCACCCTTTGATGTAGAAACTGCCATAGCTAAGTCTACCCGGATCTCTGAAATGATAGAGGGCTGTGATGTGGAACTTGAGGGTCATAAGTTTCCTGTTAGACCGTTCGTGATGACCTTAGGTGGTTTCGATTTGGTTCTGGGGATGGATTGGTTGGCGGAGTTCGAGGCGAACATTGTGTGTCGCAAGAAGATGATTCGTTTGACAGCGCCTGACGGTAGTTCAGTGACGGTTTATGGTGATCGGGTTACTACGATTCCGAAAGTGATCTCGATGGCGGTGGCGGGAAAGTGTATGAGGCGTGGATGTAGCGCTTACTTGGCTTATGTAAAGGATGTGGATACGCCAACACCACAACTAGCCGATGTACCGGTTGTGTGTGACTTTCCAGACGTGTTCCCAGAAGACTTATCAGGAGTGCCACTTGACAGAGAGATCAAGTTTCAGATTGATCTGATACCAGGTGCCCAACCTGTTGCGAAGGCACCGTATCAGTTGGCTCCGACGGAGATGAAGGAATTGATGGAGCAGTTGCAAGAGCTGCTTGATAAGGGGTTCATTAGACCGAGCATCTCTCCTTGGGGTGCTCCGGTATTGTTTGTGAAGAAGAAAGACGGTAGCATGAGAATGTGTATTGTCTACCGTGAGCTGAACAAGTTGACGGTAAAGAACCGATACCCCTTACCGAGAATAGATGATTTGTTCGATCAGCTTCAAGGTGCCAGTTAGTTTTCAAGGATAGATCTTCGATCTGGCTATCATCAGTTGAAGGTGAAGGAACAAGATATCCCTAAAACAGCTTTCCGCACGCGCTATGGTCACTACGAGTTTCTTGTCATGTCTTTTGGCTTGACCAACGCGCCAGCTGCTTTTATGGATTTGATGAACCGTGTGTGTCGGCCGATGCTGGATAAAACGGTGATTGTGTTTATTGATGATATCCTGATTTATTCGAGGAGCGAGATTGAGCATGCCGGTAACATTCGGGAGGAGGGAGAAGTTGTATGCTAAATTCTCCAAGTGCGCGTTCTTGTTGCGCGAAGTTCAGTTCTTGGGTCATATGGTGAATCCCGACGGGATTATGGTGGATATGGCGAAAGTGGAGGCGGTTATGCAATGGAAGTCACCAAAGACGCCATCCGAGATTCGTAGTTTCTTGGGTTTGGCGGGCTACTATAGAAGATTTATCCAAGACTTCTCTAAGATTGTTTCTCCACTAACTAAGTTGACCCGAAAAGATGTGAAGTTTATATGGGGTCAAGCTCAAGAGAAGGCATTCGAGGAATTGAAGACGAGACTGACTCAAGCTCCTGTTCTGTCATTACCCGATGGAAATGAAGACCTGGTGGTCTATTCTGATGCTTCCTACTCGGGGTTGGGGTGTGTGTTAATGTAGAGAGGAAAGGTCATAGCCTACGCATCCCGACAGTTGAAGGTCCATGAGGTCAATTACCCCACTCATGACTTGGATCTGGCAGCCGTGGTCTTTGCGTTAAAGATTTGGAGGCACTATCTCTACGCGACGAAGTGCACCATATTCACGGACCACAAGAGCTTGAAATACTTCTTCGAGCAGAAGGATCTGAACATGAGGCAGAGACGGTGGTTGGAACTTATAAAGGATTATGATTGTGAGATCCACTACCATCCGGGCAAGGCCAATGTGGTGGCTGATGCCCTTAGCCGGAAAGAGAGGCTCGAGCCGATTCAGGTGAAAGCATATCAACTGATCATGACCTCTGATGTAATGAAGCAAGTCAAAGAGTTTCAAGATGAGGCACTGAAAGAAGATCATCTTAACTCTGAAAGAATGAGAGGTCTGGTTGGGGAATTGAGTGAAAACACACTTGGTGTTACAACCCGATTCGGTCGTGTGTGGATTCCTCGTTTTGGGGATTTACGCGTGAGGATCATGGATGAAGCTCAAAAGACTCGATACTCCATTCACCCAGGTGCCACGAAAATGTACCATGATATGAAGAAAGATTATTGGTGGCCGGGTATGAAGCGCGACGTGGTGGAGTATGTGAGTAGGTGCCTTACTTGCTTACAGGTGAAGGCCGAGCATCAGAAGCCGTATGGGAAGATCCAACCTTTGGATATACCAGAATGGAAGTGGGAGCACATCACCATGGATTTCATTACTAAGCTGCCGCGTACCCCGAAAGGGTACGATGCCATATGGGTGATAGTTGACCGTTTGACGAAGAGTGCTCACTTCCTACCGATCCGCGAGACATATTCATCTGAGAGGTTGGCTGATCTGTTTATCAAGGAAATTGTAACTCGTCATGGTGTGCCGGTGTCTATTGTGTCGGACCGTGACACCCGGTTTACATCTAAATTTTGCGAGAAATTCCACTACGCTATGGGGACGAGGTTACATATTAGCACGACTTATCATCCCCAGACTGATGGTCAGTCAGAAAGGACCATTCGGACACTGGAAGACATGCTTCGGGCATGTGTGATTGATTTTGGGGGAAGTTGGGATGACCACCTACTGTTAGCCGAATTCTCATACAACAACAGCTATCATGCCAGCATTGATATGCCTCCATATGAGATGCTATACGGTAGGAGATGTAGAACACCCGTTTGTTGGGGTGATATTGGTCAAAAGGAATTGGGGAGCGTCGAGGTAATCGAGGCTACGACTAAGAAGCTTGAGAAGATTAAAGCCTTCATGAAGGCAGCCAAAGATAGACAGAAGTCGTATGCTAATAAAAGACGCAGGCCGATTGAGTTCCAGGTGGGCGACCGGGTTATGTTGAAGGTCTCACCTTGGAAGGGTATTATACGATTCAGGAAGCGGGGCAAGTTGAGCCCAAGGTATATAGGCCCTTTCCGCATCATCGCTCGAGTAGGAGAGGTGGCCTATAGATTGGAGTTACCGGATGAGTTAAGTGGAATTCACCCGACATTCCATGTATCTCATCTGAGAAAGTGCTTAGCTGATGAAGACATGATTGTTCCACTGGAGGATATCGAAGTAGACGAACGGCTCAATTATGTGGAGCAACCGGTGGCAATCATCGATCGAAAAGAGAAACGGCTAAGAAATAAAGTAGTTCCCCTCGTGCGCGTACAGTGGAAGCACAGGAAGGGATCCGAGTCGACGTGGGAGACTGAGGAAGAAATGAGACAACATTATCCACGTTTGTTCGAAGAATAACAGGTTTCGGGGACGAAACCTATTTAAGGGGGGTGGACTTGTAACACCCGGTTATTTGTTTATTTTGAAGCCGACGAAAGAAGAAAAGAAATAAAGTCCAAAGTCGAGGGACCAAACTCACCAACGAAAGAAAGTCGGGTGAGTGGGAGTATATAAGGGAGAGGGCAGCCCTTACCCTCTCCCCCACACTCACTAATCAGCCATCAAGGAGAGGAGAAGAGAGAAAGGAAGAAAAGAGGAAAAAAGTGCCGGTTCGGGTCAGTTCGAGTGGCCAAAATCGTCGTGTAGCAAGCCAAATCGAAGCCCTTGTTGTTGTGCTCGTTTGTGTGAGTTAAAGAACCCCACTTTTACTTGTTTTCAACCGATTTTGTGGCTGGAAAGCATCAACAACCCGTTTTTGCATATGTATGTGTTTGACCTATTTGGGTGTGTTGTGTGTGATGCGTTTAGAGTATGTTTCCGGGCTTGTGTGTGTGGATGAGCTTGGAGGCCGAAAATGGCAGATTGGGTTCGGGATGAACTCCATTCTGCATCAGCTAGGGCTAGGCGACCGAATGGAGGCCATACGGCCGATTGAGAGGCGATTGAGGTTCATTCGAACGATTGGGATTCATTCGCACGATTGAGGGTTCAATCGCACGGGTTTCATTCGCACGATTGGGAGTTCAGTCGCATGGAGAGTCATACGACTGAGGGCCCAGTCGCATAGGTGCTTAGTCGCATGAGTCCATTCGCAAGGGGTCAGTCGCATAGGTGCTCATTCGCATTAGGGCCATCCGCATGAGGTCCATACGCACGACTGGATGTCTATTCGCATAGATGTTCATCCGCATGAGTCTAATCGCATGATGTTCAGTCGCATGGAGGCCATGCGACTGAAGGGTGTCCATACGCACGAATAGGGCTGTTGCACCCGAAGGAAAGTGTAGTTCGACTTCTGACTTTCGTGGGAAAGTGCAGATGTAAGTTTTGACGTAAAGGTTCCCGTAAGAGCATGTAAGATAACTGTTATGGCCTTAGAGAGAAGGTAGGGCATAATGATGATGATGTTGCATGTTTATGCATGATGCATGTTATGTATGTATGTTGTTGCCCTGTATGACGTGATGTCGGTGCATGTTAAAGTTCCTTATTATGATGTATGTTTATCTTTCCTGTGGCTTTACGTGTTATGATAATGAATGAAATGAAGTATTATGTAACGTAAAGTGGAAAGAAAAGAAAAGTTTTGCAAGTATTGGATATCGGGGTCCTTCTTTGTGATCGACCATTATTATAGAACCTCTACCGCTTGCCTCTAGTACTGCGGCATACGCTCAGCTGTTCAATTATCGACTTCGGCCCAGTAGCTAAATAGTTCAGGGTGTAGCATATGGTATTGGTACGGAAGATATCCGATGCGCAAGTAAAGTTATAATGAACGAATGAATGGATGAATGAAGGAGATAATAAAGATATTATCTATGTGTACGTATGATGGGTGATCATGCAAAAGTAACGAACGGTTTTAAATGAAAGTAAAGTATGTTTTATTATAAAACTAGAACTCACTCAGCAACGCTGACTTTTTATGTGTTTTCCAGTTGGCAGGTAATGTTGCTGAGGATGGCGCTGCGAGGCTACTCACCTCTTTTTGATGGCATCCATTTGTATAGGGCTTTTGTGATGTAATGCAACAATATATTTTGTAACTGATTAACGATGTATTATTTGTCAAAAGCTTTTATAACGTAATGAGATGTCTATTTTGATAATTCCGCTGCAATGTTTTATGAAAGTTAAATGTAATTATTTGTTATATGTGCGATGAATGACCAACTGTAAGCGTCCCGGGAACGGGGCCTTACAAGCACCTTATTGATCATCTTTGTCTTTCTCAGTTGGATTTTCCTCCCTCACAGGTCCAGAAGGAGAGGGAGTTTGACCCTACTGTGGATCAGAAGATGAAGCTTGCTGAGGCTCAGTAGGAGGTCCAGGTTGTGTTGTCATAGGTTTTTCAACCTAAACCTCCACTTCAGGTGGGATTTGACTTGGAGGAGAGTATAAGTCGATCAGCTCTCCACTCTTGATTTTCTGCTTGATTTACCCTGATATGCTCATCCACTGTGGATAGAGACATAGGGCCAAGTCTTCTTCCGGAGAATCCATACAGCTTCAAGAAGCTCATCATCCTTTGTTTGTCAGCAGATTTCTTCATACTCTTTTGGATGATGGCTCTTGACTTTACAGCATCTTCCCTCATCTTTTTCTTTGTTGCCTTTTGTTCTTTGAGCACTTGAAGTTCAAGCTGTTTGAGATACTCAAACTCAATGTACTCAAAGGACAAAGGAAAAAGTGCAGATGCCTGGTAGAGACCAGTGGCACTCAGGTAGTTGATCATGTTTTGCCTATCTGTTTCCTTATCGACCTGAGGTTCTTGTGTAGCAGCCACATCCTCTTACACACGGCTTTCTTGAACTGGGGAGAGAGTTGGAGCATGCTTGTATAACCTTTTCTGTCTCTTCTCCTCTTTGAATTGGAGAAGTAACCTTGCATCCTCTGCTTCCTTCATCTCTCTTGACACTTCCATGTCAGCCAGTTCATTTAATTGCTCTAAGGGGAGAGATATAATCTCATCTATATCATAGTTCCTGGTATGTAAAAGTAATCTTGACTGCCCTCAACTCATCTTCTTGAGTGTTTGGTCTGGGGGCAGCCCTGATTGCAGCTTGCATAAAGCCTGAAGACCCAGAGGAACTTTCTCCCCTTAGCTTTCTCTTCCTCTCTCTCCTCCTTCTCAATCTCCTTAGGAGTTAGAATCCTTTTCCCTTTGTCACCCACAGACCTTTGTGACTCAGGGTGGAGAGAGCTTTGGCCTTCATTGCTTGGTGTAGCACCCAAGCTCTGGCCAGAGAGAGGTTGTGAGACACATTCACCAGCAGGTGTTTCACTGAGGGAATGAATTTCTGAAGCAGATGTTGGCGTGACAGGGCTCTCAGGCTCTATCACTGGGCCTTCAGCCAAGGTTGTCCCTTTGTAGCTAATCTCAGGGTCTTCCTCAGCATCCAGTTGACCAATGACATTACCTGATTGCCTCTGTCTCCTTCTTAGGCTGAAAACCTCAGTAGTTCTGTCCTGAATCCTGAGTGCTAACCTGTCAGCTTGTTTTGATTGGCTTGGGTGGACAAGTGGCATGTTGATCAGCTCAAGACCTTCATAGTAATTCTACGTCTGAAAATTGAACACTTCTTGTTGCCCTAGAACTCTGTGATAAATGAGGGCTCTTCTATCAACATCAAACCTCCACCCAATAATGTAGTTTGAAGTTCCTTGAGGTGGAGATGACACAGCCCTTGGAATGCCTTCCTCAAAGAGACTCCTAATGACAAAGTCTATAATGTCCACATTACTGTGAACTTGAGGAAGTTGCTGAGTATGCACAGTTGCAAGTGAGGATGGTGAGTCCTCAATGTCCATACTCCCTGAAGAACTCCCAGGTTCTATGACTGTAATAACTTTCTCCCCCTTTTTGGTAGCATCACCCTCTTGCATAGGTGAGCTAGAGGTTAGGTCAATCACATTCACAGGTTCTTGTGTTCCTGGTTGAGCTCCTCTTAAAGGTCTCCCAGCTAGTTTTTCCCTGAGATAAGATATCTCAAGTTGCTGATCATTGATCCTATTATGTAGGGTAGTCACCTGAGATTCAAGGTGACTAACCTTAGAGACTAAATATGAGCATGTTTTGACAGTTTTTGCACCTTTAGTCTCAGATTCCCCTCATCTTCATCAGAAGAATCATTGGGGGATGAGATGATGGGACAAAAGTCCTCTCTCTGACCACCAGCCTACGGTTCTTGGCTGCTAGATTTTCTCTGCACATGGACATCCTCAGTTGAGGTGTTAATGGGCTGAGGTTGCCATGGTTGAGGTCTTAATGATGTAATCACTTGCAGAAGTGAGAGCCTCTTCCATATGGATATCCTGAACATGTTCAGAAGTATCCACCTCAGTGATGGCTGACTGATGTGGGCTAGACAAAGGAGATTCAGGAGTACTCATCTCTCTTTGAGTAGGGGGAGAGTAAAGAGACTCATGGTACCCACTAAAACCTAAGTCTTCATTAGTATAGAATGAGAGGTTGGGAATGGGTTGATTTAAGTCTAAAGGCTGTGGATGGTAACTGTCGCCTGAAGGTTGTTCACTTGAGTGTTGACACTCAAAGTGAAAGCTTAAGGTAGTTGGGCTTGTGAGCTCATCAGGGTGGGCATGAGGAACCTCATCCCTGATTATTGAAGAGATGGGAGTGGTTTGCTCCTCAGGGGAAGTGGGAGCTCTAGTGTCCACTTCCTCCTGTATGGGTGAGTATATGGGGGTCTGCACAGACTCAATAGCTTGAGCAGGGGTTTGTTTGGATTTTCTTTGGTACTGAACTTGACCCCTTGAACCATTCCATGTACTATGAAAGAGAGATCCTCAGGAATCTGGTCCCACCCTCCATGCTTGTTTGACAAGCTGTGGATAACCACATGAAGCAGATATTTCCACTGGGATGAGACCTTCCCTTTCCTGAAGGTTTTTATAGAGAAATCTCCCTCATAGCCCATCTGCTCAAAGGAATGATTTACAGCTTCCTTTGGGAAGGACAACTCACCTTCTTCATCATCCACCTGCAAGTGGGTGTTGATGAAGGCCGGAGTGATGAAGATTGTCCTCCCTTGCACTGTGGCAGACAGTGCCTTCTCCCCATCCATAATGACCTCTTGGCAGGTCTTCCAAAATTCAAGCAGATGATCCTCATAGAGAGTAGGATCAATGGTTAGGGAGGTGAAGTAGTTTGATAGAGCTAAGAAACAGCAAATCTCTGAGAAACTTTCATCTTTCTTAGAGCTTAACAGAGCAACTTGGTTATGTTGCCTGTGAAGTTGCATGGAGAAATCTGGGTTGTTTCTGAGGTTAAGGTTGTCCATTTTAGAAGCTTAAGGATGAAGAAAGATGAAGAACAAAGGCATTTTGGGAGAATTTAGGTTTAAGGAATAGTGTTATTGAGGAGGATAGTGAAAGAGGGGGGAATCATTGGGCATTTATGTGAAAAGGATTTGAGACAAAGTTAATGAAAGAGGATAAACTTTGAAATCCGGATGTCGGTCCCACCTCTGAAAAGTAGTTTACTTTTGCCCAAAAAGTGGTTTTCTTGGAAGTTGAGAAATCTTCCGAAGGTTATTTGCTTCGGAAGTTCTGAAGAAAAAGCTTTCGAAGGAAAATTGGCTTTGGAAGATATTTCAAAGGTTTTTGAGAATTTTTCTTCGGAAGAGAACTTACACTCAGAGATTTTTATTCAAAAAGAATAAATACTTCTAAAGGTAAATTGCTTTCGGAAGAAACTTGTTCTTTGAAAACATACAAAGTATTTAAGTTGATTTTAAGGTTCAGAAGATATTTCAGAAATTTCTTCCGAAGGTAAAATCACTGAAGCAATTATTTGTTTACTACGACATAAACTTCTTCCAAAGCTAATTTTGAATCTTCCGAAGAGAACAAGATTTTCAAAAATCTAAGAAAAAAAATCTTTTGAAAAGATTTTCTTCTAAAGAAAACAAGGGCTTATGAAGATGATAAAATAGACAACTTAGGACACAAGGTTTTAGAAATAAATATGATTAAGTTTTACGAAAAGCTATTCAAAGTTAATCATCCCAATAGCTAATACAAGATATTTAAATCTTTGCTCATCAAATGCTTTGGTGAACAGATCAACATATTGTTCATTTGTTTTAACATTGACTAGTTTGATTAATCCCTTTTCAAAGTTATCTCTAATCAAATAATACCTAATATTAATATGCTTTGTCCTTGAGTGCTACACAGGATTCTCTGTGATGGAGATAGCACTATTGTTGTCTATGTGGATGGGAGTCTCTTTAAAGTTGAATCCATAGTCCAGCATCTGATTTTGAATCCAAAGCACTTGAGCACAGCAACTTGCAGCAGCAATGTATTCAGCCTCAGCAGTTGATGCAGACACACATGATTGTTTCTTGCATTGCCAAGAGACTATTCTTCCACCAAGAAATTGACATCCCCCTAATGTAGACTATGCAGTCATGTTGCAACCACCATAGTCACTATCTGTATAAGCATACAGATTAAAGTCAGAATTCTTTGGATACCAAAGGCCAAGTGATGGAGCACCTTTGAGATATCTTAAAATTCTTTTGACAGTGACCTGGTGTGACATCTTGGGGTTGGCTTGATATCTTGCACAAATGCATGTAGCAAACATGATATCTAGCATGCTAGCTGTGAGGTACATAAAAGACCCAATCATTGCCCTATAGAGATGCTCATCAACACACCCCCCCTCAAGGTCAGGTCCAAGGGAGTGATTTCTGGCTATGGGTGTCTTAGCAACCTTACAATCAGTCATATTAAACCTTTTAAGTATGTCATGTACATACTTTGACTGACTTATGAAGATGCCATTGTCAACTTGCTTCACTTGAATTCCTAGAAAGAAATTGAGTTCCCCCATGGCACCCATTTCAAACCTGTCCTTCATCAGCTTCTCAAAGTCTTTGCAGAGCTTTGGATTAGTTGACCCAAAGATAATGTCATCTACATATACTTGAACTAGCATTATGTCATTTCTTGTTCCTTTGATGAAGAGAGTTCCATCTATAGTACCCTTTTGTAGCCATGTTGACAGAGATACTGAGATAGAGTCTCATACCACTTCCTTGGTGCTTGGTGCAGCCCGTAAAGAGCTTTATCAAGCCTGCAGACATAATCAGGATGATCAGGATCTGCAAACCCAGGTGGTTGTCTGACATACACCTCTTCATCAATCACCCCATAAAGAAAAGGACACTTGACATCAAGTTGATAGACCTTGAAATTCTTGGATGCAGCAAAAGCTAGAAATATTCTAAAAACTTCAAGTCTTGCCACAGGAACAACTAGTCTTGCCTTGTTCTTGATGAGAAGTCCTCTATCATCCTTCTTGTTCCTAAAAACCCATTTGGTTCCTATGGTAGTCTTCCCTTGAGGAAGAGGACATAGATTCCAAACCTTTTGCCTTTTGAATTAAAGCAACTCCTCTTGCATGGGTTCAACCCAACTTCCATCCTCTAGAGCCTCATCAATTTTCATTGGCTCTATTTGGGACAAGAAACAAGAGTGAAGACAAACATTTGCTTCATGGGTTTGTCCTCTTGTTCTCACCCCTGAATCAACATCTCCAATGATGTTTGTGGTAGGATGAGACTTGTGGATCCTTAGCTGAGGGATCACATCAAGTTGCTTAGACAGATCTAAATTTGAAAAAGTTTGATCTGGCAAAGAAGATTCACCCTCCACATCAGCACACTTATCAAGATTGACTTGATCCAATAAGTGTGTGACATCATTGATGTTGTCTTCAATGCAGTGGTTATCAGCATCAAGAAATTTCTGATCACTTTCACCACCACCATTTTCTCTAACATTTGAAGCTCTTTCTTCTGAGTTTTGTGCCTCTAAGCTGGAATGTCAAGGCACCCCATAAGCATCAACAGGATTTGTCATTGATGTGCTGGTAGAAGCTTCAGTTGTAGGAATAGTTACCACTGGAGCTGAAGATGTGTAACTTGAAGGTCTTCTGAGCTCAAATCTTGGGACAGGATCAGCTGTTGGTAATATATCTGTAGATCCTGAAACATTCTCATAAGATTTGTTAAAACAGTTGGTAACTAAATCAAGATCAAATAGCCAATCCAGACCAAAACCTTTCACACTGGGAATGTGCTCATTGAAAGTCACATTGGCTGACTTCTCAACTACTCTACTTCTGAGACTGTATACTCTATAAGCTTTAGCTTGGAATTTCTTTCCTTTGGCTTATGAGATACCTTGTGTTGCTTTCCTTTCTGGCATGCAACACAGTGGTCATCACTTGTAAACTCTTTCTTTGGTATTCCAGTTACCAAATCATTGTTAATTAATTTATTCATGTTTTTAAAGTTTACATGGCACATTCTTTTATGCCAGAGGAAAGACTCATCATTATTTGCTTTAGATAGAAAGCATGAAACTTCTCCTGAGGGAGATGTTTCTTGCAAGTACATCTTGTACATGTTCCCTTTCCTAGGGGCTCTAACCAAGATTGTGCTCATGAGGAATGACCACCCCGGGCCTGAGAACAATGCACTCATGCTCAGTGAAAAGCATGTTATGACTCTGATCACAAAATTGGGATACACTCAGAAGATTGTACCCAAGCTCCTTGACAAAGTTTACATTCTCAATGCTGAGCTTACCATTTGTGACCTTGCCCCTTCCAGTAATGTAACCTCCTGCATCTCCTCCAGAAGAAACTGGTCCTCCATCAATTCTTTCAAACTTTTGGAGTAGTGACCTATTGCCTGTCATGTGCCTGGATCAGCCACTATCAATAATCCATACATTCCTGTTTCTCTTGAGCTGTTCTTGCATAAAAGAGATGATTAGTCACATTTGGAAACCCAAGCCTCATTGGTCTTGGGCTCATCAGAAGAAGTTGAAGACAATGCAACAGAAGAAGTTGAAGACATTGGTCTTGGGCTCATCACATTTGGAAACCCATGCCAGAAGGATCATTTGCTAATGTTGATGAAGAACTTTCAACCACTTGGTCTTTCTTTGACTTCCACACCACCTTTGGAAGCTTAGACTTGACCTTCAATACTTTGGAGTTTTGATGACTTCGGAAGTTTTGATGACTTCGGAAGTTTTGATGACTGGATCTTCGGAAGATCTTGCTTTCACTGCAGCAGGCTTCAGTGCTTCGGAAGTATTCCTTTCTTCCGAGACCAAATTTTCTTCCGAAGGAAAGTTTCCACTTGTCTTCTTCTTCATTTTGGAGCTTTCGAAGGAAACAGATTTTCCTTTCGAAGCTTGCTTCTTCTTCTCCAAACTCTTAGAAGTTTCTTTCTTGGTCATGTGGAGAGTACTCTTTGGATTGTAAACACAATCCTTAGCAAGATGAGAAGTACTCCCACACATAACACAGTCCATTTTCTTCCTTCTAGGAGTTCTTCTTTGTGAACAAGGCTGAACTTGATTGTTGGAGCATATATTGTCATATATAGTGTGTCCGTCGCTTGACGAATAGTCCAGGCTTAATGTAATACACCTGATATGTTGTAAACACATGAAACTGGGTCATTCGCAGGAGCATATGCGAATGAGACTCAGTCGTACGAGTGAGTCATGCTAATGGACCAGTTGTGCGACTGAGAGATGCTATTGGGCCATTCGTAAGACTGAACCATAAGTACGGTCCAGTCGTACGATTGAACCATACGTATGGCCTAATCGTACGAATGGGCCCACTCGTATCTTATATTGGCTGAGGCCTATAAATACCAGTTTCATTGTAGGAGAAGGGGTTTTGAGAGAGTGCCCGGGGCCTAGGTGCTACTGGATGAGAGGGGAGATCATGCTCGATCTCCCCTTGCCAAGAGTCGTGATTCTTATGTTGTAACGAGCTTGTAATCATTAGGTTTTATCAATGAAACCATTTTATTATACTTCGTTCTATTGTTTGTCTCTTGGTTGTTTATCCTTCCGTCAAGAACACGCTCGGATGTCTACCGATCCAGCGACTTCACAATTGGTATCAGAGCAAGTTACTGCTAGAATGATCTAACAATCATTCTAGCAACCCGAGCTCTTGATTTCTTGATCTATTTCATGTTCTTTGACGTTAAACCCACTTTGTGTTCTTCGTGTTTTGTTCAGATATTGTTACGTGTGTTGGTTCTTGGTTAAAATCGAACTCGGAAACATGTTCTTATCACCCTTGCGAATCTGATGATGTCTATTTTGTTTCGGTTCATGTAAAATTCATCAGATTAGGGTTTTTGGCGGCCATGGCGGCTGCAGATCTGAAAATCTGCGTGCAAATGCGCTCATGCGACTGGACAATGCGAATGGACCATTCATACGACTGGACCATGCTAATGGACCATTCGTACGACTGGATCATGCTAATGGACCATTCGTACGACTGGACCATGCTAATGACCATTCGTACGACTGGACCATGCTAATGGACCATTCGTACGACTGGACCATGCGACTGGACCATTCGTACGAGTGGAATGCGACTGGACCAGTCTTATGACCAGTCATGCTACTGGACTAGTCTTATGTCCAGACATGCTACTGGACAAGTCTTATGTCCAGTCATGCTACTGGACCAGTCTTATGACCAGTCATGCTACTGGACCAGTCTTATGACCAGTCTCACGAAGATATCATTCGTATTATCCACTCACAAGAATGTGATAATTGTACTCCATGTCATACGAATGAACGGTGTTCCAGACAAAAAAAAGGTTCTGGAACTACCTTTTGCACAGATTTGAGGATGAGCGAAGCACATTCACCTTGAGGTTCTTTAGTCAAATAAGTTCGATGGAAACCCCATTATTCATTGGACTTCCAGAATAGGTGATTGTAGTTAGAACACAAAAGAGAGAAGAGAAGATGTTAGCAGTCGATGCTGATTTTGTGGGGTAGTCAGGAGCATCTGACTATTTATGGGCCAATCAAGTTATATCTATCCGCACAAAGAGGATTCTCATTCTTAGGGGGAATCCATGTATAGAGAAATTGAAGACGCAATCAGAAAGTGATGATGTGAGCTGGTTTCTAATGATGAATCTGAGTGCATGCTGATTTGTTTAAGATTGTCAGCTGTGGATTGGAACCTTCTACCTTTTGTCCAATACACCGTATGAAGACGCCAGGAGAGCAAAATGTCTATATATTGGGATACGCTGAATTTGAGGGGGAATTTCTACAGGTTTTAATGTTAATCAGGTTAGCCTGTGTGAAGATTGGAGCAATGGAACACTATTCATGTCATTATTTGGAAAAATCAGTCATATGGGGAATCTTGCTGCTATGATGGTGTTCTGCAAAGTAAACAAAAGCTATTGTGCCTAAATTCATTTTCAGGGATACTGTAGCAACCTAACGGATCAACAACGTTGGCTAATATGGTTTTTCGTTTGATTCTATTTGAAACCAGAGCAAAGATTGACTAAAGATTGTAAGAGGTGTTATCTACTGTCACACCCCCGCTAAAAGCGGAAACACGGGGATGTAACGAGAATGGGATCGTCATAACACATGGTAAGCGATAGAGTGCAATATATATAAATGATGACATGCGTGTCATGACGACACCCGACAACAAGGGGACTTGTGTCGTGTTTAGTCAATGTCCACAACACATAGCCATAAGCAACATGATGATGATAACATATATACACATAAGATGAAAATATAAATGTTAATTCCCACAACCCGGGAACAAGTTCAAATGTTGATAATTGTTTACATGCGTTCACATTGTTCAAAAGATTGTTTATCAAAAAGAGCTAAGTCCCAAAATGCATCCTAGGGTCTCCACTAAGGCAGCGCACCTAGATTCCTGGACTTGTGTGTTCACCTGAAAAGATATGCTTAAAATGGTCAACATAATTGTTGGTGAGCTCGCAGGTTTATGTAATAAAAATGTAAGTGATGCTGTATATAATAGCGCGTCGGAATACCGTGAATACAGTTATTACACAAGTAAATATCACATGACATGAGCTTTGCAACCAAACCTAGCGACGTACACAAAGAAATTGTCGGCATATATTCACCCAAGGGCCCGTTCCTGGCCACTGATGGTACCAACTAGTATACCATCGAACGAGGGTGGGGGTGTCAACCCAGTAGTACTACCAATACCTAACCGTCGGTTCCCACACTGGAATTAAATAGTTGCAAAGATAGAACCACACAGCAGACCCAAGCATGTTTCAAATAGTACTTGCAACACAGTATCACGTTGATTCCTTGTATGTAAAATGTATGTAAGTTGTACAGCATAAAAATTGTGTAAGCATACTTTTCCCCCAATTTGTAAATGATTGAAATATTGTATAAATGTGAAAAGGGGCCACGAAACTCACTTGTTAGGTGGTAAGTATGTATGAGCGATGTATCCCAAATGTTGAATGCAAATAAACAGTCAAACACCTATTGACAGTTATTGTATAGCATTAATGATATGATATATGTATAAGCGCGCAATAATGATGGGTCGGTTCGGGTCGTATCGGATGGGTCGCGTACAGCACACACAGACTGACACACGTACTAGATCTTACGTAGATCCAAGTACAAGACATTGTCGCCACCAATGATGATATTTTAATAAAGTATTGTTATTTATTGAAGAAGTATCGAATATGTTTCAATAGTTGAAAGTCGATTTGGTCGTTGTAAAAGCATTAGTTTAATTTGCTCAAAATAGTTTCTGCACCCTTTCTCACGTTGACATTAATCTTTGTGGCCAAACAATGGCATAATTGTGTTAGTGTTACCTCGACACCACACGACATACTCACGCCACGCACAAGGGGTCAAACACAATAAATTCAGTCGCATACAAGGCCAGACACACGACTCAACCTCCATTTATGCGAATCAACCCTCAATCGTGCGAATCAGCTTCATTCGTACGATTGAGCCTTCATTCGTATGATTGGCCTTCAGTCGTACCACACAACACCCAATCGCACGACTCAACTTCCATGCGCACGAATCAACCTTCAATCGTGCGAATTAGCTACTTTCGTACGACTGAACCTTCATTCGTGCGATTGGACCCCAGTCGTGCGAATCACATTCATTCGCACACATTCAGTCGGTCACCTGACTCAATCGCATACTCACACTCAGTCGCATGACTCATTCGCAGTCACTCAATCGCACGCATGACTCAATCGCATACACACACTCAGTCGCACAACTCAGTCGCACGACATGCCTAGTCGCACAACTCAGTCGCGCGATTGACTCAGACGCATGATCCAGTCGCACGACTCACTCAGTCGCACGGCTCAATCGCATGGATGACCCAGTCGCCCCATCTGCAGAATCGCGACTGTGATCGGGATGAGCAGCCCCCGGGCTGCTCTAAACACGGGTTTTACACCACATAGACCTCCAGAAACACTCAACAAACATGTACAAGCATAAAACACAAGCAAAGAGACCTCACACGCACCCATACGACCTTGTGTGTTCGGGTTGAACCCGAACACCCGAAACCCTAGTTTGGACAGCCGTGAAAAGGCTCTAAAACGGACAACCAAAGACAACTACCTGCTAAAGAGGGGTAGTCTATGTTGTAGGCGGTGTCAAGACGAAGAAAACGAGACCTCTCGGGTCGGATTTGGTGCTAAGATGGTGATTTAGTGTGTGAAGAGGAGATGAAGATGAAGAAGATGGTGATAATGAAGATTAGGGCTGGAATATGGGTATTTATACCCAGCCCAAGTTTCTAAAATTACAAGTTTAGTCCCTGCACTTAACCCCCGAGTTTTCCCAAATTTTGTTCGGTTGAAAAACAACTTCGTTAAGTTTTTATATTAATTGTAAAAGTTCATTTAATGTTATTATGACTGAAGAAATGGTTATATTAAAACATTTATTATATTTATAAAATGATATATTTAACGTTTTCAAAAATGAAAGTTTTAAAGGTCTTTTTAAGGTTCACACACGGTTTTAATCGAATGCACACACAACGATAATATTGCACACATGATATCCACATAATGAGTCAAATAATGATGAGGAATGACCAAAAATAGAATAGATAACGGACAAACACGTCAATTGACGGACCTTAAAGTGACGGATGTCACAGTATCCCCCAGTTGAGAGAATTTCGTCCCGAAATTCAGCTGGAGTTAGGTCCAAGAGTGTCATCCTCGAAAAGATGTGGATATTTGAGTTTCATCTGATCTTCACGTTCCCATGTAAACTCTGGCCCTCGTTTTGAATTCCACCTTACGCGAACAATAGGTATCCTACTGCGCTTCAGTTGCTTGACCTTTCGATCCATGATCTCAATGGGTTCTTCAACAAAATGAAGCTTGTCATCAATCTTGATTTCCTCGATTGGCACGTGAAGGGATTCATCGGCCAAACATTTCTTGAGGTTGGACACGTGAAAAGTATCATGTACACCGCTAAGCTCTTGTGGCAACCTTAACCGGTAAGCCACTGGACCGATCCTTTCAGTGATCTCAAATGGTCCAACGTATCTTGGGGCTAACTTCCCTTTCTTTCCGAATCGAACGACTCCTTTCCAAGGGGAAACTTTGAGTAACACACGATCCCCAACATTGAATTCCAGAGGCTTCCGACGATTGTCGGCATAGCTCTTTTGGCGATCTCGCGCGGCTTTAAGTCGATCTTTGATTTGGAAAATCTTGTCTGTTGTTTCTTGGATGATCTCTGGGCCTGTCAGCTGACTTTCACCAATTTCGGCCCAACAAACGGGAGATCTGCATTTCCTTCCATACAACGCTTCAAATGGAGCACATCCAATGCTTGTATGGTAGCTGTTGTTGTAGGAGAACTCAATCAACGGCAGATGAGCATCCCAACTACCACCAAAATCGATTACACACGCTCTCAACATGTCTTCTAGCGTCTGTATAGTGCGTTCACTTTGGCCATCTGTTTGAGGGTGATAGGCTGTACTCATATCTAACCGAGTACCCATCGCTTTCTGTAGCGTCTGCCAAAATCGTGAAGTGAATCGGCTGTCTCGGTCGGATATGATTGACACCGGCACCCCGTGCCGTGTCACGACCTCTTTGATGTACAATCTTGCCAACTTATCCATCTTGTAATCTTCTCGGATAGGCAAGAAATGCGCGGACTTCGTCATTCGATCAATGATGACCCATATCGAGTCATGACCGCTGTTCGTCCTAGGGAGTTTGGTAATGAAATCCATAGCTATGTTCTCCCATTTCCACTCGGGAATCTCAGGTTGTTGTAATAATCCCGATGGCTTTTGATGTTCAGCTTTGACCTTCGAACACGTCAAGCATTGGCTGACGTATAAGGCAATGTCTTTCTTCATGCCTGGCCACCAGTATAGATCCTTAAGATCATGATACATCTTGTCTGCGCCAGGATGAATAGAATATCGTGTCTTGTGGGCTTCATCCATGACTAAGGTACGAACACCTCCCCATTTGGGTACCCATATGCGATCCATGAAGTACTGAATGCCGTCATCCTTGCGAATCATCTGTTTATCTAACCCCCGGAACTCTTCTCCCGCAAGGTTTTCTTCTTTCAATGCCTCACTCTGTGCAATTTGAATCTGAGCTTTTAAGTTGGTTTGAATGGTCAATCCCAACGCTCGTGCACGTAGCGGTTTCACACGTTCTTTACGGCTTAAGGCGTCAGCCACCACGTTAGCTTTCCCCGGATGATACCGGATTTCACAATCGTAGTCGCTAAGAAGCTCTACCCAACGTCGTTGGCGCATGTTGAGTTCCTTCTGATCCAGAATATGTTGAAGGCTCTTATGATCGGTGAAAATGATGCATTTGGTGCCATACAAGTAATGCCTCCAAATTTTGAGTGCAAATACTACAGCGCCCAACTCAAGATCATGAGTGGTGTAGTTCTTTTCGTGCACCTTAAGTTGTCGCGAAGCGTAGGCAATCACCTTATCCTTCTGCATCAATACACATCCCAATCCTTGATGTGACGCATCGCAGTAGACCACAAAATCATCTGTTCCGTCTGGGAGAGACAGTATCGGCGCGTTGCACAACTTCTCTTTCAACGTTTGGAACGCTTGCTCTTGTGCAAATCCCCAGTCAAACTTCTTGTCTTTCTGAGTAAGCAGGGTCAACGGCTGCGCGATCTTTGAGAAATTCGCGATGAAGCGACGATAATAACCGGCCAATCCTAAGAATTGGCGTATCTCTGATGGTGTTTGGGGCGTATCCCACTTCTTCACCGCTTCGATCTTGCCGGGATCTACGTGAATCCCGTCCTCATTGACCACATGACCCAAAAACTTTACTTCCCGCAGCCAAAACTCACACTTTGAGAACTTGGCGAAAAGTTTCTCTTCCCGTAGTAGCTCCAGAATAGCCCGAAGATGTTCTACATGATCCTCTTTTGATCGGGAATAGATAAGTATATCGTCGATGAACACGATCACGAACTTATCCAAATAAGGTTTGCACACCCGATTCATTAGATCCATGAACACAGCTGGTGCGTTAGTCAACCCGAACGGCATGACCAAGAACTCATAATGTCCATAACGAGTTCTGAACGCAGTCTTCGGTATGTCGTCCTCGAAAACCCTTAGCTGATGATAACCAGAACGGAGATCGATCTTTGAAAAATACGAAGCTCCTTGCAGCTGATCAAATAAATCGTCGATCCTGGGGAGAGGATATCGGTTCTTCACCGTCAACTTGTTCAGTTCACGGTAATCGATGCACATACGGAACGATCCATCCTTCTTCTTGACAAATAGTACCGGTGCTCCCCACGGCGAATGACTTGGTCGAATGAAACCTTTCTCCAGTAGTTCCTGTAACTGACTAGACAACTCTTGCATCTCGGATGGCGCTAGTCGATAAGGCGTTTTCGCTACTGGTGTAGCTCCAGGAACCAACTCAATACGGAATTCCACCTGTCGTGGAGGAGGTAAACCAGACAAGTCATCTGGAAATACTTCTGGGTAGTCCCGTACTACTGGAATATCCACCAGTTTCCTTTCCTCGTCTTTCTTTTCAACCACATGAGCCAGAAAAGCGTAGCACTGCTTTCGTAAACTCTGGCGTGCTTTCATGCAGGAAATCAACTTTAAGCTCTTGCCCGGTCGTTCTCCCTGAACCTTGAGTACTTCCCCGTTTGGCATAGGGATACGTACTACTTTGTCTCGGCAAACAATCTCGGCTCCATTCTGCGACAACCAATCCATACCCACAATCACATCGAAGCTCCCTAACTCGAAGGGTATCAAGTCTATGTCGAATGTATGATCCTCCAACGTCAACGAACACTTCCTAACAATCTCATCGGCCTGAGCAACCTTACCATTGGCCATTTCTACAGAGTAGCTAGTTTCTAGCCTACTAGGTCTCAAATCAAGTAATTGCACAAACTCAGAAGATATGAAGCTATTGTCTGCTCCAGTATCAAATAATATAGATGCGAAGTGATGATTGAGTAAGTGCGTACCCGTGACAACATTCGGGTCCTGACGAGCATCATTGGCTCCAATGACGAATGCACGTCCCCGAGCTGCATTTCCCTGATTAGCCGGGCCTTGATTCCCAGCAATAGCCAACACCTGCTGCTGGTTGTTCCCCTGTTGACCCGGTGCCCGATTCAGCCTGGGGCACATATTCCTGTAGTGATCGGGGCTCCCACACTCAAAGCAAGCCCTTGCATTCCCGGCGGGGTTAACCGCGTTGACGGGTGCTACAAGATTCGGTGTAGTTCTGCAATCTCTGGCCAAATGACCCGGGCGCTTACAGTTAGCGCACACCCGGCACTGCGTCCCTGGGGGATGATGATAATTGCACCTGTCACATTTGAGGTGCGGCCCCACATACTCCCTTCTGGCCTGAGACACGGCCACAAAATTCCTGGTCGGCTTAGACCTCTTCTCAAACCTTCCGGCACTCGACCGGCTCGATTCCCCAACATCCTTCCTTTTCTCGGCCCCTCGGCCCAAAACACCTGTTCTAACCATCTCATCAGTCAAAGCGCCAGCTTTCAGAATTACGCTTTGAATAGTAGGAGGAGCGGCTGCTGTGACCATCGCTCTAATTTGAGGCGCGAGTCCCCAAATGTACCTTTCAATCCTCTTTGATTCCGGCGTGACTAGATGCGGAACCAATCTTGCAAGCTCATGAAAACGATCAGTATAAGCTGCATGCCCTGCCCCCACCATAGCATGATTCCAGAACTCATGCTCCAGCTTCTGCATCTCGTTGAGAGGGCAGTATTCCTCAGTGATCAAGGCTTTGAACTCATCCCACGACATCTGCATCGCAGACTCTCTTCCTCTTGCTTGAATCTGGGTGTTCCACCAGGTTAGGGCTTTACCCTGTAGAGAACAAGTAGCATACTTGATCCTCTGGCTGTCGAGGCACTCACTGATGTCAATTACTGCCTCCATCTTTTCTAGCCACCTGGTTAGGGCTATCGCCCCACCTTTCCCGTCGAATTCCCTTGGCTTACAAGCCACAAACTCCTTGTACGAGCATCCCCGACGAGCATTAACCACACCAGTCTCAATACCGGCAGTACCACCATTCCCGGTTTCCTGGTTGCTCTCGTTTCCAGTCGGGTTCCC
The DNA here is from genome assembly GCA_025215565.1 of Flaveria ramosissima. Taxonomy (NCBI): domain Eukaryota; kingdom Viridiplantae; phylum Streptophyta; class Magnoliopsida; order Asterales; family Asteraceae; genus Flaveria; species Flaveria ramosissima. Next base: position 37,150,012 of record CM046034.1, read on the forward strand.
GTTTCCCGTTTCAGTTTCAATCCCACCTTGGGTTCCATCATCGTTGCCACCATCCCCGTGAGGGTGGTGTTGTTGGAGTGCGTCGCTCACTTGGGCCACTATAGTAGGAATAAGCGCGGCCAATTGCTGAGTGATCAGGGCTGCCATGTCGGCGTTCCCTGTTCCTTGACTGTTACTGGCAGGAGCATCGTTTGTTCTTGGTGCTCTGCCTCTACCTCGGCCTCTGCCCCTTGGGGCTTCACTCCCGCCACTACTGCTACGGGTGACTCTTCGAGGCGGCATGTTCTAATCATAAAAGAGGTAACATATCAGCTTTAGTCACCATAAGATACAAATGTATTCCACTTATCAAGTTCCAATGTTCATGTTCAGGTCGGCCAGACCACCATGCAGCCCATTTCAAGCATATTCTCGGTATACCGGTGATGTTTATATATAGGGTTCCCCGCAGCGTTCCCACCACACCCACGATGTACCGAGAATGATGCCTGATCCGGTTACATGACATCCGACTTTCCTTTACATCATATCCATAATAATCCATCATAACAGTTGTAAGTCCATGTATACAATCACGTTTAGTCTAGCGGAGGTTGTCTACTTCCTCATCCTTCGAGGATTCAGACATATTCCTCCTTAGAGTTATCTCAATGTCCAAGGTCAAGCACAATAGTATGATCTGTGTAGATTACTTCGGGTTAATACCCGGATCTGATAAGTTAACTTGGCGCGCAGAGGGAACGGAAGATTCAATAGAAGTATCCCCATAAAAGAGTGAGCACAAGGGCTCTCTCATAGGGCAGAAAGATCACATAACAAATAGATGAGCAAATCAAGCAGCGAGGAACACATACACGAGATATAATATGCATACAAAGCCTTAGCATGCAAATCTACATGAAGGTTCCTAGGTTATAGTCTAGGTCAAGCGTATTGCCTAATTCTCTATAACCAATGGCTCTGATACCAATCTGTCACACCCCCGCTAAAAGCGGAAACACGGGGATGTAACGAGAATGGGATCGTCATAACACATGGTAAGCGATAGAGTGCAATATATATAAATGATGACATGCGTGTCATGACGACACCCGACAACAAGGGGACTTGTGTCGTGTTTAGTCAATGTCCACAACACATAGCCATAAGCAACATGATGATGATAACATATATACACCAAGATGAAAATATGAATGTTAATTCCCACAACCCGGGAACAAGTTCAAATGTTGATAATTGTTTACATGCGTTCACATTGTTCAAAAGATTGTTTATCAAAAAGAGCTAAGTCCCAAAATGCATCCTAGGGTCTCCACTAAGGCAGCGCACCTAGATTCCTGGACTTGTGTGTTCACCTGAAAAGATATGCTTAAAATGGTCAACATAATTGTTGGTGAGCTCGCAGGTTTATGTAATAAAAATGTAAGTGATGCTGTATATAATAGCGCGTCGGAATACCGTGAATACAGTTATTACACAAGTAAATATCACATGACATGAGCTTTGCAACCAAACCTAGCGACGTACACAAAGAAATTGTCGGCATATATTCACCCAAGGGCCCGTTCCTGGCCACTGATGGTACCAACTAGTATACCATCGAACGAGGGTGGGGGTGTCAACCCAGTAGTACTACCAATACCTAACCGTCGGTTCCCACACTGGAATTAAATAGTTGCAAAGATAGAACCACACAGCAGACCCAAGCATGTTTCAAATAGTACTTGCAACACAGTATCACGTTGATTCCTTGTATGTAAAATGTATGTAAGTTGTACAGCATAAAAATTGTGTAAGCATACTTTTCCCCCAATTTGTAAATGATTGAAATATTGTATAAATGTGAAAAGGGGCCACGAAACTCACTTGTTAGGTGGTAAGTATGTATGAGCGATGTATCCCAAATGTTGAATGCAAATAAACAGTCAAACACCTATTGACAGTTATTGTATAGCATTAATGATATGATATATGTATAAGCGCGCAATAATGATGGGTCGGTTCGGGTCGTATCGGATGGGTCGCGTACAGCACACACAGACTGACACACGTACTAGATCTTACGTAGATCCAAGTACAAGACATTGTCGCCACCAATGATGATATTTTAATAAAGTATTGTTATTTATTGAAGAAGTATCGAATATGTTTCAATAGTTGAAAGTCGATTTGGTCGTTGTAAAAGCATTAGTTTAATTTGCTCAAAATAGTTTCTGCACCCTTTCTCACGTTGACATTAATCTTTGTGGCCAAACAATGGCATAATTGTGTTAGTGTTACCTCGACACCACACGACATACTCACGCCACGCACAAGGGGTCAAACACAATAAATTCAGTCGCATACAAGGCCAGACGCACGACTCAACCTCCATTTATGCGAATCAACCCTCAATCGTGCGAATCAGCTTCATTCGTACGATTGAGCCTTCATTCGTATGATTGGCCTTCAGTCGTACCACACAACACCCAATCGCACGACTCAACTTCCATGCGCACGAATCAACCTTCAATCGTGCGAATTAGCTACTTTCGTACGACTGAACCTTCATTCGTGCGATTGGACCCCAGTCGTGCGAATCACATTCATTCGCACACATTCAGTCGGTCACCTGACTCAATCGCATACTCACACTCAGTCGCATGACTCATTCGCAGTCACTCAATCGCACGCATGACTCAATCGCATACACACACTCAGTCGCACAACTCAGTCGCACGACATGCCTAGTCGCACAACTCAGTCGCGCGATTGACTCAGACGCATGATCCAGTCGCACGACTCACTCAGTCGCACGGCTCAATCGCATGGATGACCCAGTCGCCCCATCTGCAGAATCGCGACTGTGATCGGGATGAGCAGCCCCCGGGCTGCTCTAAACACGGGTTTTACACCACATAGACCTCCAGAAACACTCAACAAACATGTACAAGCATAAAACACAAGCAAAGAGACCTCACACGCACCCATACGACCTTGTGTGTTCGGGTTGAACCCGAACACCCGAAACCCTAGTTTGGACAGCCGTGAAAAGGCTCTAAAACGGACAACCAAAGACAACTACCTGCTAAAGAGGGGTAGTCTATGTTGTAGGCGGTGTCAAGACGAAGAAAACGAGACCTCTCGGGTCGGATTTGGTGCTAAGATGGTGATTTAGTGTGTGAAGAGGAGATGAAGATGAAGAAGATGGTGATAATGAAGATTAGGGCTGGAATATGGGTATTTATACCCAGCCCAAGTTTCTAAAATTACAAGTTTAGTCCCTGCACTTAACCCCCGAGTTTTCCCAAATTTTGTTCGGTTGAAAAACAACTTCGTTAAGTTTTTATATTAATTGTAAAAGTTCATTTAATGTTATTATGACTGAAGAAATGGTTATATTAAAACATTTATTATATTTATAAAATGATATATTTAACGTTTTCAAAAATGAAAGTTTTAAAGGTCTTTTTAAGGTTCACACACGGTTTTAATCGAATGCACACACAACGATAATATTGCACACATGATATCCACATAATGAGTCAAATAATGATGAGGAATGACCAAAAATAGAATAGATAACGGACAAACACGTCAATTGACGAACCTTAAAGTGACGGATGTCACATCTACTATTTGCAAGCAACGTCCAAGGGGGAATTTGTTGGAGCATATATTGTCATATATAGTGTGTCCGTCGCTTGACGAATAGTCTAGGCTTAATGTAATACACCTGATATGTTGTAAACACATGAAATTGGGTCATTCGGAGGAGCATATGCGAATGAGACTCAGTCGTACGACTGAGTCATGCTAATAGACCAGTCGTGCGACTGAGAGATGCTATTGGGCCATTCGTAAGACTTAACCATAAGTATGGTCCAGTTGTACGATTGAACCATACGGATGGTCTAGTCGTACGATTGAACCATACGCATGGCCCAATCGTAGGAATGGGCCCAGTCGCATCTGATATGGGCTGAGGCCTATAAATACCAGTTTCATTGTGTAGAGAGGAGAAGGGGTTTTGAGAGAGTGCCCGGAGCCTAGGTGCTGCCGGATGAGAGGGGAGATCATGCTCGATCTCCCCTTGCCAAGAATCCTGATTCTTATGTTGTAACGAGCTTGTAATCATTAGGTTTTATCAATGAAACCATTTTATTATAGTTCGTTCTATTGTTTGTCTCTTGGTTGTTTATCCTTCCGTCAAGAACACGCTCGGATGTCTACCGATCCAGCGACTTCACATTGATCAGTTTCCTTCTCCATCTTCACCTTTGCAGATGCCATGGCAGTTCTTGTGGGGTTAGAACTACCTTTGGAGCTGGATGGTTAAGGTTGTACAGCAGTAATGCATAACTGATCAGCCTTCTTCTTGATGACGGGATGATTTGGACATGAACTAGAACTCTTGTTGATGGAATTCAAGTTTGTGTCTTCGGCCTTTACCACTTCAAATATTGCAGAGATGAAAACTTGTTTCTGTGCAGAATTGAAGGTGGCCTTGATCTCTTGAGCCTTTTTGGACTTTCTTTTGGCCTTCTTGATCAAGTTCTTTCTTCTTGACTTGGTCATCCCAACAGCTTTGCTCTCCTCAGAGGGATGGTGACCCTTCTTAGAATGCTCTTCTCCACTCTTCTCAGAGCCATTCTCCACCATCTCCTCTTCATCCTCTTCAGTCACAGGATCTATGAGGGGAAGCTCATCTTCACAAGTTCCACACCTAGTAGATCTTACAGACAAGATTGTGTGTGGAGGAGCTATCTCACAAGATCCTAGTCCCTGCTTATTTTGATAACAAACTTTTGCATGCAAGGATGAGGATATTATGTTCTTGAAGGTCTCTTCTTCAAGAACACATTTTTCTGCCTTGGCTTTGCTGATCACAAGCTCAGCTTGCTTTCAATTAATTTAGTAATGAGATCTTGATCTGAGTCCTGTAGATTGTATGCTCATGTTTAAGAGTTAAAATGGTTTTCTCTAAATCCTGTATCTTTAGTTTATAATCATTTTCAGCTCTTTTAAAATCAGCTTATAAGATATTTAAGGACTCAAGATCATATCTCATTTGTAAGTTATAAGACCTGTATCTACTAACTTTAGCAATACATTCAGGAGTACAAAGATGTTCCAATACCTTGGCTTCATCGTGGTCTGCCATGAGTTCTTGGTTTGGAGATGCATCTTCCACCTGAAAGCTCCAGTCAAATCCTCCTTCTTCAACAGCAACTGCAGCTTGCTGCTTTGGCTTCTCATTCTGGGGACCTTTGTCAGTGTAGTTTGGTCTGACTTGTGTTTGGCCACCATTTGTCCTTGGTGCCTTACACTACCTTGCAAAGTGTCCCATCTGGTTACAGTTGTAACACTTTACTTTGCTTTTGTCTAGCTCAAACTTTCCACTGGCTGCATTGCTTGGAAACTTTCTCCCTGTCCTCTTGTAGAACTTCTTGGCTCTGTGAGTGAGAAGAGCCATCTATAGGACTATCTCCATGTACTTCAGATCATCTGGATGGATACAGTCCAAGTCTTCAAGAGTGAAGAGAAAGTTGCCTGAGGTTTCATCAGCAGAGACAAAAGCATGAGAAGAACTTGTCTCTTGGAAAGGACTTCCTTGAGTGTAGCTTTCCCTTGGAGTCTCTGGGAAGGTGATGAAAGGGCCCTTTTGTGAGTTGTCCGGGAAGCATATAAGATGATATTGTGGTTCAATGCTTTCCCTTTCAACCACATGGAGGGCTGAACTCAGTTGACTGCTGGAGTTACCAGATGAGTTTTGCATGTTCATCTCCATCTGGTAGCCACTAAGAATACCATACAACTCTGTGAGAGTAAGAGTCTTAATGTTCTCAGTCCTCTTGATAACAACACAATAATGTGTCCATTGTCTAGGAAGAGAGGACATAAACTTCCTTACAACTATGTTGGAGTAACTCTTGAAAATGGACACATTATTTTGTTGTTATCAAGAGGACTGAGAACCTTAAGACTCTTACTCTTACAAAGTTGTATGGTATTCTCAGTGGATACCAGATGGAGATGGATATGCAAAACTCATCTGGTAACTCCAGCAATCGACTAAGTTCAGCCCTCCATGTGGTTGAAAGGGAAAGCATTGTACCACAACAACATCTTATATGCTACCCTGACAACTCACAAAAGGGTCCTTTCATCACCTTCCCAAAGACTCCAAGAGAACGCTACACTCAAGGAAGTCCTTTCCAAGAGAGTTCTTCACATGCTTTTGTCTCTGCTAATGAAACCACAGGAAACTTTCTTTTCACCCTTGAAGACTTGGACTGTATCTATCCAGATGATATGGAGTACATGGAGATAGTTCAGCAGATGGCTCTTCTCACTCACAGAGCCAAGAAGTTCTAAAAAAGGACAGGAAGAAAGTTTCCAAGCAATGCCTCTAGTGGAAAGTTTGGGCTGGGCAAAAGCAAAGTAAAGTGTTACAACTGTAACCAGATGGGACACTTTGCAAGGGAATGTAGGCACCAAGAACAAATGGTGGCCAAACACAAGCCAGACCAAACTACACTGAGAGAGCTCCCCAGAATGAGAAGCCAAAGCAGCAAGCTGCAGTATGGAACATCACCAAACGAAGCACTCATGACAGACCACGATGAAGCCAAGGTATTGGAACGTCTTTGTACTCCTGAATGTATTGCTAAAGTTAATAGATACAGGTTCTATAACTTAGAAATAAGATCTGATCTTGAATCCTTAAATATCTTAAAAGCTGATATTAAAAGAGCTGAAAATGATTATAATCTAAAGATAGAGGACTTAGAGAAAACCATTTCATTTCTTAAACATGAGCACACCAACTACATGACTCAGATCAAAGACCTTATTACTAAGTAAACTGAATGCCAGGCTGAGCTTGTGATCAACAAAGCCAAGGCAGAAAAATATATTCTTGAAGAAGAGACCTTCAAGAACATAATATCCTCATCTTTGCATGCAAAAGTTTGTTATAAAAATAAGCACAGACTGGGATCTAGTGAGATAGCTCATCCACACATAATCTTGTCTATAAGATCTCCTAGGTGTGGAACTTATGAAGATGAGCTTCCCATCATAGACCCCTTGACTGAAGAAGACCAATAGGAGATGGTGAAGAATGGCTTTGAGAAGAGTGAAGAAGAGCATTCTAAGAAAGGTCACCATCCCTCTGTGGAGAGTAAAGCTGTTAGGATGACCAAGTCCAAGAGAAAGAACTTGATCAGGAAGGCCAAAAGAAAGTCCAAGAAGCCTGAAGAGATCAAGACCACCTTCAACTCTGCACAGAAATAAGTCGTCATTTTTGCAGGATTTGAAGTTGTTAAGGCTGAAGACATAAACTTGAACTCCAACAAGAGCTCTAGTTCATGTCCAAATCATCCCATCATCAAGAAGAAGGCTGATCAGTTGTGCACCACTGCTGTACAACCTTAACCATCCAGCTCCAAAGGTAGTTCTATCACCACAAGAAGTGCCATAGCATCTGCAAAGATGAAGATGGAGAAGGAAAGTGATCTGGTTCAGCCTTGTTCATAAAAGAAAACTCTTAGAAGGAATAAAATGGACTGTGTTATGTGTGGGAGTACCTCTCATCTTGCTATGGATTGTGTTTACAGTCCAAAGAGTACTCACCACATGACCAAGAAAGAAACTTCTAAGAGTTTGGAGAAGAAGAAGCAAGCTTTAGAAAGAAAATCTCTTTCTTTCAGAAGCTCCAAAAATGAAGAAGAAGACAAGTGGAAAATTCCCTTCGGAAGAAAATTTGGTCTCGGAAGAAAGGAATATTTCTGAAGCACTGAAGCCTGTTGCAGTGAAAGCAAGATCTTCCAAAGGTCCAGTCATCAAAGCTTCTGAAGTCAACAAAACTTCCAAAGTATTAGAGCTCAAGTCCATGCTTCCAAAGGTGGTGTGGAACACAAAGAAAGACCAAGTGGCTGAAGTTTCTTCATCAACTTCAGCAAATGATCCTTCTAGCATGACTATAGGATCAATTACTATTGCATTATCATCAACTTCTTTTGATGAGCCCTAGACCAATGAGGCTTGGGTTTCCAAATGTAACTAACCATCTCTTTTGTGCAGGAATAGCTCAAGACAAACAGAAATGCATGGATCACTAACAGTGGCTGTTCCAGACACATGACATGCAATAGGTCACTACTCCAAAAGTTTGAAAGAATTGATGGAGGACCAGTTGCTTTTGGAGGAGATGCAGGAGGTTACATTATAGGAAGGGCAAAGGTCACAAATGGTAAGCTCAGCATTGAGAAGATAAACTTTGTCAAGGAGCTTGGGTATATTCTTCTGAGTGTATCTTAATTTTATGATCAGAGTCATAACATGCTTTTTACTGAGCAGAGTCATAACATGCTCTTTACTGAGCATGAGTGTATTGTTCTCAGGCCCAGGGTGGTCATTCCTCATGAGAACATCCTGCTCAGATCCCCCAGGAAAGGGAACATGTACAAGATGGATTTGCAAGAAACATCTCCCTCATGAGAAGTTTCATGCTTTTTATCTAAAGCAAACAATGATGACCACTGTGTTGCATGCCTGAAGGGGAAGCAACACAAGGTATCTCACAAGCCAAAGGAAAGAAATTCCATCACTAATCCCCTACACTTATTACATATGGATCTCTTTGGCCCCACCAGTGTAATGAGTCTAGGAAGGACATGTTATTGTTTGGTGATCACAGATGACTTTACAAGATTCACTTGGGTCTTCTTTCTTAGAACTAAGGATGAGACCCCTGATATTCTAAAGAATTTCATCTTAAAGATTGAGAATCAATATGATCACAAGGTCAAAACCATAAGATGTGATGAAGGAACTGAATTCAAGAATCAAATCCTTGATATATTTTGTGATGAAAAAGGTATTACAAGACAATATAATGCTCCCAGGACTCCTCAGCATAACGGTGTTGCTGAGAGGAGAAACAGGACACTAATTGAAGCTGCAAGAACTATGTTGACTGACTCTAAGCTGCCCATCACCTTCTGGGCAGAGGTAGTGAACACTGCTTGCTATGTGCAAAACAGAGTTTTAGTAGTTAAGACACATAGTAAAACTCCTTATGAACTTTAGCACAAGAGTAAATGTAAGGATTCCTGAAGTCTGATGCAACCCAAAACAGCCTAAGTGTCTCAGCAACATGCACTTAGTACTGAAGTGAAGAATGCTTCGGAAGTTTTACACACAGCATTAGAAAATACTCTAAGTGTAAAATCCTCCGAAGCCAAGACCAATATCTTCCGAAGCCAAACATGAAGTCTTCCGAAGCTTCAGAGACAAAGTCTTCCGAAGCTTCAACCTATGAAGACAGATTTCTTCCGAAGACTTTTAGTACACATGCTTTATCTGATGTACTGTTCCATAAAGCACCTTTTCTGCTGCATCTCTGTAAAGTCACCAACTTACATGAGTTGGTGAAAAGGGCCTTGATTTTGGTAACTGTACATTGAGGTCTTGAGTCTGTAACTTTCCACTTCATGTACTTTATCCTTTTTGTAATGTATAAGGATGTGAGCTATGGCATGTCATAGTCACAAGGTCAAAAGGCAGATATGCCTTTTGATCCTACAATTGATTTTGTTAGTGTCTAGTCAATTGTATCCAGCTGGCTTTCAAAGTAAAGCCGGCTGTAGGTTGTAGTATAAGTATTTCAAGTTCTTGTATCTTTCTTTATGCTTTGTAACACTTGTAAAAGAACTTGAGAAAGCAATATACTGCCTCCTTGAAACCCATACTCTCTTGTTCTGTCTCTTGCTTTACTTGTGTTCTTTGTATCACCTTGGTTACCCAGTTCACTGTTTGATTAAAGTTTAGTTAGTCTCCTCATTGTGTTGTTGTGTTGTAATTGTGTTTAAGCCCTTAAACGGTCCTGCAGTAAAACTTTTATTGGTTTTCTCAGGTCATTTGGATGTCCTTGCACATCTTGAATACCAAAGATCAAATTGCCAAGTTTGCTGAGAAATCAAATGATCGACATTTTATTGGATACTCTTCTCAAGCTAAAGCTTATAGAGTATACAATCTCAGAACTAGAGTAGTTGAGGAGTCAACCAATGTGACTTTCGATGAGCACACTCCCTGTGTGAAAGGTTCGGGTCCGGATTGGCTAATTGATCTTGATTTAGTTACCAACAGTTTTAACAAATCTTGTGAGCATGTTTCAGGGTCCACAGATATACTACCTACAGGTGATCCTGACCCAAGATTTGAGCTAAGCAGACCTTCAAGCTACACATCTTCAGCTCCACTCGTAACTAATCCTGCAAATGAAGTTTCTACCAGCACATCAATGACAAATCCTACTGATACTTCTGGGGTGCCTTCAAATTCTAGCTTAGAGGCACAAAACTCAGATGAAGGAGCTTTAAATGTTAGAGAAAATGGTGGTGGTGAAAGAGATCAGGAATTTCTTGATGCTGATAACCACTCCATTGAAGACAACATCAATGATGTCACACACTCATTGGATCAAGTCAATCTTGATAAGTGTGCTGATGTGGAGGGTGAATCCTCTTTGCCAGATCAGATTTTCTCAAATTTAGATCTATCTAAGCAACTTGCTGTGATCCCTTAGCTAAGGATCCATAAGTCTCATCCTACCACAAACATCATTGGAGATGTTGATTCAGGGGTAAGAACAAGAGGACAAACCCATGATGCAAATGTTTGTCTTCACTCTTGTTTCTTGTCCCAGATAGAGCCAAAGGAGATTGATGAGGCTCTAGAGGATGGAAGTTGGGTTGAAGCTATGCAAGAGGAGCTCCTTTAATTCAAAAGGAAAAAGGTTTGGAACATATGTCCTCTTCCTCAAGGGAAGACTACCATAGGAACCAAATGGGTGTTTAGAATAAGAAGGATGATAGAGGACTTGTCATCAAAAACAAGGCAAGACTAATTGTTCAAGGGTATACTCAAGAAGAAGGAATTCACTACACAGACTTTTTTGCTCCTGTAGTAAAACTTGAAGTTGTTAGGATATTCCTAGCTTTTGCTGCATCCAAGAACTTCAAGGTCTACCAACTTGATGTCAAGTGTGCTTTTCTCTATAGGGTGATTGATGAAGAGGAGTATGTCAGACAACCACCTGGGTTTGCAGATCCTAATCATCTTCATTATGTCTGCAGGCTTGATAAAGCTCTTTATAGGCTGCACCAAGCACGAAAAAAGTGGTATGAGACTCTATCTCAGTATCTCTGTCAGCATGGCTAGAAAATAGGTACTATTGATGGAACTGTCTTCATGAAAGGAACAGGAAATGACATAATGTTAGTTCAAGTATATGTAGATGACACTATCTTTCGGTCAACTAATCCAAAGCTCTACAAAGACTTTGAGAAGCTAATGAAGGACACGTTTGAAATAAGTGCCATGGGGGAACTTAATTTCTTTCTAGGAATTCAAGTGAAGCAAGTTGACAATGGTATCTTCATAAGTCAGTCAAAGTATGTACAAGACATACTTAAAAGGTTCAACATGACTGATTGTAAGGTTTCTAAGACACCTATAGACAGAAACCACTCCCTTGGACCTGATCTTGAGGGGGAGTGTGTTGATGAGCATCTCTACAGGGCAATGATTGAGTATCTTATGTACCTCACAGCTAGTAGGCCTGATATCATGTTTGCTACATGTATTTGTGCAAGATATCAAGCCAACCCCAAGATGTCACACCTAATCAATGTCAAAAGAATTTTAAGATATCACAAAGGTGCTCCATCACTTGGCCTTTGGTATCCAAAGAATTGTAACTTCAATCTGTATGCTTAAATAGATAGTGACTATGGTGGTTGCAACATGACTGCAAAGTCTACATCAGGGGGTTTTTAGTTTCTTGGTGGAACGATAGTTTCTTGGCAATGTAAGAAACAATCCTTTGTGTCTGCATCAAAGTGCTGAGGTTGAATACATTGCTGCTGCAAGCTGCTGTGCTCAAGTGCGTTGGGTTCAAAATCAGATGTTGGACTATGGATTCAACTTCAAGGAGACTCCCATCCATATAGACAACAGCAGTGTTATCTCAATCACAGAAAATCCTGTGCAGCACTCAAGGACAAAGCACATCAATATCAGGTATCATTTGATTAGAGATAACTTTGAAAAGGGATTAATCAAGCTAGTCAAAGTTAACACAAATGAACAATATGTTGATCTATTCACCAAAGCTTTTGATGAACAAAGTTTAAAATATCTTGTATCAGCTATTGGTATGATTAACTTTGAGTAGCTTTTCTTAAAACTAAATCATATTATTTCTAAAACCTGTGTGTCCTAAGTTGTCTATCTTATCACCTTCATAAGCCCTTGTTCTCTTTGGAAGAAAATCTTTTTGAAAGACATTCCTTAGATTTTTGAAAATCTTGATCTGTTTTCCCTTCGGAAGATTTAAAATTACCTTCCGAAGAAACTTATGTCTTAACAAACAAATAACTACTTCAGTAGTTTTACCTTCGGAAGAACTCTCTGTAATATCTTTCGAAGCTTAAAATCAACTTAAGTACTATTATGTTTTAAAAAAACAATTTTCTTCCGAAAGTAATTTACCTTCGGAATTTTTATTCATCTTAGAATAAAAACTCTGAGTATTAATTCTCTTCTAAAGCAAAATTCTCAAAAACCTTTGAAATATCTTCCGAAGCCAATTTGCCTTCGGAAACTTTTCTTCAGAACTTCCGAAGCAAAATAACCTTCGAATGATTTCTCGACTTCCAAAAAACTACTTTTTGGGCAAAAGTAAACTACTTTTTCAGAGGTGGGACCGACATCCAGATTTCAAAGTTTATCCTCTTTCACTAACTTTGTCTCAAATCATTTTCTCATAAATACCCAAAGGTTCCCCCCTCTTTCACTATCTTCTTCATTTGCACTATTCCTTAAACCTAAATTCTCCCAAACCTCCTTTGTTCTTCACCATCCTTCAACTTTAATATTCTCAAAATGGCCAATCTAAACCGCAGAAACAACCCTGATTTCCCCATGCCACTTCACAGGCAACACAACCAGGTTGCTCTGTTGAACTCTGAGAAAGATTCTAGTTTCTTAGAGGTTTGTCGTTTTCTGGCTTTATCCAACTACTTCACCTCCCTAACCATTGATCCATCTTTCTATAAGGATCATCTGCTTGAATTATGGAAGACCTCCCAAGAGGTTATCATGGATGGGGAGAAGGCACTGTGTGCCACACTGCAGGGGAGGACAATCTTCATCACTCCAGCCATCATCAACACTCATCTTCAGCTAGATGATGATGAAGGTGAGTTGTCTTTCCCAAAGGAAGTTGTTAGTTATTCCTTTGTCCAGATGGGCTATGACGGAGATTTCTCTGTAAAGACCTTTAGGAAAGGGAAGGTCTCATCCTAGTGGAAATACCTGCTCCATGTGGTAGTCCACAGCTTGTCAAACAAACATGGAGGGTGGGACCAGATTCCTGAGGATCTCTCCTTCATAGTGCATGGAATGGTTCAAGGGGTCATGTTCAGGTACTCTAAGTTTTTTTACACAAATTTACTTGCTAACATGGACTCCTTAGAGTATTACATGTTTTATATATGTGTTCAATACATTCTCAACTGTGAATTGGGCTCACAGTTGAGGGGAACAGGTAATATTCTTAAATTGGGACAGATGAAGCCCGACATCTTTAAAATCATGAAGAAGCCAATTGTAGGCTTCTCAAGGGTAGAAATAGCCCTTGTCCCAAAAATGTTAGAGCTCATTGCTCAAGGTGACAACCTAGTAACACAAGCTAGTGTTGAACCCATACCTTCTACCTCACAACCACCAAAAAGACCACAAATCACCCTCACCTACCAAAGAAAATCCAAACGAACCCCTGCTCAAGCTATTGATCTTGTGCAGGCCCACATACACTCACCCATACAAGAGGAAGTGGATACTACAGCTCCCATTTTCCCTGAAGAGCAAATACAAGAGCTCCCATATACACTCACCCATACAGTGAGTACCATGAGTCTCGCTACTCTTCCCACTCAAAGAGAGATGAGTGCTCCTGAGTCCCCTATGTCTAGCCCACATGAGTCACCCATTACTGAGATGGATCTTCCTGAACCTGTTCAGGATATCCATATAGAAGAGGCTCTCACTTCTGCAAGTGACTACATCATTAAGACCTCAACCATGGCAACTCAGCCCATTGACATTTCAACTGATGCTGACAGTGAGCAGAGGAAATCCAGCAGCCAAGAACTTGAAGCTGGTGGTGAGAATGAGGACTTTGGTCCAATTCTCTCATCCCCCATTGATTCTTTTGATGAAGATGAGGGGAACTTGAGACTAAAGGTGCAAAAACTGTCAAAAACATGCACATATTTAGTCTCTAAGGTTAGTCACCTTGAATCTCAAGTGAGTACCTTTCAAAACAGGGTCAATGATCAGCAACTTGATATATCTTATATCAAGGAAAAACTAGCTGGTAGACCTGTAAGGAGAGCTCAACCAGGAACACAAGAGCATGTGAATGTGATTGACTTAACTCCTAGCTCACCTATGCAAGAGGGTGATGCTACCAAAAAGGGGGAGAAGTCGTTACAATCACAGAACCTGGGAGTTCTTCAGGGAGTATGGACATTGAGGACTCACCATCCTCACTTGCAATTGTGCATAGTCAGCAACTTTCTCAAGTTCATATTGATGTGGACTCTATAGACTCTTTCACTCTGAGTCTCTTTGAGGAAGGCATTCCTAGGGCTATGTCATCCCCACCCCAAGGAACTTCAAACTACATTATTGGATGGAGGTATGATGCTGACAGAAGAGCCCTCATTCTTCAAAGAGTTCAAGGGCAGCAAGAGGTGAACAACTTCAGACCTTGAACTACTATGAAGGTCTTGACCTGATCAACATGCCACTTGTCAACTCTAGTCAATCTAGACAAGTTGGGAGACTGGCACAAAGGATTCAAGACAGAATCATTGAAGAGTTCAGCCTAAGAAGAAGACAAAGGCAAGTAGGTAATGTCATTGGTCATGTAATGTTGAGGTAGACCCGAAGATTAGCTTCAAAGGGAAAACCTTGAATGAAAGCCTAGTGATTGAGCCTGGGAGCCCTGTCACACCTACAACTACTTTTGTAATTCATTCCCTCAGTGAAACACCTGCTGGTGAAGGTGTATCACAACCTCTCTAGCTAGAGCTTGGAAGCTACACCAAGCAATAAAGGTCAAAGCTCTCTCCACCCTGTGTCACAAAGGTTTGTGGGTGACAAAGGGAAAATGATTTTAACTCCTGAGGAGATTGAGGAGGATGAGAGAGAGAGAGAGAGAGAGGAAGAGTAAGCTAAGGGGAGAAAGTTCCTCTGGGTCTTCAAGCTTCATGCAAGCTGCAATCAGGGCTGCCCCAAGACCAAACACTCAAGATGATGAGTTGAGGGCAGTCAGGATTACTTACCTGCAGACCAGGAACTATGACATTAATGAGATTATATCTATCCCCTTAGAGGAACTAAATGAACTGGCTGACATGGAAGTGTCAAGAGAGATGAAGAAAGCAGAGGATGCAAGGCTGCTCCTCCAATTCAAAGGGGAGAAGAGACAAAAATACGATCAACTACCTGAGTGTCACAGGTCTCTACCAGGCATCTGCACTTCTTCCTTTGTCCTTTGAGTACATTGAGTTTGAGTATCTAAAACAGCTTGAACTTTAAGTACTCAAAGAATAAAAGGCAAGAAAGAGAAAGATGAGGGAAGAGGCTACAAAGTCAAGACCATCCTCCAAAAGAGTATGAAGAAGTCTGCTGACAGACAAAGGATGATGAGCTTCTTGAAGCTGTATGGATTCTTAGGAAGGAGACTTGGCCTTATGTCTTTATCCATAATGGATGAGCACATCAGGGTAATCAAGCAGAAGATCAAAAGTGGAGAGCTAATTGACTTACATTCCCCTCCAAGTCAAGCTCCTCATGAAGTGGAGGTTAAGGTTGAACAACCTGAGAAATACAACCTGGACCTCCTGCAGAGTCTCAACAAGCTTCATCTTCTTATCCACAACAGGGTCAAACTCCCTCTTCTTCTGAACGTGTGAGTGAGGAACACCCAACTGAGCAAGACAAGATGATCAACAAGGTGCTGCAGACCAGTCTTCTCAATTAAATTCCTCAAAGAGGTGGAAGAGGATGGATTCTAAACCAAAGTCAAAGAAGAAGAAGTCTGAATCATCCACCTCTATACCTCAGGATGAGTCAGATCAACCTAAGGAAGTGCATGAAGAGGCAGCCCAATCAACTCCAATCCAAGTGACTCCTCTTGCATCTGAGAGACCCATCTTATCCTGGACCTTCACAACTAATCCAGAGAGATGACCTGTGATCAGAGATCAAGGTGGTGAAGATGTCTACACATGGCAAGACCTATTCAACCTACCTCTGCATGATCTCTTTGAGATGAGAAGATACTATGAGAGTCTGAGTGATTCTGACCATCTAATGAAGAAGGGCATGGTCATCATCATAATGAGCATTGTCAAAAGCTGAAGATCTTCAAATGTTTTGGTAGCATCATCATAGGGGGAGTTTGTAAGGATTCCTATAATCTGATGCAGCCAAAACATCCAAAGTCTCTCTGCATGCATGCACTGAAGAACAGAAGTATAAATGCTTCGGAAGTTTTACACCTTGCACTAGAAAATATTCTAAGTGTAAAATCTTCCGAAGCCAAGACTAACATCTTCTCAAGCCAAAAGTGAAGTCTTCCGAAGCTTCAAAGACAAAGTCTTCCGAAGCCAAAGAGTGAAGACATATTTATTCCGAAGACTTTTATGTACATGCTTTTATCTGATGTACTTTACCATAAAGCTGGACTACCTTTCCGCTGCAACTCTGTTCAGTAACCAACTTACATGAGATGGTGAAAAGGTCCATGCTTTTGGTAACTTGTCACACCCCGGGCCCAGAGAGGCGGGACGTAACGGTTGGTAAACAACAACCAAAATGCAGCGGAACTAAATGGTTTAATACAATGCATCTCACAATATTTATATTAGAATATTGGCTTAGTTTCAGTTTACAAGGTGCCTCAATCTACAATCCATAGGTATCATGATTTATCTCTTTGTCAATATTTCTTGAGGCTTCAGTAACTAAGGCTTCTAGGCTCGACCTTTTTCCTTCAACACCTACCCTCACTTCTTGCTTCGGGTTTAGATATCTTCTATAGCTCAGCTAATCTACCTAGCTGTACCTGAAAGACATGCTCAAAAGATTTTGTGTCAACATAAAGTTGGTGAGTTCAAGTGCTTAAAGTTTAAAAACATAAAGGACTTAACAAATCCTTATTTGATAAAAAAAGGAACAAATCATAGTTTCAACATCGTGGGAGAATCATAATCAACCCTGCACTCAGTCCCGGTTGGCCTCTTCTAAAGTTGTGTTTAACCGGATATTCCCGAAGGAAGAACTGAGCCCCAAACCAGTGAACCATACCTGCCCGGATGGTTCACCATAGTTTCTTAACAAAACCTGTTACATGCCACAAACGACCCCTTAGGATCTCAGTGGGGTACCCTTCCTGGAACGGAAGCCACTGTGTGTGGGGGATTCCCCAAATAGATCTATACATATAAAACAAGCGGTTCACGAAAGAATTAATGATCATGATATAAGTATCAGCAGGTAACCATAAATCCCACATACAATCATCAAGTAAAGCACAAATGTAGTTCATAAATAACAGAGCATGTTTCACCCCAAAACAGTAGTAAAAAGGGGAAGTCACTAGAACTCACCTGGTATCCTTATATAAATTCTGAGCTCGGTAAAGAAATGTGAAGGTCACCAACAAAGCAATCCTAATTAGAACATATGAGATTCATGTTTAGAATTAGCACGATGTCATTACATGCGTGCGGTTGAGCTCTTTAGTTAACTTAAAGTTAACGATTAGTATCATCGATGTACCTTAGCCTTTTGCAAAATTATCATTTGTTATGTACTAACTCACGCTTATTAGGTTAATAAGTTCCTTTATTCGAGAAATGATTATTTGTACAATGATTGTAACAATAATCGGTTGGTAATAGGGATTCCAATCTTTATAGATAATTATTATTGATGATATTAGAAATCTTTAATGTTCCAATTATTGTATTGGATGTTCTAATATTAGTTATATTGTTCATGATTTTATTCTAACGTTATGCTGATTCTTTAAATGTGTGATACTTGCATAGGTATGTATGTAGTCAGACCTCTAAATGTTGTATGGTATTAGCAATCTACAATGCATCAAATATTGTGAATTAAACTCTTATGTCATGATATTATGTTATTTTCACGCGTATAGCATATATACTTTTTAAGATCGCCTAATTTAGGCTGTTAAAATGCTTAGCTTATAAATTATATGATACTTAGATGGTTCAAGGATAGATATGCTTATATTCCGCTTAACTCGTTTAATGCAAACCAAAATTATATTTTTAACAATAAGTGTAAGTACACCTTCGAAGATCATCCATATTCCATAATTATATAGATATATTTCTACCAATAATGGAGTTAATATGATGCTAGGGTAATTTGAATGTCAATAATAGTTTTCATTATATTGAATAAAAGAGGGTGATACAAATAATATTTATTTCATTAATAACAAGACTATCGACTTTTAATAGTAATAAGACGATGGATTAGTATAGAATTATGAGTTTTAAATAACTATGAGTGAGCATCGGTTAACCTAAAGTATCCATTGTATATATATATATATATATATATATATATATATATATATATATATATATATATATATATATATATATATATATATATATATATATATATATATATATATATGTATATAGGTATGTACAATTGCATTTTATATATATTAATCATCTATACGTCTTGTAAGAATTTTATATGACATGAGATTAGATAACTTCATATATGTTTCTAGTATCTTTGTTCATATGAATACATTTCCAATGTTGTTTTTCATTATGCGATTGCTCACGTTATTTAAATTTTCGCATCCATTCATGATGATTTATAAGCTAGTTAACATTTTATACATTTTTGAAGCTCAACACACACAAGTTAATATATATATATATAACCATTATATTCACGTATATGGATGTCTAACGCACGATTATACCTAACGCTCACGCATCGCGTCCTAGAATTCGCTTGATCCGACCCGCAATGCGTTGACTGTCCATTGACCAGTTTGACCAGCTTTGACCAAGGTTTAACCTAACCAAAACACACCAAGATTACATACATCACTATTACATTGTTATCTTGCAACCTTACTCAACCATAACCGCGACATACGTTACCAAACACCTCGGTTGAGGCTTCTACCACCGTAGTCCATCACTTGCAGCCATGATCAACCATGGATAGCCACTGGGCACCACCGGCAGCCCTAGAGCCGCCGTATAACTTGCCGAAGAACGACTCCAAACCACCAAGTCTCGAAGGTCTTGCTTTGAATTCAAAATGCAGCCACCAATACAGCATCAAACGGCTCTATTTCTCCTCAAACAGCAGCAACCACCACAACCACCATTGGTCCACACCTCCGGCCCGTATTGCCACTGCCGGCAGCCACCAAAATCTTCAAAACCCTAGCTGGCGTCATCTTCAAATGCCCATAACTTTCAAACCGTTGAGAGTTAGACAACGCAGATACCACCGTTGGAAAGATCTCGTCGAGACGAAGAAGAGCATGGGAGGCACTCACTGCCACTCGCCGCCAGTCGCCGCCAACGGCGATCGGAACCCCGCCGGAACCCTAGCCGCCGCCCCCTTCTCTCTTCCATATCTTCCACGTCGTTGCGAATCAGAAGAAACCACCACCACCATCCTGATCAGGAGGTCGAGATTAGTGGGGGGTAGGCCACGCCCTGGCCGAAAACCGCCGCGCCGCCGTCGTGGAGCCTCCAGCTCCGGCGAAGTCGGCTGCAGCAGCTCTTGGGAGCAATTTTATGATGTTTTAGGGTTTGCAAATGAGAAATGAGGGAATTGTTTGCTTATATACCTAGGGTTTTTGAGTGGGCTTGATTTAAAAATCGCGTATACGTCCCGAATACTTCGTTATCGCGTAACAACCGGTCTTTTGGATCGAATATCATTAGATGACCTATAATAGATATATTTAATTACCTCTATTCGAAATAAAACGATTTCGGTATATTTATCGTCAAATTCTCGGGTTGGGCCTAATTTCAGGCCGGTCCACGCCTCGGTCGCGTCTCGAACCACATTGCTCCTAGATAACCGTCTCACTCTCTAATTTAGAATATGATAATAAATATATAATAATTAGATAAATATCTATGATGCTACCGGGCTCGGTTGACGTATCAGGTATCGGTCAAACGCCGGCGTATCCGGTATTCGCGTTTTTTCGACGTATCATAGCTGATTATACACGTTTGGTTAGGATCTTTTAGCTAGTACTGTTTACAGTATGTATCATGATTAACAATGATTTTAAAAGGGTATAAAACTATTATAAGTAAGTTCCGATGTAAATTAGACGTTAGTACGCGTTAGATTACCGGACTTTACACGATATAGGTTTTGAATCTGTTTTTAGTTTGGATTCTTATCGTAGTTGCTTCGAATCACAATTTAATTTATTATCTTATGATCACTTATTTATTTAGATGGTAAATGGGTATTGGGCCTTAAATGGGCCTTGTTTATAAGTTTGGGCCCTTATTGGGCCTAAAAAGGCTAGTTTCTTTTCCAAGTTTTCTTTGGTAAGCCCAATTCAATCCGGAACTTTATTGGGTCCTATAACACATTAAGTTTTCTAATTGGCCTAGATTTCAGAGGTGTTACATTCTTCCCTCCTTTAAGAAATTTCGTCCTCGAAATTTTAGTATCGCTAACATTGTTTCCGAGTGTGATACACTTGTAGTACGAGTCTTGAGGATTTTAAAGTTATTTAGCTGAGCATTCCAGGACCAAAGTTGTCGATTATACATCAAACAACCGGGTTTGATTTAGATTCAAGTAATTATCCCAACGTTAGAACAGGTTTGACAAGATCAGTGAGTCGTTTCATGAATAGATTTTTGGCTTCACAATCAGATCATTTATCATTTGTACAAAGTTAACAAGAAGAGATTCTCCACTGTGATTCAATGCACCATTCTACTAGGTAGATCTAGCAAGGAGACGTATACCAAAAATCCCGGCAGTATTACCGTCCTCACGGAGAATCATACGAAAGGTTGTGAAGTATCAGATGTTGGTGTGAATGCCTTCACTTAGACGTAATAGTCAAGTCGGCTACACGTCACTATTAACTCCCTAGAACCATAAGGTAATAGGTCATAAGATGTCATAGATTAAAGTCTTCAGATCAAGGAGGGTTTGGGTTCCCCAAGGAGTATTGATTAACATTTAGCAACCGCATGATTATTCCCACAAAGCTAAAACTAAGAAGTTTTCACGATTAATAAGAATGAAGAGGTTAAGTCGCACACAAAGGTCACTACTTGTCCAACCTTCCTACTCCGGAACGATACTGCAGGCGATAATCCTAGTCTTCGAGTAGTTCCACCTTTCTTAACTTACGCATGTCGAGAGTTTTTCCCATACAGGATGCGTCATAAGCTCTTGTGAACTGACGTTGGAAGAATTCGCAAGTTCGCGATGATACGGGTGAAGTCAGTAGAAGAAAAGCCTAATGGTAAGCTATCCGCATTCATCAAAGCGGGTAAGTAATGACAAGCGCGGCCAAGACTTGCTCTTTCACATTTAGAAATGCGGGCATTTTAGGACAAATGCGGATGATGGCCTCCTATCCGCACTTGTCAATGTAGTTGATATTACCAATTGCTGAACACCCTATTGAGTTGGAACTAGTATTCTAATGGGTAGTCGGGTGAGTAGTACAGCTAATGTATCCGAATGCATATTTTATTTTGTAAAAGTCGCGCCCCATAGTTCCAGTTCATGTAAAATGTAACTCTTCACGTGTTTCTTAAATTGTTGGGCGGCTAGAAGCTTGTCTTGTATCATTGCACCAACACACATCTGAAGCCTTCTGATCTGTGTCCAAACGGATTTGGCATATTCCTGGGATTACGATGCCAGTTGTATAGCTGCACGAGTGAAGCTTTTATTGATCCTCCTAAAATTTTCGCTTAACCCTAAACGTTGACATAACTCAATGAGTTTTTACTACTTCTCGGACTTATTAGCAATGTCAAGATAACAAGCATGCCTAAATATGGCTTACAGAATCCCATTCATCAGGCTCATGAATAGCGTGGGTGTGTGAGCCAGCCCAAACAAGCTTGAATGTGATTTTCATATTGACTCTAATGTATTTTGAATGCAACCTTGGTAACATATTTTTCACTTATAAACTCAACTGATAGCATTAGAAGTGTAATCAGTATCTTACAACTGATTAAGCAGGTTAACAATTCTAGAAAAGGGGTTATCACTTCTTCTAGGTAACTTTATTCAACTCTTGATAGTTTGTCCATATTAAGAGCATTCCATTCTACTTCCCACAAAGTGTATTAGGGTTCGTCAAGGTGACACACTATGTCTTATGAATCGTTTTTCTAACAGTTGTCAGATCTCCCTTCCTTCCACGAGCTTCTTAACATACTTCGAATTTCTTACCACCCTACATCACTGCTTCTCTCCGATTCACCTTCCTTTAGGGCAACTCAAGCTGTCATCTTATCTACAGAATCGTCGTATATGCTTCCACTAATTCCCTTATAGTGCTTCCCAATCAAGGTCAACCTTCTAGATGACCACTTTCTCGCTCCCCTTTCTCCAAAGTAACCGTACCCTGTAGGGGGTCCATTCGTGCAACAAGTAATCCTCATCTAAAACCTAGTTACTTATAGGCCTATCAATTGTTCCACTGAAGTATGATAGTAAGCCTTCTGGCTAGGATTTCAACGTACGGAATTTACTAGGGTATGCCATTGGTGAATTGCTCTGTAAAAGGTTTAGAAATTTAGAGGGGAAAATATTTAATGCTTACGACTGGTGATGGTTGTGCTGGTCTTTCTCGCCTACTATCTTCTGTATGTTCTTTACTTCGTCGTAGTTGGACCTCAAGTGATTTAACACATGAGATTTCTTGTAGCTGATCTTCTATGCTTCTTAATACATCTTTTGGAGTAACACAGTCCTTTAAGCCCAACTGAGAGTCTTCCCACGTGAGTTCTTCATTATCGCCGACACGTTGACTCGAACGAGTTTTGAACTTCATTAAGGTGATTGCTTAGTAAAAAGGAAACTAACTATGGCTCTATTAATCATATAGTATGACATCAGATTGTAATCTGACTTCGTGATCTTTGCTCTTGCTTCACTAATTCATCACCCGAATAGTAGAGCTCTCGAGGTAGAGATGATTTACGAGTATCTAGGGCTGTTCGCATTGACAACCATGAGTTTTTACTATGACGGTCGTGATCATGGGTTTAGTGTGATTAGCACCATTTGATAGTCCAAGAATTTCATAAGATTAAGTCCTTAACAAAGTGTGTGAGATCAGGGAATTCACCAACATTGTAGATTCAGATTTTTGTTTTGAAAGCTCGAAGATCAAATTTTCTCGGTGAATAACCTTGGCACTCGGGCTATTTATCCTTGCGGAAATCGGGGCTATAGGATGAGGTTTAATTTCCTACTTATTCTGGCACTCGAAAGGTTACCAAGAACACGACCAGTTAAAAGCATGGTCAAAATAGTTCAACTTATGTTACAATCGAAGTTTGTCACCGGGTTGGTTGAGGATGATGAAGGAATTCACAAGCATAGTACTATGAAAAACGATGGTTAATTACTATCAAAACTGATATTTAAGAATAGTGCTTGGGTTAAGGGGTTCTATTACCATGAATAGGTGTAGAGGAGTTATATTCATTAAGGACTTTGAGAAAATGATCAGAGGGATTCTAGACTCTAGAATGTCCTATGAAGTGTGAGCTACTAGGGAAGAAGGAAGTGACAAGTCCTCTATGCCATTGATCACAATAGGTGCTTCTCGTAAATCTGTTACTCCGGTATATTCTCGGCTTCAACCATTATGTTAGAGGATCCCTTACTATGTTGAGGAAGTTTTGTCGAGTCCTATGCTAGGTAGGAAGAAATTTTCAGACATCGCGAAAAATAGCGCGGCTAAAGTACACAGACAACTTAGGTGAAGTGCCATACCTTCGGCACAAAACTGGATGGGTTTGAAACAACATTTGATGATCTACTGGGTTGGATAATTGTATCATTATACTTCCAATAGGAGAGCAGAACAAAGAAAGAGAGAGAAAGAAAAGGGATAGTTACTACAATATCGTCCTTGGTAACTCTCCAAGAGTTAAATGGTTTCTCTCAGCATGAAAGTTTTAAATTTATAATTGTTGAGTATATTTTGGATATTGGTGTTTAATCTTGTATGTACTAGTTCCTTGAGTGTTATACCTTGACATTAGTTTAGATGACAGGGCCCACTAGAATTCAAGGGTACCTGTAAATTCACCATTACGTGTGCACCCGTAATCGTCAATTTACCTTACACTATCATTCTAGTTGTTCCCATCATAAGTTTCAAGTTTTGTGTAATTAGGTCCTGGAGTTAAAATTTTCATTTGGTCATCATCTGCAATTAAGCACACTTAGATTCTAATTATGCTAACATTCTTGCTTACCAAACCAGTTTCAAAGTACAGTTTAACAAACCAGGTAACGAGCAATCAGGTACAAGCTATAATAGGGAGCAGATCAAACAAAAAGGCATCACGGTTGCTATCCTATCACTGTATTCCAACAAGTATCATCATATGAATGAAGCATATAAGCAAGTATCACTAAAGCAGTTGTCTCATGTAACGACACAAGTCGTATCAAGTATTCAACTAATAGCAGTTGTTTCATATAACGACAGAAGGTCGTATCAAGTATAAAAATAATAGCTGTTGTTTCATATAGTGTCAAAAGTCAGTTGTGCAATCAGATAAGTATCTCCCCATAATTTAAGTCTTAATATACTTGCACATCTTTGATTAATAATATACCTAGTCCCAGTGCTCAGGGGTCCTAGTAGTCAACTCCAGAAGATTCAAAATATTCTTAGTTTTACTCGGGTGCACCTATCATAGGTAGTACCCTAATGTAACAAGGTTTCTTATAGGGTAGGGAATTCTTAATAGTATCTATCCCATGAGGTATACAGATTAAAGACGAGTGTCCTTAATGGAATCTATTCTGTTGTAAACTTTAGATCACTAATTCATGGAAACAACCTACCAGGCTGGTCCTATTTATGGTTGTAGCTTAGGTATCTCGAAGTAAACCCACTTTCCTATAACCTTGGCTTAACTAAACTCGGAAAAGTCTTCTTACAATGTGGTCCTATAGAGTTCATATGGTTGTAGTTTAGGTCTCGCGAAGCAGACCTACTTCTCTACAACCTTTGGCTCTGATACCAATCTGTCACACCCCGGGCCCAGAGAGGCGGGACGTAACGGTTGGTAAACAACAACCAAAATGCAGCGGAACTATATGGTTTAATACAATGCATCTCACAATATTTATATTAGAATATTGGCTTAGTTTCAGTTTACAAGGTGCCTCAATCTACAATCCATAGGTATCATGATTTATCTCTTTGTCAATATTTCTTGAGGCTTCAGTAACTAAGGCTTCTAGGCTCGACCTTTTTCCTTCAACACCTACCCTCACTTCTTGCTTCGGGTTTAGATATCTTCTATAGCTTAGCTAATCTACCTAGCTGTACCTGAAAGACATGCTCAAAAGATTTTGTGTCAACATAAAGTTGGTGAGTTCAAGTGCTTAAAGTTTAAAAACATAAAGGACTTAACAAATCTTTATTTGATAAAAAAATGAACAAATCATAGTTTCAACATCGTGGGAGAATCATAATCAACCCTGCACTCAGTCCCGGTTGGCCTATTCTAAAGTTGTGTTTAAAAGGGTATAAAACCATTATAAGTAAGTTCCGATGTAAATTAGACGTTAGTACGCGTTAGATTACCGGACTTTACACGGTATAGGTTTTGAATCTGTTTTTAGTTTGGATTCTTATCGTAGTTGTTTCGAATCACAATTTAATTTATTATCTTATGATCACTTATTTATTTAGATGGTAAATGGGTATTGGGCCTTAAATGGGCCTTGTTTATATGTTTGGGCCCTTATTGGGCCTATTGGGCCTAAAAAGGCTAGTTTCTTTTCCAAGTTTTCTTTGGTAAGCCCAATTCAATCCGGACCTTTATTGGTTCCTATAACACATTAAGTTTTCTAATTGGGCTAGATTTCAGAGGTGTTACATAACTGTACATTGAGGTCTTGAGTCTGAGCTTTCTACTTTATGTACTTCTATCTTTTTGTAATATATTAGGATTTGAGCTATGGCATGTCGTAGTCACTAGTCAAAAGGCAATCTGCCTTTTGACTCTACATTTGATTTTGTTGTTGTCTAGTCTTATGTATCGAGCTGGCCTTCAAAGTATGGCCGGCTGTAGGATGTAGTATATAATATCTCAAGTACTTGTAACTTTCTATCTATGCTTTGTAATATTTGTAAAAGAACTTGAGAAGAAATATACAACATTCTTGAAACCAAATACTTGTGTTGTTAGCTATCTTGTTCTGTCTCGCATTTTACTTGTGTTCTTAGCATCTTTCACATAAGTTACCAGTTTCCTATTTGATCTGTTAAGTGTTCTAAGGAACTCTCCAAATTGTATAGTTGTGTTGTAACTGCATACCCTTCACCGGTCTTACATTATTATTATTATTATTATTATTATTATTATTATTATTATTATTATTATTATTATTATTATTATTATTATTATTATTATTATTATTATTATTATTATTATTATTATTATTATTATTATTATTATTATTATTATTATTATTTTTATTATTATTATTATTATTATTATTATTATTATTCTTATTAT